>CAXAMN010025250.1:1186020-1243469 GCA_963970005.1 Durusdinium trenchii | reverse complement strand
CCGTGGTCCGCAAGACCTCACAGGGAGGAAAGCCTTCATAGTTCCAAGCTCAAACAAATGCATCGGGTGCAACATATTGTTACCCTGTGATAAAATCGATAACTACTAGTAAGACATTCCTCAAGCAACTTTCTTCCAAATGAACTATAATGTCCACCCCCCAAGCCCAAAGTGGTGGCCCGCAAGTAACAACAAACATTCGCTTCATCCCCTTCGCAGCACCAACATCAAAGTATCAGATTTTGCGTGATTTGTTCCAATTCTCTTGTGAACGTGGTGACCTTCTCCACACAACCACCCCAACCATGTCATACAAGAACATGTTGCCCAAGCATCACTGCGATACTCGGCTTGATCATGATTTGAGTGAACCAACCTGGAATCTGTGTAACCTCCCATCATCCAAGTGTTCAGTCTTCGACGGCCCCAGTCAAGAGTCGCGAGCAGACAGACGCCTCCGGAATCTGGGAAGACCGCAGCTCAGATGGTATGACAGGATGACCATGTATGACCCATCCCTAGACAATAGTGATCCTTCCACAACACATAACTCCCTATAAAAATAGGAAACCATAGGAAACCTATTGAAGCCCTAGACCAAACACTCCATGAAACTGGAAGAACCATGCCTAAGGTTGACCCCCGTAACGTAACCACCGCAACTGATTGGCAAACAAAACGCCGTCCAAAAAGGCTTGGAGTCGTCAGAAACCTTTTCCCCTCGATCATCCTCCACGAGAGCTCCGGCGGAATCCAATCGAGAACTGCGGCCTCTGGCCGCACGAGCTGCCTCCGCGCCACCGCCTCCACCACTTGCTGGGTCAAGCGCAGCTCCTCGTGAAACTCCTGAGTTTCCACACGAACGTCCGATTTTCACGGCACGCCGTGATAGAAGATGCGCGCCGTACCGGTGTGAAAATATCCCACGGAGACTGCAGTGACTTGGAATTTTGGTTTGGCATGTGGCTGTGGCACCATGCCATGCCAAAGCTCTTTATTGCACCCACCTCTCACCGAGGTCATTTGCCCCACCCTTTGAGGACCCGTGGGTCACGCTACGTCGTCTCGCATTCGTTCAACATCCAGGGCACTGAGGCATCGGAGCCGGAACTGTCCATGGGAGTTGTGTCCATAAGAAAAAAACATGAAGCGTCCTTGCTACTAGTAGCTTCTTGTTACTAGTAGTACGGCCAGGAGCCCCTAGTAGCGTCCTTGCTCCTAGTAGCGATGCCAGGAGCCCCTAGTAGCGTCCTTGTTACTAGTAGCTTCTTGTTACTAGTAAGGCACCTTGTTACTAGCAGCGTCCCTGCTACTAGTAGCGATGCACTTGTTACTAGTATTGTTCCTCCTATGCGCTCCAAGAATGTCTGATTTATTTGGCCTTTCGGCTGAGCCAAGCCGCTGCCTTGGCTCGAAAGACGCCGGCTGCCCACATCTTGGGCCAAACAGGCGGGGCCCGGCCCGAGAGTCTTGTGTCGTCGTCGACTGTGTCGGCCACACCGTCTTGTGATCGAAATAGATGTCATTTAATGTAGACATTTAGTGGTCGAAATACCTTTCCCCAGGCCTGATGAGGTTTCACAATCCAATTGGGGGGGGTATCAGTCTATATTAGGTGTGAAGAGAATAAGAATCGGCAAAAGCGGCAAAAGCGGCATCTTAAATGGTGCTTTTCTGCACCACCTGGAAAACTATACCACACATCTCAGGCAGCGGGCGGAAGGCAACTCAGGCAGCGTCCCTTAAGTTCGGGACGCTCGACTCAGCCATTTGCTTAGCATCCATCGGGGCATATGGTATATGTGAACGGTGATCACATCAAAACTGGATCGAGGACGTGCTTTTGATTGGTCTCACTGACAGCATCGTGTGATCAAAGAAACTGACTGCAATTGAGGGATAATTATGGGTTGTGTCAAGGTTTATTCATCTATATAACATGTGTGAAACCCGCGTCCACTGCATTCACTCAACCAGATTGGCAATTTTCCCCAAACATCCAAGAGCAACTCCAAAGAGCATGCTGTTGGGGCCCGGAGCCTGAATTAACAACAGTATAGTAGCGTAGAGATGTGTAGAGTGTTGCTTTAAGTATATCGGGTACGTACTTCAAAACAGGGAGACAACCCAGTTCGAGACAAGTTTACCCATTGGGGCGATCGGGGGGTCTCCCTAATAATTATACACACTCCCGATCACTCGCGTATCTTCTGTAAGCCGCTGAGATGAGAACACCGCAAAGATGAGAATCAGCACACGGAGATTCATCAGGTGGGTGCCTTGCTGCATGATGATGACAATATGACACAACGATTTGAACATACTTGAACAACTACGACATCTTCCACCAACTCCAGCTTCCCCTCCCTCAGCCAACGGCCTGACTCATCAAAGCTGGATGGTGATCGTGTCCTCACCAAGTGCAGATCCACGATCCGCGGTCCGGGCCGACCGTAGAAGGGCTGAAGATGACCGAATATGACCAAAGCTACCGGCTCCAAACAAATAGCTAACCAGATTGGACCATCGCAGCATCTCGAAGCCAAGCAACATTCTGACGTGACAAACAAAGCCTTGTAAACAGTGGCATTGTCTCTGGTGAAGTTCCGCTCGTGCTCGACACACGGTCGACCGTTCTGCCTGTTTCTGCGCCAAAAGTCCGCCCGTGCGGTCTTGGTGAAAAACGCGGGAGAAGATTCAACCAGTTCCGGGGAAAACTAGCCCTGGCAAGGAGACGTGGGAAGCGACTCAAAACAACCTAGACATGCTAATAGTTCACTAATATAGATCCTTATAGTAAGGTTCATATCTATGGGTCATGCACATATAGACTGGAGTCATGAGTCTCGTCATGACCCTGTCAAACAGGTCTTTCTGATCCCTCGCCGCCTGCTTAATGCAATGCGGGGCAGCCGGGCGAATCGGAACATGCCGGGACCCGCACCGAACCTGCACCATGGACCCTGCAGGTCAGCGAAAATGGTCAGACCTGGTGATGCACTCACACACAGTGCAGCGAAAAGGACGTCCCACATGCGTGCAGCTGGCCGGACCTGGCAAGATCACCTGGGGACGAATGAAAAACCAAAAGCGGTATTAGGCCATTCGCGAGTAGAAACAAGTGCATCGCTAGTAGTAACAAGTGCCTTACTAGTAGTAACAAGTGCATCGCTAGTAGAAACAAGAGGTATAAATGGCGGTATAAAACCACCTTGATTCGCGGAACGCCCAAAGATCTCAAATCGATTGGGCCTTGCACGTGTTGGCGCGCGAAATCCTGGTGACCACCGGACCACCTTGCTGTTCGGTTTTATCTGGGTGAGTCAGAAATTGCGAATCCCCTGAAACATCCTGATGTAATTGCAGCAAGCAGTCACCTTTCACTGACCGCACCAGCACATGAATTATAGTGAAACCATCGTCTTTGGCGCGTCCACATGACCGTCTTGGCTCCACGGCTCAGATGAGCCGACGCTGCCGACGCAATGTGCGTGAGGCGCGTGTGCTGCGGCCTTTGCGCCGCTTCCGCTTCGAAGGGCTTTCAGTAAATGGTAAAGAAAGGTCACGAGGAGCATCACAGTCGCGAAGAGAATTGAGTTCCTGGCTCCAAGTAGAGGGGAAGAGATATGCAGAACTCATGTGGGGCGTCAGTATGGGGCGTATCAAGGATTTATCAGGAAACTCGACTAGATCCAAAGAAGCCTCCCAAAAGACATGTACTAAAAGCAGCACTTAGGGTCAACTCGGCACGAAGTGTCAGCCTCTCAATCATCCAGTACAGTACCTTGGATTGTTTGGGGTTTCTATTTTGGCTCGAGCAAACAGCACTTTCCATGCTCCTTCCCTGAAATGTCACCTGCTAAGCACTTTCCACGTGAAAAAATATGGTTTACCACATTGGACCGGGTCACTAGGATGAAAGCGCGGAGAGGTACTGCCATGAGGAGCACCGAAAGATTGACCAAAGCGTCGCGAGAGGGAGAAGAGGCCGTGGCACAATAACGTCGTGCCAAAAACACCACCCAATCCTACGTCAAATGTGAAGAGAGTTGGAGTTTTCTTTTGAACATGAAACGTGTAAAAATCGTATGAAGATGTGTAAATCTTGAAGAAAAACAAAAGATGTTTGAGCTTTCAAAGGCTCTGCAATGATGGGCGTCACCAGAAGCCAGTTGCTCAAACCATCCAGGGCAATCTGCACAGCACGACTCCACTCTCCAATGCATGCCCAAGAAACCGCGACATCCAAACAACCCCACATAAGGGGGGCATGTGACTAACAGAATCCCACTTCGTGTAAATACCTGGTATTGCAGGTCTGACATGACCGCTTGCATCACTTCGCTTCGGATGCACTCTTCAAATGCCTTCTCACTGCCAAACCACTTCGAGACACATGCTTTGACAATCCTGCGATCACAAAGAATTGTCTCTTGCCCCTCACGGTGGTTGACTTCACAGCAATGACTGCGAGTCTTATCAAAATTCACCGAGTTCAACTGCTGTTCGAGCAGTGCCAAAGATCGAAAGTAGCCACGCAGAACGCTGACCATGAAAAGGCCTGCCAGGCTCCCCATCAGAAAAATGATGAGTAAAATATGTTGATGGTTCTCAGCATCATTCGGCACCAATACCAAAGGAGCTACCGTGACCACCATGACTGAAAAGGAGATGGTCGAACTTGGCCCAACCAGGGAAGGCCGGATCGTGAGCGCATGCTGTTCGTTCTCGGACTTGCTTTTGAGAAATGCAGCCAACCTCACGGAAAGCAAACTCACAAGCGTCTATTTCCAAGAACGCGGTTGGAGCACCAACGGGTGCCACTCTTGGTGACACCACTTTGGCTGACTCCCTCAGTTTCCCTGCAAAAATGATGGGGAAAACCGGTTGACCGTTTTGAGTGGGATCCTCCCAATCCCCCCCCAAAAAAAACATGTTGCTGATCCACTTTCCCTGGGTGGCTTGGTGCCCCCCCCCAAAGAAAACGAACAACTGGAACCGGTGCCACGCCGCATCGTCCTGTGTCGGGGGTCCACCCGGTTCCACCGTTCCGTGTGGTGTTTGTGTCAAGAACCTGCGCTTCACCTCGTAACACCTGAGAAAGCTCTAATGGTGGTTTCAACTTTAGTCAGTCGACTCTATCATCCCAAGTAAAGGTTAAGATCATGCAATTATCCCGGCAAGAGACACCAAACAGTGTTTGAGGTCTAAAGGTGTAGCAGCAGAAAGTCTAGAGATCTAGACGCAGATCATGGTGATGGTGGTGGTGATGGTGGTGACGATGGTGGTGATGGTGGTGATTGATGGTGATTGTGGTGGTGGTGGTGGTGGTTGGTGGTGATGGTGGTGGGCGGTGATGGTGGTGACGGTGGTGGATGGTGGTGGATGGGGATGCGCAAGCTGGGAAAGGTCCACAATCCACAAAGTACTGCTCTGCCACGAAACCCGCACTTCAAGGCCAACAAATCCACTTCAAGGTCCACAAAGTACTGCACCTGCCACGAAATCTGCACTTCACGGTCCACAAAGTACTGCGCCTCCCACAAAATCTGCACGTCAAGGTCCACAAAGTCGTGCACCTGCCACGAAATCGGCACTTCAAGGTCTGCCACGAAATCTGCACTCCGAGGTCCACAAAGTACTGCAACTGCCACAAAACCTACACTTCAAGGCCCACAAAGTACTGCACCTGCCGCAAAACTTGCTCTTGGAGGTCCACAAAGGTCCACAAAGTACTGCGCATGCCACGAAATCTGCACTTCAAGGTCCACAAAGTACTGCACCTGCCACGATTTCTGAAAACGAACCACATGTCCAAAAGTCACGATTCACTACACCTGCGACGAAATCAGAGCATGCCAAAGACAACCACCATGTCCAAAGTACTGCGCCTGCCACAAAATCTGTACATCGACATCAGACTGCCCCGATTTCCTGCGCCTGCCACAAAAAGTCGACTCCCACCAAAACACGAGGGTTTCCCTTGCGCCTGCCACGAAGAGTTCTCACCACGTCCAAAAATGCGCATGGCACCGCAACGAGAGCGCACCTCCGTCAAGCACCGTCCCGCGGCCGGCGTTTCGCACGACCCTGCGCAAAGAAATTGCACTTGGAAATCTCAGAATGGAATTTTTCTGCCCAGCTCAGAGAGAGCACCCTGATCGAACCCATGCTCTTACACCTACCGTCAGAACCCCTCAGTGTGGACTGTTTGGGGAAATATCTGACACATTCTGAAACCACCCAGTCCATCTGTGAAAGTGTGACAGCGACAAAAAGGACACCCTGACCGGTGAAAAAGATTCCGAAGGTTGTGGAGGCCAGGCTATTGGGGGTGTCAAAAAGGACCTGGATCAGTCTAGTCGGCTGTCCAAGGAACTCAAACAAGCACCACAATCTCTCACTCCACGTTGGATCCCATAGCACTAACATCTTCTCCGACCGCTTGAGCATGCCCGCCAGACTGCAAATTGCGGCCGCTTTGAGCTTGCTGTCGTGCTGGTTGATGCAAATCCTGTCTAGAAACACTCTGTGCCTGGGACGCCAAATGATCAACGTCACCAGTGCTGCCAAGCTGCCAGAGCCCAAACCCCAAACTGATGTCCTTTCAAGATATTGATTTTTCTCAAAGCCAGGTAGGAAACCGAGGGCGAACAGAAGCATCATGATGAAGCTGACGATGAACCCACAGCAAATTGCAGCCCTTCCATTGTAGAGAACCAAGAGTGTCCAAATCTTGTTCCATCGTCCACCATGCCAGGAGTGGGACCAAAAGTTGCCAATCCTTGAGCTCGGACGACTCTTATGATACAAATCTCCCTCGTTGGCTTCGCTTAACGTCAATGCTCCCAAGGCGTTGTTGGCTGACGTGGTCCGCAAGACCTCACAGGGTGGGTGTCGGTGACGGAAGAGGCCGTTGGAAGAAGAGGCAGCCTGAGGAAGGACGCATCTAACCATCTTCGGACTCCATTCTGAAATAGACGAGCTTGCAACAACCAAAAAAGAACACCTAAGGACCCGGTGCGCATTTTCGTAGGCTGTCTCAAGAAGGGTCTCAGAAGGCTTTATCTGAATCTAGGCGTGCACGAGACCGGATACCTATTATGTGATGGCCTCAAGGACACTTGCTCCAAAATACCCTTTACCGACCTTGCCAAAAAATCACACCACTCCACTCACTACACTATACAACTACACAAATCCAAGTTATCCCTCTGTCTCCCCACAGATCCCCGACTCTCTCGGCCGGAACTGAGTCGTCTTCGTCCAGTAACACATCCTCCTTTGAATTGATTTTTTCACGTGAGAAAACATCATTCAATTCCTAAACACATCCTCCATGAGAACCGGACCAAAATACCATGTTCAAATCCACGTCTCTTCTAGCGACCACCCGTCCGCCGTCTGGCGTCTGGCGCGACCGTCCGTCCCTTTTTCGGCATCCAACTACCTTCGGACCCTCCTGGCGCCGACAGTTTCACGTGCCGAACCCAGAAAACCTTCTGAAGGGGTATGTGAATCCATAGGGCAACACACTTGAGTTCCCATTCCCGGACCTTCCGTGTGGCGTGGATAACAAGAGATCCACTCGCCCAAACTCTCTCATGTATGGGGGTGGTTACCGGTGGTTGAAAAATTGATTCCATACCATGTTTTAGGGGGGAGGATAAATAAGGTTTGATACGCCTTTCATACTAATGTAGACTCTTGATTAATAATTAACCCCCCTGTATGAAGAGGATGTCCAATTCACATGAGGGGGGCTATATAATCTACATGATTGGACCAATTAATCAAATTGGTCTCCATTGATAGCAAAGGACCAATTTTAGCAAATGAGTCTACATGAAGAAGCTGGTTATTGGTCCTGGGACTGTCATCCGCTGGGCCCCGCCGCCTCGGAGCTGACCAAGTCCATCCGCGCGACCGCCTCGGCCGCGAGCTCCTCCAGCTGGGGATCGACCTGAGCCACGATGCCCATCGTAGGCTCTGTGTTTGGGGTGAAGGGTGGAAAGGGGTGGAGGACCTCGTTTTTGGGTCGTGTTGTTTCTTTAAATGCAATATAGATATAAACATATAGTTATAGATGCATGTTCACCCCGTATGATCTACTCAGTTTGTTTTAGTTAAACAATATGTCGTTCATTCAATTGTTTCATCCAACATACCTCATGTGCTATGAGGTTGTCTTCACATCAGTCTGCATATTTGCAATTTTCATGAGGTAACAAAGTACATGAGATTCATACAGCTCTGCGAGCTGTCTTGACCTGAAGTGTGCACATATGTAAACTCATGCAGATTCACAGTCTGATGTAGCTAAATAGTTGCGGGTTGCAAGTACCTTAATTTCGACACGTGGATCTTCCAAAGATGAAAAAGAGCACTTCGCAACGTGTAAAGTCATTTAATCAACTAAAAAAGGAAATTCAAAAATAAGAATGACACCTGACAAGCGTGACATCATTGCAGAGGATATTATTGTTAAAAATCCTATGAGAGCAAAAGTGCAAGCAATACATGAGTCTTTAGTTCAATAGTTTAGAAGGACATAAGTGGAATCAAAAGGGATTTAAGAGGAGCTCTTTTTAAATCAAACCGACCTTTGCAAGGGAATAACAATAGGCATATAAATAGATAATTGAAATGAAAAAAGGAAATCGATAGGAACCCAAAGGAATTCAATCGGACATCAATGAAGGGAATTCAAAAATGTGAAGGAGTCACAATGGACTCGCAGGAATTGCAAAATGCAATTGGTTCTTTCCTTTCTGCGTCTGTGCCTGCATTTTCCGATGGGCCGGCTGTGGAAAATACAATGTGTGTAGGTTACAGACATATGTTCTTGGTTATTTGCCTTTTTGGTGTTTGGTTTACCAACGCGGTATGTGAAGCAAACAACATATCTCTGTTGCCTTACCTCCAGTGTATCTTATTTGTGGCTCACTACCCCAGATTTTCCTCGGCTCGGTTGGTTTCCAGGCCAACAGTAGATCATGGGGGGGATGTCCATAGATATAGATAGATAGATAGATAGATAGATAAGATCGATTAGACATGACACATTAGATTAATTAGATAAATAATATAGATAATCAAATAATAACAAATACGCAAGATAGATGGATACCTGGATAGATTGACACATAGATACATATTAAATATTTAGAAAAATAGATCTACCAAATTAGATAAAATTGGGTATATAGTTAGATAGGTAGGTATGAAATCAAAGATTCGATATTAGGATATATGGATACGATATGGATATAAACATAGGTAGGTAGATACATAGATACACAAACATTTGATGGGTTGTGAAGGATACTTGGTGCCATAGTGATAAGGATACTAAGAATATCTAGTTAACATAGTCTTTCATTTTGATGTATGATGATGTATGATTATATATGATGATAATTTGTGATTGACACAAAGGTAGCAACAAAAGATCCTCCTTCCCTCGCACAGCCGCGTGCGTTTTCCACTCACAGCTCACCTGAAGGTTGGTACGAACGGTCGGGCGCCTCGCCCTGCAGTGTCCTCACTGCTTCTATGGCTCAGGTCACGGGTGACCCACCCTACACCACCCTTGCGGCCTCGCACACTCGTAGCTTCGGACGTGAACACACCTGAGTGGGTCAAGACTGGTTCCTCAGTGACCGAAAGGTTCGAAATTCACACTCATCAAAAATTCTATCAATCTTTTTCTTTGGTTGTATGTCGATCATCCTTCTTGCTGCTGGTCTCCCATTAGAGGGATCCCAGACTCAAAACTCAAGCCACCTAAGGCGTGTTCTGCTGTCAGCTCGCTCTTTCAACACTTGCAGTTCGTCATTTAGTTGATACATGCCTCGTTGCAAAGTGTATCGGAGGAAAGTTCCTTGCATCACCTTAGTTAGTGCATCAGCGAGCTGAGCTCCTGTATGAACCCATCTTAATTGAATGCCTTCGGATAGCAAATCTTTTATTGCCTTTGCTTGAAGTTGTGTACGGAATTCCTGGCAATTTGGTTGAGCAGTTCGGGTAACCAAATCATACAGAGATTTGCAATCTGTGACAGCTACTGATCGTGGCAAACACTGGGCTAAGGCTGTCGTAGATTGGATTGGTTTGGGTTCACTCTTAAAAACCTCATGTGGTCGTTTCCAATTGACTTGGGGATTTTGGATCCATGCCCAATAGAGTCTCATCCAAGATAGCTGGTCTAAGCTTGTTTGGAGCGAAGTTGTTTCGGCTGACAAAGTACTCGTAACTACTTTCTGGATCTTACGGCAACCCGAGGACAATGGGCTGACTGGGCATTGATAGTTCTCACTTATATCCCTATGGGTGGCCAAGATGATCATGCCTGTGTGACTTTCTGGGCTCTTGGCCGACGCAAATGATGCGTCCGAGAATAACAAGAATCTGAGATCCTTGATTGGGATGGGTTGGATTCTGATGCACGTGTCTTTGTATCGTTTTGCTTCATGAAGTACACGGTTGGCATCGTGCAACGTTTGGACCGTGGCTTTGTTGATCTCACTTTGGATGTAGCTTAGTCGACTTGAAAGATGCGGTCTCGTGTTGATGCTCGCGTACTGAAGACTTCCCACAAGTGCACGGAGCGAGTGTCTCTCTTCGGAGGTCACTTCATCCGTCAGACATGTTCGTCTGCTTGCATTCATGTGGATTGGCTCAATCTTGCTTACATACTTGGATTGGGACATGATGATACTTTTGTCTGCCTGTTGGTTCATCTCAACACCAGTGAACGTGAATTGACCTACTTTCTTTGATCCAAATGGGAATTTGGCTTCTAGCTTTGAGATTTGTTCTTCAAAGTATTGATCTCCTCCACCTAGTCCATCGTCAACATGAACTCCTAGGACCCCCGAAATTTTGCTTTGTCCTGGTTTGTATAGTACGTATGTGCATGGGTCGAAGGGTGCTGGAATGAAGTTCAAATCACGAAGGGTCCGATCCAATTCCTTATGCCACAAATAAGGAGCATCGATCAAACCGTAGGCTGATTTTTCGAGTTTGCAGATTTGATTGGGTTGAAGTTTCAATGCCTTTCGAAGTTCTTCAACAGGTTCCAGGCCTAGAACTCGATCTTCCTGCGTTTTGCCTTGCAAAAATGCAGCTTTGATATCGAAGCTTTTCAGAGTCCATCCCATGGATGATATTGCTTGCAACAAGAGCATTTTGGATTGCTTCCCAAGTGTCGGCGAGTCCCGGGGTATGCTGTCTAACTGGGGATCTTGATATCCAAGGACTACTAGACGTGCTTTCGGTTTATGGGTCTTTGGTCCTGGTCTGACGTTCTCAGTTGATCCGGTTTGAAGGTCGTCAGCATCAAGGGGTTTCCATACGCATATCCAGCGGCAACGCATTACCTGTTCCGGACACAGCTGATCCCGAAAGATTTTACTCACCGTCCCTGTGTTTAACCAATTTGCGATCTCCTTTTCCTTTGCTTGACGGAAGAGAGCTTGTTCTTCGGTGGACAATTGGTGCATCTTTACTTCTGTTCGGTCACGCTTGGTGGTGGTAGTCATCATGATAAGATCTGTTGCTGGTGAGTTTTCATCCCATTTCATCATTGTTTCTTGGGGAAACAGGACTTCAGCTTTCCATCCTACGGCTTCTGAGTCTATTTGTGTTTGGCACCAGTTGACCTGATCTTCGACACTTAGTAGGGAGTCACATACGAGTTCATCACTGAGATCGGATGCTTCGCTTGGGACCGGCACACTTGCTGCATCCTGATGACCGCCGGGGTCACTCGGCAATTCGATGCTTTGTCGGCTCGCTGGAGACACTTGACTCTCTGGAACCGAGGGCTCTTGATCTGGCTCTATCTTCTTGGCTCTCTGGTGGAGTTGCGGGTGCTTGTTCATGAATGTTGGCATTTTGTGTATCTTCTCCTTCAATCCCTGCGATCGGACTTAGAGCTCTGGGGATATGCTGGGCTTCCATGGCACTTACGGGTCGAACATGTTCAGGGGCTGTCTTTACCAAGCTTCCTGCGTGATTACACCAAAGACAATGGGGACCTTCTTGTTGGATGACTCTGGCTGGACCAAACCACCCCCGTTGGGTTGGAGTCTGTCTCCATAGCATCACCCAAGTTTCCCCTGTCATAGGATCCTCGGTGAGGACAGCTTCGCCGGAGAACTGCTCTTCGCAACGCAGAGCTGTTGTCTGCACAGTGAAAAGCTCGTCGTGCAGCTTCGCGGTATGCCAGCTTTTCTCGAAATCTGATTCCTTCCTGGGTGTCATCGTCTGCCAGGAGGTGCGATGGCAATTGCTCGTCCGATGAGATTGATGCTGGAATTCTGGACCCTTTTCCAAAAACAAGAGTTTCTGGGGAGTATCCCTGTTTCTGGCTCAGTGCATTCTTGGCAGAAGTGCAGTGCGATAGTGCTGTCTGCAGGTTGGTGTATGACGTTATTGGATGTTCCTGTTCATACTTCTTGAGCATTTCCTGTAGGATTCCACCATGTCTTTCTACTTTTCCGATTTGCCAGTGTGCACCTGGTGGGGTAACTATTGCTTTGATGTTGAACTGGCCTAGAAAAGTGACAAATTCCTTGGATGTGAATTCCGTCCCTGAGTCTGTGTGAATCTCAATCGGAGCCCCTGCCCATTGGAGCCATCCATTGAGCACCTTGTCTATTGCATCATCACTGCTTTTACCTGGGCTTGCACATGCTACCTGGTAGTTTGTTCCATAGTCGATGATGTGATAGAAGTGGAAGTTTGTTCCTGCCAGATTCGTGTATACAACACCATCTATCCCAATACAGTCGTTGAAGTCTAGCTCACGTTTGATTGTAGAAGGTCTTTGATGTTTGGGTTCCTTAGTATTCTGACATACGGAACAACTTAGGTCCATGGCAGCTTGACACAATCGGGGTGAGTACCCCTGTTGACGCAGCATTGAACACAGCTTTTGACCATGAGGGTGTCCTAGGTTCTGATGCAATTTCAGCAAGAACGATTTTTCTTCGGCTGATATGGTCTTGAACTTTGGGCCATGGTCAAAGCTCGGCATATGGAGTTGACTCGAACTCGCTCCTGTCACTTTGGTCTGATCCGGATCCAGCTCTGTGACAGGTGCTTGGTCACTGCTTGGCAGGCTGACGGTTGCCTCCTGCGGCTCGATGCTTGTTCCCGTTGCCTCGGGACTCATATTCTGTTCGGTCGAATCACCTGATGCTTCTGACTTGGATTGGGGCAAACATGCATACATTGTGATATTGACTCTTGCGGGATGTGCTGGGCGGACTTGCTGCCGATGAGACAGGTCTTGCCAGTATTCCCAGTCCTTTTCTACTTGGATTACCCCCCCTATTCGGCTTACGATGATGGCACGACGATATGGGGCCTCATTCTTTACCAAATCCCTTGGTGGTGGTAATGTTCGATCTGATCCCTTACACTCTTGAACTTTCTTGATTTCTTTTTCGGGGAACATGTTTTGAAGCCTCTCCAAGATTTGGTGGTTTGTGATAAAAGTCTTCCCTACTCTTGGCAACATTGGTTGGATGTCCTTGATGATTTCTTCTAGTTGTCTCTGAGGTGACATGTTCATACTCTGCGATTCGGCCGTCTTGCCGTCAATGCGGCGGCGCTTGCACTCGTTCGACAATTGCTCCAGGGGTGTTGGTGGCAGTCGCCCACCTTGGGACTTCTGCGTGGGAGAACTCACACGGATCCGCTTGGATGCACTTTCCTCACTCGGTTGATCTATTCCTCTGGTTACAAGGGCAGTGACCCATGGCTCACGTTTCACTTTCAACATCACCTTAGCTACTTGTCTGTATAGCTGCTGACGGTGATTCTCCCGAGAGGCGTTGTCACGGATCCGGCAATGGGTCTGTGCTCATGATCTCGACGACACACCCGGCCATGCAACGAGGCATACATCTCTTGCGATGTCGTTCTTACAGCCATCTCCTTTTGTATGAGTTTGTTCGTTTCTGGACATGTCAACTGGCCTACGCGACACATGTCGAAATTGGCTTCCTGAGTATATGAATACAGCTCTTGCAGGAGTGGGGTCTTGAACATGATGGATTTTCGTGGCTGCTCCCAGTGCATGTGGTTTCCTAGCTGACGTGACATGCGAAGCAAGACTACTCCTAGCGCAAGTTCGATCAAGTGTGACTCTCTCTCTCTCTCGTTGAACATGTTCACACAATTGGATTGATCTCATTTCATTGAACGTGTTCCATGCGCTCCATGGTCCACAGGTGGGACTGAACCATATGTGACGGGGTCTTTGTTTCCACACCATTTGAAACAGAACACTTCTCCCCTCCTTGGTTTTGAGGTCCCCCTGCGCCCTTCCAAAACGGTTGGCTCTGCCGCCCAGCAATTGGACTTGCTTCGCCAGTTCACTGGCCTCATGACAAAACACTTCCAGCAAATGTAGACGGCTGCATCCGTTCGAGATCACTGGATCACACCTTGCTAGACTGGCTTCCTTCGAGATTTGCTGTACCAGTGCATGGAATTTATGGGACAGACTGTGAGTCTTACCTGGACTGACATCTTTTTGGCACATGGACGATACATGTATATCAGCTTCCTCGAAGGAGTCTAGCCATGACGAGCTCATGAAGCCCGGAGGTGGGCAATGATCTCCTGCATCGCACCTTCGATGGTCTGAAGGCGGGTGTCCATGGCTGCCATCTCCGTGTATAGATCTCTGGCTGGATCTCGATCTCCTGAACTGGTTCCCAGGATTCGTCCTCAGCAAGATCTGCCAAGTCCTGTGGGGTCACTTCCTGAATCGGCTTGGCCTTGGCCTTGCTCTTGATAGCCAGATGAAGTGGCCTCTGACTTGGTGATGGCTGCAGGTCTTGACTGTTCAGACCCAGTTGGTGCTCGGCATAAGTCACCCTCAGTGAGATGTAGTGGATGAACTTCTGATGGTTGACCTTGTTCGACGAGTGGTAACTTGCCTGGAACCACTTCACATACTTGCCCTCCTTTTCCCACATCTCCGAGTAGGTCCGACCGAGATGGGCTGATCCGAAATCGATCTTGGCTTGGCCCATTTCGTCCAGTGATAGGAGCTTGAAGGCTTCGAGCTGATCGAGGGCTTCTTCCTTCTTTGCTTCCCCCATGACACGTGCCATGCGGGCACTCAGAGCGGCTGCTTCGGAGGTCGGCATGATAGTGATGCGGCACAGGTGAACGAATGGGATGGTCACACGTGTGTGATTGCACAGATCCGGTCTTGAACCCAAAACGGATGACACCGGGTTGGACCCCCCCTGGAACCGATTCGAATGAGACTTTCTCACCCCCGCGAACACTCGGACGTTCGTTTGGTTTCTTTGTGTTCGTATGGGTCTTTGTTAATTCGGGCATGGCGGCTTCGAACTGTTGGATTCTGCTTGTTCTGTCCTCACCTGAACGTTCTGTTTCATCATGGTCTTGGTTTCCGACTGCATTTGTCCAGGCTTCTGGACAGAGACACTTGGCAAGCTTTTGCAATTCAAAGTGGCGAAGGTCTCGGCAGGTTCAGCTTCGGCATCTTGACTGGTGGGTGTGATCAGATCATTTAAATCAACTAAAAACAAACCCTTGGCATTCAGCTGAATTGGAATGTTGCGCTTCAAGAGAGTGCTTTTGATCACTTCACCAGCTATATCTACGGTGGCTCCGATGGCTCGGAGCAGAGTATTCGACAGCAGGAAAGGTGTCTGGCCTGGCACTATGGCAATCTTGAGCTTCAGCGGTCCGATTGGGACAACGAGTGCATGCTTGCTTTCAAGTGTCCCTTGATTCCCAAACCGAAAAACCACTGAACAACGACACCTTTGGACCTGCTTCCGAACCTCTGGCCTTAGTGCGGCTAGGAGATTGGCTACGAAACCGCTTCCTATGACGGTCTTAGTAGCGCCTGTATCTACGATTCCCAGGGCATCGCGAGTTGAAAAGCTCGAGAATGCACTGGCTTCGGTGTCATGCATCGACTTGGCTTCAGGTGATTGGGCGGTGCTAGCAAACGCACTCTCTGGCAAGCTAGTCCTGACATCAAAATTCTCACACTCGGTGATCATTTCCCCTTTGTGGGCTAAATCAATGATTTCCCCTTCATTGGTCTCCCACAAACCCTTCAGAACACCGGTGTCCCTTGATTCACAAACACACAAAACTTGTTTCGTATTCTCTTGAGTGGCGTTGAGCGTCTCTTCGGTCAGCTCTGGCAAATCCATGAACTCCAGTGGCAGCGCGTCCTGCTCATCATTCACTGTCACCAGTGTAGGAGCAACAGCTGTCGATAGGACCGACTGAGATCCACGTTGTGGGCATTCAGCCTTCCAATGGCCTTTTCGGCCACAAATCCTGCAGCTGCTCTCCATGATCCTCTGCTGGAGGCTCTTTCTATTGCCAGAAAACTTTGAGGAGTAGGGGGATCGCTTTCCTTTTTCACCCCCTTTCCCTTTTCCTTTGCCTTTGTTCTGACTTGTTGGCCAGAACCCACGGCTTTTGAAGCGCTCTGACAGGCGGCGACGGGCATCCATGTATGATGATTGTGTCAATGCTAGATCTTCGTTGTCTTGCACTGCGTCCAACATTGTGGATTCATACTCCATGATCATGGCGGCGTCCTCGTCACCATCATTTGCAAGACTCTCAATCCATTCTTCCTCGGTCCAATCATCGAGATTGTAGGTGGGCTCGTCGGGTGCTTGGTCGTGACCATCAGCTTCTTGAGCAATGAACGCATTGGCCTCATAGGTTTTGGTCCTTGGATTGTTCTGTTTTCCGCTGGAGTGGACCTCATGGAAGAATCGACTCCCCAGGAGCTTCAGATTGGATACCACCTCTCTGTACTCCAGTGAACCCTGCGATTCAACAATCAGTCTCTTCTTGTCTTCTGAGCTCAGGGCTGAGTTGCGAAGCAAGATGTATGCGCGAAACTCATCCATGCCGACCTTCATGCTCAGCAACTCTTCGAATTGATGATCGTGCCGAGCTAGATAGCTCTCATGGGTCTCGTCGGCTCTTTGGACCGTGCTGTATATTGCACGCTCAAACCTTTCAAACTTGTCCTCCAATCAGGAATTTCCCCAAATCCCTCCAAGGGCCTCCACAATGGCCCTCACTCCCTCCAAACTTCCAACACGCAGCTTTGTTGGGTCCAGCCTTGCAACTCTCTGAAAGGCTGATCCCTCACATTGCAGTGCAACTCGTGGGGCAAGCAGGTGTAGTTGTTCTGGAGGCCATAGTGACGCCAGGAACTCTACTTTCCGCGACCATTCAGTGAGGTCTGTCTCCCCAGGCTTGAAAGATGGGACCTGGCTCCATGGGAGATTGCTCAATCCTCCTGAGGAGGAACTGGAGCCTGCTGAATCACCTTCCGGTGGCATTGGGCTGTTTCCTCCCTGGAAACCGCAGCTCAACAACTCTGTGACAACACCACCAAATCAATGTGCAACCTGTCGACTGCCTTGCGGCCAACCAATGAATCAACCCAACTCACGCAACCACGCAGTCAACAACAACCAAGCACAAGGGTCAGGTGTTGTCTGGAGCTTTAGCGGTAGCTCCGCTACCAATGTGATTGACACAAAGGTAGCAACAAAAGATCCTCCTTCCCTCGCACAGCCGCGTGCGTTTTCCACTCACAGCTCACCTGAAGGTTGGTACGAACGGTCGGGCGCCTCGCCCTGCAGTGTCCTCACTGCTTCTATGGCTCAGGTCACGGGTGACCCACCCTACACCACCCTTGCGGCCTCGTACACTCGTGGCTTCGGACGTGAACACACCTGAGTGGGTCAAGACTGGTTCCTCAGTGACCGAAAGGTTCGAAATTCACAATAATTGATGATATATGATGTGTCCCATCGGGTGCAAGACCCCAGGTGGCAGAGTTCTGGGGAAGGCCTTCTGAAGGAAACTTGAGAGACGGCAGTTTCTGGCAGCTTGTGTTCCCCAGAGATAGTAGGTGCAGGCCATCGCTAGTAGGTTGGAGGCTATTGCTATTAGGTGCAGGCCATCGCTAGTAGGTTGGAGGCCATTGCTACTAATTCCAGGTGTTTCCCCATCGATTGTATTCTCCAGAGACGAAAACCTCTGGAGCAGAACCTGGGGCCAGTGTTCCGATCTAAGGCCATACATCGTGCCATCAATGGCAAAGTTGCAATCCGAGAAAACGAGACAAACACGTGCGCACTTCATTTGAAAAACCGCTCACAGGCGGCTTCAAGCATTCTCAATCTGCCAAGAACAGGTGGAAAATCACGGTGACTTTGAAGTCCTGACTGAGCTGATTATGACTGTTTATTGGAAAAGGCTGCCTCCAAGCTCCAAATCCAAAAATCATCAGGATCCACATAGCTCTGTTCAGTTCATAGGTTTGGTGCTTAATTAGGGAGGTTTGCAGAGTGATTATGTACCTTCAGGAGAGCTACTTTCGGAAGGATGCACAACCATTTGAATGCCCAGCTGGCCTTGTCCCGAACCCCCAAAAAACTGGCCACTGTTCTTCACCCGAGGCACATGTCCTGAGTGGCCAGAGAACGTTCCCGAGCTAGCTCCAGACGTGTCCATGGCGCACGGGGGACTGGCGCTCCAGGCAACCAGATCCGAAGAAGGAAGTTTTGTCTTGCAATTGTGGTGATCTGTCTTGCGCATTAACTTCACGAATCATCATTATGATTTTTCACCTAATGACCATCAAAGACCCAATGTTTCATTCAAATACCCCGATTGATCTTGTCCAGTCCCAAATGATACTGGAGATGATCGGAGATGTTCCATTCTTGTTGATCACACCTTCTTCCTACCCTTCACCAGCGATGGGCCATCGCTGGGCCATCTGAGGCCATGTCACCAATGTCACGCGCATCTCGGTTCGGATATCATTATTTTTTTTTCGAAACCCGACATGTGGGTCGGACTGGACTGTTTTTTTCTGTTGATAGGATCAAACAACGTGCCTGCAAACAGTGCCTGCAGATTCCTTCCAGGTTGGAGGACTCACGTGAACTTTTGGGATGTCCAATGACCTGTGAAACCGTGTTTTCACGTCGACAAAAATGAAGAGGCCGTCCCAGGTTTGAATTGCTAAGATCTCCACGGCTTGCTTCCCAAACCAACGCCGGAACGCTCCACCTTTGCTGGCCAAACTGGACATGATTCGAAGAAAGGGAACTCTTTCGGCGCCGAAGTGAAGCTGCTTGAAAAAGGGCTCTATAGGATGCTTTAGGGTTTTGTGTGTTGACATCTCCATTTTCAGGTCGGCAGCACGACAAAACCATACAAAACCGTTCCAAAGCGGTCCCCACACACAACCTGCTGCGAACAAAGGCTCCCCGTCCTCGCAAGAAGGTGCGCCCATTCGTGACCGACACTTCGCCAAGCCTTCCATGCGTGGAAGAAAGTGACTGAAGTGTTCGCTGAGACTGTGGATCCAGGTATAGGGTTTGTTGAAGAACGCCAAAGACTGCGATAAAATATAGGAAACCAGTTCCAAAGACTTCAACCAACCTCGCAGCCCTGGTCCAGGTACCTGGATCTCCACTGCGTCGGTTTTTGCATTCACAGATATACAGACAGGACTGGCATGGACTGGCTTTGATTGAAAAGAGGCCTACTTGAGAGGCAGATGTTCCACACATGGAGTGTCTAAGAATGGTATTTGGTGTGCAAAGTCTTCTCGCCAAATGGCGAAAACAACAAGCTGTTGCTCATGGTTGGGTCTGCCATTTGTACCGCTCGGGAGGTGACGGAACTGTCCCAGCAAGGGACTGGAAGAGTTATGTATACATGGGTAAATGGAATACATATATGTATATTGACAATCAAATGTTGTTGATCGTTCACGGTGTTGGCATCAAGCTTTACTGCCAGGACTCTTGTACCTCTTCACGGTGTTGGCTTATGGTTTCAAGGACTTACAACCATGGCTTACACCATGGCTTTCGACTTTCAAAGCCGGCCCCCCACACCCAGCCGCTGCACGCCCTTTTTGACATCACAAGCTATGGCCCTCCGATACGCCGCACGCCCTGGATGGAGGGGGTTGGGGCCATAAAGCCTTGATGAGGAAGGAACAGGTAGTGAGCAAAAGCAAAAAGCCAGCGAAGATGACCGATTGAATCTCTGGTGGCAGCTTCCACAGAAACAAGATCAGGTAGAATCCTAGCTGCAGATCGGTTCTGGACATGGAGTTCCGGCTTGATGATTATGCCCTCGTTATATTTAAAAGTTATAAGCTAAGAGAAACAAGCAATGCGTTTTTAGTTTTTGTAAGCCCAGGCATCCCACAATGAGACCCAGTAGAGGCATCGACATCAGCATCACTTGCCTTGGTAAGCTTTGGCTGCGGCAAAAAAAGGGTTGCGTCAGCCATACCGCTACTGCTCAAGGAGAAGTTCGTTTCAGGACACCTTGGGAATCCTTGGGTTTTGTGTCTGTTGCAGGACTTTCTCCCCGATTCTAAGCAAATGGGTTTTGGAGTCTGTTGGGCTGAATCGGATGTCCAACATATGCATCAACCTGGCCCCATGAAGGGACTCACGCAAAGAAATGCTGGAGTTGCAAAGGGGTGGTGTTTAGTCCCATCCAGTCAGTCAATAATGGGCACCCCGCCTTCCTCCCAAGTTCGGCACCCCTTTGTGATTCCTGGCTGAGAGAAATGATATGGAATGACCTAGTATGCAGTGTGACAGAGTCATACAGTTCACCGATGTTTTTGAAGTGGATTTGCTGTGACGATCTGAAACATGAGAAATGTAGAAAACAAACCATTGTGGAGGGAGAAACTCTCCTCGAGGTGAGCCTCGCTCAACCATCGGCTTAGCTCTAGACTCATGTCCATGTGCAGACCACAAAGTCGGGCCAAGTGTGTGTTGCTTTTTTGAGTGCGTATTTTAAGTGACTTCAATATAGGGAGACCTCCTGGCCCTGGCTGGGTAGACTGGTCTATTTTCCCCTTTCCGGGGGGTTGAACTGGGAGGTCTTCCTATTTGAGCTACACACCCATGAAACATTACGAGTACATAGTGTCTAACCCGCAGCCCGCCGCTCGTCCGGAGAACTCTGTTTCGTCGGGCCTTCCGTGTAGCTCATGTTTTCGTCGACTCAGAACATCGTTTCGTCGGGTGACCTGGATGGGTTCTGTTCATCTGATCTTCGACCAAACATCTGGGGAGGGTGTGGATGCTACTCTCCGACTTGCTGGGCACGGAGAAGAACGCTGCGCAGGGCTTTTTTGGAGCTCCAACGCCTCTCTGGGAAGGAAAACGAGGTGAAAGAGGAGGAACCAGTTCCACCCCAACTCAACAGAGCCCTTGTTGTGGGAGGGGTCGCAGTTTTCAAGCCGAAGTGGCAAATTGAGAAGCAGCTCTCTTCGAAAAGGCTTGGCCTCTTTTGAGTAGCGCCGCGACAAGAAGACCACGTAGTCCACAAAGAGTGGATTCAGCAACAACCAACAAGAGAAGTCATCCTGGGCTGGTATGGCAGAGTTACGCCACCATGGACCATGGATCCTTTTCTATATGGGGTAGATGTAATGATTCCAGTCCCATAGGAGGGGACGCTCCGGGGTTTGGGCAGAATTCATCCACAAATCACGTGGACCATATCATAGCTGCTAGCACATCGTAACACTCCTTTCCCCTGAAAAAAATAAACGCGTGTTCGATCTGTGCCAAGTTGAGACACGGTCGGAAAAAAAAAAAAAACATTGAACAAAAATATCATGTTTTTGTTGTTTCTTGAAGTTTGTCTCAAAACTTGGCGACCACCGACCACTGATTATATAAACCATCGTTGATCAACATCATTAGGGTCAAGATTGAAAGCTTTTTGACTGAACTGTTGATTGAACAAAAACAATTACATCAGAAAACCAAACGTTGCTGGAATCCGGTCCGATGGCAGGAAACAACAGAACCGGCTACTATGATCTGCGTGATGAGCGATTGCTGGTCGTGATCTTCGGTGTTCTCCCACAACCTCGCAGCCGTAACAGCCCTTCATCCCAAGCAGACTGAACTTCATCACCAACCAAATGATATCAAATGATATATCAATATAAATTAGAGAGCGGGTGGTCACGGGGCCTGGGTTTTGGTTTTTCCAAAATTTTAGGTAAATGCTTCAGTGGCAGCCCCTCTCCATATAAACACACATATAATCTATTCCTGCTCTGTCTATATGAACAAATATATTATGTATTCCTGAGTCAGGGTCATGTTATTGTTTTGGAAGCAGCAATCAGTCATTCAGATGGTTTTGAACTAGACAAAGGAACAAAGCAGGCCATAAAAGTGTTTATTTTAACAATTGTCCTCTAGACCTCTGCTTATAATTATGCTTAGATTTGGAAAGGTTGTATATAGACGCTTTTATGTTACAAAATATTCTCTATAGATCTCTGCAGATAATCATTTTTAGATTTAATCACTATATAGAAACCTTGTATGTTAAAAGCTTTCTTCTAGATTTCTGCGAGTTGAAATCCCATATATGTGTGTTTTCATGCAAGGAAAGCTCTTGAAAGAATAATTTGTTTATTGATATATAGCATGTTTAAATTGACATGACCATTTGCAGAGATCTAGAGGAAAGCTTTTGAAATGAAAGTTTTTATATATTTTTTATTGTAGAAATGATCATCCCCAGAGATCTAGAGGGAAGCTCTTGAATTAGAAGCGTGCACATAAAACATTCTTAATATGTCTATATATTATCTCCAATGATTACTGTAAATAAATAAATCTATCTGTTTACTCCAAACAATAGTTGTTGCCTTGTTCCCAGCACTCCAGTGCAAAAAATACTGTAAAAAGACAGGGTTTTGTAGCATGTGTTTTCTTAAACTAAATAGACTAGAGCTAGAATAGAATTAGGTAGAATTAAGTTAGATTTGAGCTAAGATGGAACTGAATTAAAACCGAATTTCAACTAAATTTGTATTGAACTATAACTATAACCTATTTGAAATTAGATGAGAGCTGAAATAGAAAGGAATTGGAATTAAAATTAGAAGTTCGGCAGAATAAGATGTAAAACGCTTGAGCTACAAGATGCACAAGTCGAGGAGGCTTCGAAATTACAAAGCCGAAGCAAATGCAACAAGCATTGAATTAGAACTACAGCTCACACAGATTCACAACAGTTTCATGTAAATTGGAAGGTGTCATTACAGTTTCATGTCAAGCTGATTGGACATGCAATTGGCAACCACATTGATACCAATCAGAAGTTAATGCACAGACTTGTACATGGAGATTTCGACAAGGACAAAGGGAGTGTTGGGCTCAGACGCTTTCATTGTAAGAGCAAAGAACATATGCCTTTAGGTGAGACTTAGGCTCACATGCTTGAAGGTTGAACCAAATAGCAATAACACAGAGATTGACCTAAATAGGAAGTCCCACGAGCTTCTGGCAATTGACCTGGCCCAGGGCTTCGGCGAAGGTAAGGGCGCCGTCTTGTCCGCCGAGATCACGATTGAACCCATCACCGCGGCCCAATTCCAGATCAGCCATGTGGACACAGAGGAAAAGCCAACAAGACACAAAGATGACGAAGATGTAAAAAGCTTGAGCGACAAAATGCGTCAACCGAGGAGACTTTGAAATTAGACAGCAGAAACAACATCAAAAAGCACATAATTACGCTTGCAAAGATTCCCAACAGTTTCATGTAAAGGACAGTGTCATCGCAAGTGCATGTCAAGCTGTTTGGAAATGCAAGTGGCAACCACATTGATACCAGTCAGCAGTTAATGCAAGCAGACTTGTATATAGAGATTTGGACAAGGACAAAGGGAGTGTTGAGCTCAAACGGTTTCAGATGTAAGAAACAAGAACAAATGCCTTGAGGTGAGAAGTAGGCTCAGATGCTAAACCAAAAAAACAAAAAACTTGGGTAAAAAAGTCTGAGAGACTCTTGGCTGGACCCCCCTCTTAAGAAAGAAAAAACAAAAAAAATAACCTTGGGAAAACCAAAAAAAACATCTGGGGAAGTCTTGAGGAAAGGGGATCCAGCCAAGAGTCTCTCAGAATTGTTTTTTGTGTGTTTTCCCAAGGTGTTTGTTTTTCTAGGTTGTTATTGGTTTTCCCAAGGTTTTGTTTTGTTTTTCTAGTTTTTGTTTTTTTACTGCAAATTATTCAACGTTTTTTGTAGTTTTGATTCTACTTTTTTTTTGTGATGTTGATTGTATTTGTGAAAAGTTGTTTACAAATTCAGAAAACCAAAAACTCAGGCCCCATGGCCACCCCTTCTGATAAATTACGATATATATATATATCGTGATATATCATGATATATATATATATTTAATAAATGAGATCAAAACCAGCAATTGCATACTTACACAAAAACATATATATATATAAACAATTCTTGCATCATCCACCCGAATCCGGCTTTTTTGCACAAGCCCAAACATGCACCGCATCGGAACCAAAAGAACAAACGAACACCTCAGCCCTCCTCTGACCGGTGACCACGCACCGAGGATGCTCAGGGACTCGGCTGTTCTTTGCGCCCAGAGTCGAGGAGCCAAGCGATGGCTTTGGACCACACACCGATGGCCACCCAGGTCGCAGCTAAGTCCAGGGAGGCCCATAAGACTGGGCTGGCGATACAAATGGTCCAGCTGCGCGTGAAGACAGAGTAGCGCAAGTCGCAGACCTGCCCAAAAAAGGAGAATGAGAACGGGTTTTCAGCAAGAGTTCCAAGGAAATTGGGACATCTTCATAGTACGACAGACTTTTTTGGTGGTGTGTGAGAAGATGTCAGCGCGAAGCCCTGGACTGTTTGTGGAATTTGGGACCCCACCATCAGGGAGATGAATCCCCAGAAGACACCATTCTCCGGATGCTATGGATTTAGGGTCACCCAGAAGACGCTGGCGCATGGGAAAAGCCGGGTTACTCTCAAAAAGGCTGGGAAATGCAAGGCCTCCAAAGCACTTAAGGCCTCCAAAGATTCATCAAGTCCATCTCCATGGATGTTCCTAAACCTTGTGCCCAGAGTCCACCAGAGTCACTAGATACTCGGTGGGACAGTCAAGAGAAAAAAGATACGCTTCGACGGTCTTGAGTCGTGGAAGGCATGAGTTGAAGTTCCCAAATCATCCACGTGTGGAATAGTGCACATGTATTTACCTGGCCTCATTTATGACCCATCCATACATGTATCATCATGTATCATCATGTATCACTACGGTGTCACCTTCATGACTCATGAAGTACTTCAAGTTCTACACGGATGAAGTCGTTCAAGTGGCTAAGCCAAGGGGCCAAAGCCTCCAAGACCTCTCCCTGACAGCATCGTTCGAAGGCTTCCAGGCTGCCGAACCAGCTCGAGACGCAGGCCGTCACCACTTCTCCTCCCCGCTCGTGTCGGTCGTGTCTCGATTCTTCTCGACTTGTGACCAAGGGATTTGAGGTGTCATGTTGAAAATGGCAATCCTCACGGATGATCATGGAAGAAATCCCATTTCATTCCATCTCATCTATGATCCTGGAAGAAATCCCATGGCGAAATGCCATGAGACCAAGGGATTTGAGGCCATCTGAGGTCTGTGATCATAGATGAAATGGTGAAGCGGCAGCCACGTGGAGATACTTTAAGACTCTAAGACCCAATAGGCAAGGCGTCGGTATCAGGTTCGCATCCAGTTGGAACAATCCGATTATACATATATAAAAGTCATGTGAAAACCAATGAAACATGTTCAAATGTTCCATGTGTACATTCCTACATATTCATATTTATTCAAATGTTCCATGTCAGGTGTTCATCTTCAGATGTTCCATGTAATATTCAAATGGTTTCTACATGCATGTAAAACATGTTTTCTTTCGCGAATCAATTGAACACTTGGATGAACTTGGTGCTTTTCACTGGGGGGGTCTTCTCATAGCCTTTTTGGTGCCCTTTCACTGGGTCCAATCCTGGAACGTCCATCTCCCCAACTCACTCACGGAACGACCGAGCCATTCCACAACAAACCAAATTCGCCAGAGCCATTAGGACCTTGTAGCGGCACCTCTCAGCTTTCACCAGCTAAAAAAAAGAGCGGCACTTGTTACTGGTGACTACATGCAGGATACCCGAGTTTTCTTGATACAAGTTGGCAAATTACCCTCTGCTGGTGAAAAGTTCTGCGATCACTCCAGCTGCAGTTCCATCAGACCACTCTTTGTTCGGCGAACCTGTGCAAAAAACGGCAAAAAACTGAGCAAATAACCCGGCACGTTCTTCAAAAGGCCAAGTCTCTGTCACACATGATGGTCCGGCCATGGTCACTGTGGCCCACATCGCAGCAATGGCTTCTGGTGTGGTCAAAGCTGATGGACCGCAACTGATCCTGATGGAATCAAATGGAGAGCTGCAAAAGAGAGCAGGGAAGTGTCAGGTTCACACTGATCACCATCCGAAGATATCAAAAACTTATGTTTAGATGTTGTTTTCTTGCGAGTGTTTTTTTCTTCTTTGCATCACAGGCCGACAGTCAGGCCCTGCCAAAACGGGCCGCGGTTGTGACACCCACGGGGGGCGGATTCGTCTTGTTCCGGTGCCTGGACCCCAGGACCCCAGGACCCCGAGTGGCCGCCTGAAACGTGAAACGTGAGGGATAGTCAAAAAGGAAACAAGCATCCTGTAAGACACCGATATAGCCTTTTTTAGCTACAAAACAACAACGTAACAACATCAAAAACCAAACTGAACACAAATGACATCAAATCACCATGTATCTTTTTGTTGTGGCGTATGTGTAGTCGGTTTGTTAAGCATCTAATTGTTTCTTTTTGATTTCCATGTCCACTCCACCGCAAGGGAGGACATGTCACCCAGCACGACAAACGAACAAAAAAACGACGATGATGAGGCCGGTGAGGGTGTACGTACGTACAAAGCCGGCCTCGAGGATTCCAATGGAGCGGAAATAACCGCGAAAAGCCAAGATGGCCACATATCCAGTGATGCTTCCACAGACCGTGAACAAAGGATATACCACCTCGGTGGTTTCTGCCGCTGAATTGGCTGAACATTCCACGGATCAGTGGGGCCGTGGGCGCCTAGCGACCTTTGATTTGCATCCCCACGCAAGATCGCTGAAAAAAGCGGGGGGTCGGACATCACTTCAACTCACTAAAGAGTGGAGAGAGGGAGAGAAAGATCTGAAAGACTTCTTGTTACTAGTAGCTACTTGCTCATAAAAACAGGGTCGACGCCCCTGACCCGGAACCGTGAGCTGTGGTGAGCTGTGGAAACGCGTGGCGTTTTGTGAAAACGCTCAAAGGGCTCTCAAAATCGAGCGATCTGTATCGATCTTGGATGAACACCGCCCAGCTTGATTGGAAAGAGCTTTAACATAGAATTACTTTACTTCGAGTGATCCTCACCCTGAAACGCAAGGCTGGAACAAGGATGAATAATAAGGTATGTTTTGACAAATGCTGCCTGACACGTCCGACGTGTGCTGCCACAATGGTCAAACATTTCTTCTGGCATCAAGTCTGGTATGTCACTCTTCTAATTCATATCTTGCATAGAGGCAAGGGATTTTATTTTGGAATGTGGTCTCACATCCTTTCTGGCATGTGTTCTGACATTTCTGCCGTCAAGTCTGACATGTGCTCTCGCATCAAGCCTGACATGTGTCCTGATATGTGTTCTGACACGTTTTCTGACACTTCTTCTGTCAGCAAACCTGTCATTTGTTCTGACATGTGCTTTGACGTCTGACATGTATTCGGTCACCTACTCACTCTGACAACTTTGTCTGCATAATTATGTCTGACAAGGTCCTACATTTGCTCTGACATGGGTTCTCGTGTAAAATTGTTCCATCTTTTGACATTTGTCTGACAAGTGTTCCAACAGGTGTATTAGTTCTGAGAGGGTTCCAACAATTGGTGCCTGATATGTGTTCTGGCACGAGTGGTCTGACAGCAGTTCAAACAGTTGCCTCTGATCATCTGACATTCTTTCTGCCATATATTCTGGAATTCTATTTGACATTCTCTCTCAAATGTATGTTGTAATCTACTCTGACATGTTTTCTGCCACTTTTTCTAGCATTCTATGCGGCATCTGGCGTCTTTGCATCTTGTCTGGCATCTGTTTGACATCCTGGCAGTCTATCTGCAATCTATCCTGACATTATTCCTGGCATATTCTGGCATCGGGAAAAAACAAAAACAGCTTCTTGCTTCTTGCAAACAAAGGGTGTCTTCTGCAATGAAGGAACTGATTCACAAAAGGAAGGATCTTGATGTTTCAGTTTTTACCTCGACCCCCTTGTGACTTGCGATGAGTTTGGACCTGGGTTTGCTTTTTTTTTTTGCCAGGAAACATATATCAAACCATATCAAACATATTTATATACATATTTAATATATTCCCCAGATTTGCTGTCGGGGATTCACCCATAGTGACATTTAGAAGATCACTGATGTTCGTGGTGGTAGAGGTCGAAGAGGTGGGTCTTCAGTCTTCCCAAAAACCTTTGAGCATGTTCTCCTCCTCGAAATACTTTCGTACCCCATTGCCCCAAAACAAAGTAATACCGAGCTCCAACCTCAAATTCCCGTCTTTTTTCGCCCAAACCCGAACAAAAACACCACTTGCGACTCTTGCCAAGAGTTTTGTTGCTGGGTTCATGTGGGGTATACACAATGCATACACCTGAGCCTGCAAATCCTGCTGAACTTGCAGATATCGAGCCCAGTAAGTTCCCTGTTGATCTCACCCACCTCCCAGTAATTCCGCTGGCCGAGCCACCCAGAGGCGGACCTGATTTTCCATGGGCACTGCGGTGAAGGGCAAGGCGGCCGCGAACATCGTGATGAAGGCGCAGAGAGAGCAGGGACCCGAGAAGGTTGGCTGGATGGTCTGGCGAGCGTGGCGGACGCCAGACCATCCAGCGCAGCGGGCGGGCGCGCGCCACGAGGCCGGTCCGGTGGTTTGAACATGTCCCCAACAGCGAAGTGAACTATCCGGGATGTTATATATTATAGGGGCTTCAATCGTAGAGATGCTTTCCGAGATGCCCAAGTCTGTGACGTGGCTTCAAGTCTGTGACGTGGCGGGTTCGGAGATCCGATGAGTGCACCAGGTGACGCGTTCGGAGGGTAATTCCGATCACAAGGGTCCGACCTCTATCAAAGGGTATGTCTGGTGGTGGGTATGCGGTTTCTGGCTATTCTCATGCGGGAATGTTGGAGGCTCAAGTGGAGCACCAATGGAATCCAAAACCACAGGAAAATGGATGGCAGTTGTCCATCATGGACAAGTGTTCTGTTAGTTGAAAATTCAATAACATGGACAACTAAGCAAGGTTTTCTGGATCCTAGATGCGATTGAATCGGAAGTGTATTAACCTGGATTCAGATGCACCAGATTCACGGTCCTAGCCCTTCCAACTCAAGGACGTTATGATTAGTGCTCACCAGACATGCAATCCCAACCTGAGAACCTCATCCAATCTGTTGAGTATACTCTATGGTGCTCAGCAGATTCAATTCTCCAGATCTGCAGATCCTCAACATCTCAGCAACCCCCCTTCATTCATGCCGCAAGGTCAATTCATTTTGTGCCGTGTCTGACCGGAAGACTTGGATCTCAGAGGTGCCCGGTGCCAAGAAGGTCACTGAGTTCAACATAGTTCAACTAGATCTTCTCCCCCCCCAAGCAGAGAGGGTGAAATCACCTTGCTCTGGCCATGTGCTCTTCACCCGTCTTCACCCGTCTTCACTGTTCATTGCTGGCTCACGGAAGTTCCCCACTCAGACAACCATGGACCACTTTGTTCTTTCTACATCCAAGTGACCAGCTTCTTGCTCTGACTGGATCTGCTCTTCA
Source organism: Durusdinium trenchii (assembly GCA_963970005.1). Classification (NCBI taxonomy): domain Eukaryota; class Dinophyceae; order Suessiales; family Symbiodiniaceae; genus Durusdinium; species Durusdinium trenchii. The sequence goes on along the minus strand of CAXAMN010025250.1, from coordinate 1,213,625 downwards.
GAAAGGCCGCCAACTCAAACAGGCACCTCAAATCGACCGCAAACAGGTGCCTAGTGCGATGGCGCGGATAAAGAGTTGATGAGGGCTCTTGGTTTACCCATTTCATCAACCAGGTCAAGAGTTCTACAAGCCTTTCTCTTCTCTAGTAGAACTGAACTGAACCAGCAAACCCGAGGTAGGACGAGAAGCTCAACGATCTCTGATGAAGGTTATTGCTCTAACAAAAAATATGATGCTCAATTAAGCTTGGAAACCAGTAACAAGTATCGATTATCAAGAACTGATTCAGGTGCGTGTAATACTGTTTTCAACTTTTTTGTCATGGAAGACTTGGTGCCCCCTTGGTAGGATATCAAAGACTCCTCACGCCGAATCTGCACCTGTTGTGCACTCTGCCCTCCGACCGACTCCGACTTTCTGGGCGACCTCCGCTCCAGACCGCCGAGTCGCCAAAGTCTCTGACTCCACGTCTGATCCCATAGAACCAGCATCTTCTCCTTGGAGACTCCGATTCGGAGGATTCGAGCAGAGGCCAGACTTGCCCAGGCTTCGTTCGGCCAGAAGCTTCGCCCCTGGGTAGCTGGAAATATGTCTTCATGCGAGGTGGTTGAAGAATGTTGAAGATATGGACGTGGTACTAGACGTGGGAACCAGAAAATGAGCTTTTTTTTTGGCGGGGGGGGCACGAACTGGAAGCCTCTCATGGTCTATGAAACCACACTACACCTGGAAGAGAAAAAAGGATTCTTGCGAGTTGTTCGGGATGGGGGTCTTGAAAATCCCACACATCGACTCTTGATCAATAAAATGATGAAAAGGTTGTTTTTCCCTCCCCAAATGGGGGATGGTCATGATTTTTAGGACCTACATGACCAGAAATCCGAATTCGAATAGGATTTAAGAGACGAAGAGGATTGAAGAGACGTCTTTTCGACCACAAAAAGGCCGACTCGGTCGGTCAGGGGCGGCCAGGAGGTCAAAGACGGCCAAAAGCATGCAAAAACCATACAAACATGCTGGAAGATGATGGAACAAAACACACATGGTGAAGCCCAAGTTTTTGAGGAAGTGAAGTTGCCCTAGCCCAACTGGGTGGAACCGTGACGACCAAAAGACCCGCGTCTCCGCGGAGACCAAATCCCGACTCAGGTTCGACTCGGCACGTTCGGAGACCAAAAACGCTTCCAAAAAGGAAAGTGTGTGGTTTCTTTTGTTGTTTTTCCCATCATGTGTGTTTCAGTGCCTTTTTTGACCAAGTCTCTGAATTCTTCAGCAAACCCGCCAGGCTCAAAATGGATTGCCTGACGAGAAACCGGAGCAAGAAACCATGACCTGGCTGCATCTAGTGTTTAAAAGTTATTCCGTTGTTCTTGCCATTGAATTAGAAAGACACACTACACCTAGGGGGTGAACGCCACCTCCATGTTTGTTGGAGGGACAGTATACTTGACAAGAATTTAACAAACTGATCCTGATTCTTAGTATATGAGACAAGAAAGCATCCTTATCATACCAAAACCTTACTATTCTCATAAAGCGTTGCTTGGATATAACAAGTATACCTTACATATCCTTACATGACGTTACTGGCAAGCACCAAACTACCTCCGCTGCTTTCGATCAACCCACCAACACGCGAGGAGTTCAATGAAAACAAGCCGTCGAACCTGACCGACCGATGGTCCAAGCGTCGTTTGACCGATGGAAACGGGTTTTGGGGTAGTGACAAGTGTTTGACCTCAGAGCTGGGCTGAGCTGGGCTGCCGAAAGGAACGAATTCCTCGTTGAAAAAAGATTGGATCCTATATCTCTCATGCAGGAGGAATCTTGGCCTTGGTCTACAAAGAGGAAACACCACGGAAACAATCATTCATCCATGTGGCTGATGAGTAAGGAGCCTTGAGGCACCTTGAAATCATGCGAACCCTTCAACCTCTTCATCCTTGGGCCCTCCATAGCAGGGGTCTGGACCCTCCAAACCCTTCCCATTGAAGGCCCAAATTCTTAGTAGATATGATTATGCAAAGTCTTCTGGCACAACTGGCAATCCAAACCCACACTGATCCGGCACCAAAGTTCCTCTTGAAAATCCATGTTGAAACAAATTTAAGCTGTTAAAATGTGGCCTGTATTGCACATGCAAAAGAACCCATCTGCACCAGGCATGAATCGAAGTGGTTGCCCTCAAATCCATCAGATTGGCCGGAAACCCATGGAAATCCCAACGCGATCCATCCATCCCCAAAACCAGCCCCACAAAAAACACCCAAACCGGACCTCTTAAGCTCAGGATTCCCTTGGCTGATGCAAATCCGGTCCAAGAAAATCTTCGGCGCGCGGGTCAGGGGACCGAGCTACGCGTTTGCAAAACCTTTGCTTGGTCCGAGCGAAACGGAGCACGGAAGAAGGTCGCCTCGCCGCGTCGTCTTGGGGTCCATGGACCAGATGGAAGAGGTGTCTAGACTGAGGTGCCCAAGTCAAATGAACAAGCAAAAAGGTTGGTCGATTTCTTTGGTTTTTGGGGTGGGCTTGAAAAGGTTTCGGTTCAAAAGAAGCCTTAGAGGTTTCTTCGAATACCTCGTTACTCTTTCACTTGTGCCCTTGTATCCAATCACGAGTGTGTGGCGTGAACCAACCTGGCATCGGAACCTCCGACGACGAAGATCCATTGGGCGTGCACAGATAATTGCAGCCCGACATCTTGGCCTTGAAGTGCCATTGTCAACATTAAGGCAGACCGCTGACTATTTGGAATCCCATCATACACGACCAAGGTACACCCTACCAATGTCGTGGCAATGCAGCGGCTGTCGGCAATGGAACAAGCAATCAGCCAATTTTTGCAATCAGTGTGGAGTTGGATGGGACCATCCTACTTCGTGGCATCGTGGATCATCTTATGGAGTGGAGGCATCATGGCAGCCATGGAACCAGTGGCCGCGACCCAGGTCGCCGCGCCGTACTCCCACACCTCGTGGGCGGGAGCGCAAGGGAAAGAACCATGCAAAAGGCATGGCAAAAGGAAAAGCCAAAGATGCAGGGAAAGGGCCAACAAGCTTAGAAAGCCAAGTCGCGCCTCCCCCGGCATACAGTCAGGCAGACTTTGTGCCGCCACCGCATGCTTGGCCTCCTGCCTATGGCCATGCTCAAGCTTCGGCCCCAGCGACAGCTCCCGCTTCTTCCCAACAAGCCAGCGAATTCAAAACGCTGATCGATGCTTTGAAGACTTGCCCAGATTTTGGTCAAGCTCCGGTAGCTGTGCGAGAGATTGTGGCCAAGTACGACAAACAAAAGCACAAGCTCACCACCAAAGAGCTCCACAAGTCGGCATCAGCTCTTGGTGGGGCTCGGAAGAGGTTGGCTCAGGTCCAGGAGGGCAGGGCTCAGCACATGGAGGCTTGGAAAGACTACCTCGAAAAGTCCACCGAGCGTTTCAAAGAGAATATAGCCATCTTCAAGTCCACCATGCAGCAGCTTGCGGAAGCCGAGATGAGCTGCCTTGCCGAGATACACCAAGCCAGACAGGCCATCGAAGAGCTGATGGAGTCCGACCGCGGGGGTATGCCCAGCGAATTGTCCCCTGCAGCGCTTCAGGCATACGAAGATATGAAGGCAGAGATGGAAGAAGATGCGGACGAAGAAGAAGCAGCAGATACGCCAAGGACAAAGAGCGTCAAGAGACCAGAAATTGCCTACCAGGATTTGGATGTGACAGTTGGCACAATGCAGAAGGCTTTGATGGATTGCATGGAGTTACTCAAAGAAGCACCGATGCAGAAGCGCCAAAAGACTCAAAACAACGAGTCCAAGGCAGTTTTTGGATAGGCCTAAGCTGTGGTTCCCATGCTCCTGCTGGTGAAGTTGCACAACATGAGCATGCCAGTGACGGGCCTAGACGCAATCGAAGGGTAGATTTTTCACACCATCTTGAATTAAGATTCTTCCAGCCTAACTTGCCAATTGCTACAGGGTTTGGCAATTGCCTTGATTGTTTAGTGCCTGTGAAGTTTTCTTGTAAAGATAGGATCTTACAGCACGGTCTTACCACTTGTGAAGCTTGGGTTCATCAATTTTGTCATACCATCGTCGGTGATCCCACATTCCTGAGTGTGTTTCAAGCCGGCCAAAGAGCAGTTGACCTTTCCTTCGCAGTGCACGTTGACCGTGTGCTCTGCTCTTGTGAAAGGATCCGTTTAGGCTTAGATGTCTTGACTGGAAAATCCCACTGCCCCCAAGATGGCGTGGGTAAGAAAGGGACAAAAGAGCCAATGGGCCAAAAACAAAACATACAAGAAAGTACTGAATCCCGACCTAGGGTCGGCGAAAGCTATGTGAGCATAGCAAATGTTGGCCAGCCCCAGGCCCCCTGTAGTGATACTAGTTGGGTTGTAGTTTCAGATGCCGTTGCTGCCATGGACAGCTGCGCAGTGCCGGTTGAACCCGTTGTGGTATCTGATGCCCTCAACAGTTTGAATGATGCTTGCGCTGCTATGGGTCTTGCAGAGCAGAGCCGGGGCAAGCCGGTAATCTTGGCCCTTGATCACCTGATTCCTGGTCATGACGAAGATGATTTGAGCTCCCAGAGCTACCGGAACCGTGCGCCAGTAGATGAACTGAGGGGTTCCAGCCACACTGTACAGCCACTGGCCAAGGATTTTTCCCCTCCATTTTTGTTTAAAGATTCTGAGATTTGCAATGCCAACGTTGCTTGTTTTATTGAAGATTCCTTCAATTTTGTGTCTTGGGAACACCAAAACAGACTTGTTGATATTCCTTTTCAGCCTCAGATGGGACATGCTGTTGAGAGGGCGTTCACTGTTGACATGTTGAGCCAGTCGCTTCCTGACCATGTGATTTGGCATGCTGCTACTGTCGCGGCCCTTGAAGTCACTCCACTTTGGACATGTGAGGATATTGCAAAGGTGCACATGTTTACTGATGGGTCATTCAAACGGCAAAAGGACGGGGCTGAAAGCGCCACTTGGGCTCTTGTCGCACTTGGTGAGGTGCAAGCATTGCCCGGTTGCTTGACTAGCCATGAACCCAAGCTTGTGCGCCTTGGAGTTGCTAGTGGGAACGTGAGCCTTGACCAGCGCTTTCCTTGGCCCAAGCCTAAACTCAGCGCAGCCATTGCAGAGCACATGGCCCTTTTTTTCGCGGCTCTCTTGGCTTGTAGTCTCCCGACTGGTGTTGCTGTTGAGATTTCCTTTGACTCCGAAACCGCCGGTTTCTCAGCAGCTGGCCTGGCCAGTGCTGCTGCTGACAATCCGCTGGCTGGCTTTGTGCGCTCGCTTGTTTTGCATGCTCACAATCGCCGCTCATTGTGCTTGACTCATGTTCGCGCGCATAATTCGCATGCTTGGAACGAATGTGCTGATGTGTTGGCGAACGCCGTACGTCCTGACTCAAACCTGATTGCGTGGCAGCATGACCCCTCTTTGCTTGACTCTTTCGTTTTCCCTGAGGATAGTTGGCACTGGATGTGGGTTTCCTCGTTGAGAGATGGTGATTTGCCAATGTACCCCCCCGTGATTAAGCATGATTCGCGATCTTGTTTTCTTGTTGAACCCCGACAACTCTCAAGTTTGTCTGTGCCGCGGCATCTTGCTCCCATAGGCTTTGCTGATGCAAGCGCCATGCGGTCTTTTCGCGTTGTCGGGAAGTGTGCGACTTACAACGCAATGACCCTGAGGGAAGAAGGCAAGATTTGTTTAACAGCTGAGCAGTTTCACAAGTTGGGCTGTGCTGTTGTTGGCATCCAAGAGGCTCGTGGAAAGCACACTGGCCTCTCGAGCGTTGGTGCGTACATGCGCGTTGTTTCTGCTGCTGATGACAGGCGTGTTGGAGGATGTGAACTGTGGCTCAGTAAACGGATCCCTTTTTTTCGAGATGAGGAACGCAACGTTTCCTGGGATTTCACTTCTGTTTGCATCCATGTTGCGACCCCACGCTTGTTACTCACTACGGTAAAGGCAGACACCGTTACTGTTGCGTTTGTTGTTGGGCATGCGTTGAGCAACAGTGATCACACGGATGAAGCGTGCAATGCGTGGTGGGACCAACTTGAGGAAGCGCTTGCTGAGATACATTCTGATACTCCTGTTGTTGGCTTGTTTGATGCTAACGGTCGCTTTTTCAATCGTCGCTCTCATCACGATTTGACTCACCCCGCTGATCCAAACGCACTGAGGTTGGCTGGTGTGGTCAAGTCAAAGAAGGCAGTGTTGTCGGCCTCTTTTGATCAGAGTGGTCAGCCGATCATCACTTGGAAGGGGCCTAACAACGCGCAAGCGTGTTTGGATTACATCATGTTGCCCCATAACTGGAGTGGGCCGGACAGCACCACTGAAACTCTTGACATGTTTGAAAACTGCATGAGCATCACTGACCATGTGCCCTTGACCTTTACGACCCTGGGTGAGCATGAGTGTACTGTGAGCTCTTGTCGGAAGTTGGATCCCGGTTTGGATGTTGGCCAGATGTTGACAAAGGAAGGGCGCGTAAAGTGTGAGCAAATACTTGATTCTGTGCCTGCCATCCCCTGGGCTACTGATAGCACCGATCATTGGTCACGGGTGTCAGGCTTCATTTTGCAGCGATTGAAAGAGGAATTCCCGCGGCCACAGCGTCGACCAAGGAAGTCATGCATTGGCCATGAAACTTGGCAGCTTATCCAAAAACGTCGCGCTGCCCGCCGAGACATTCATTGTTTCCACAAAGCTGTACACGTTACTCGATTGGCTTCTGTTTTTGTGCGTTGGCGTGAGTGGACCCATGGTCAACATGTCGTGCGTCGTGAAAGCTTGCCGTCCTTCATCAAGCGCATGAATAAGGCTATTGCTGTCGCCTCTTACAGAATTCACAGTACGACCAAAGACCTCAAAAAGGCACTTGTGGCAGACAAGGCTGACTTTGTGTTGCAACTTGTTGCTAACCAGTTTACACTTGGTCCTCGGGCTTTCCATGCTTGTTTGCGGCAAATGACGGGAAGTCGCAAAGCGCGCAGGCCTAATGCCATGCAAGCACTTAAGCGGCCAGATGGTACATCCGTCAGGTGCCGTGCTGAAGCTGTTGATGTTCTTGCTGGGCACTACGCGTGTGTTGAACGTGGTTTGGAAGTGACTGGAGAAGCGTTGACCCTTGCTCATGCTCATGCTTCTGATGTTGGCTTGTTGCAAGGCTGTTCGGATTTGCATAGTGTTCCCACATGGTATCGTGTTGAGTCAGCTTGTAGAGAGCTGCAGTCTCACAAGGCTGTCGGCATGGATGGCATCCCCGGTGAGTTGTATAAAGTTGCTCCACGCGCTGCGACAGCTGTTCTGATGCCGGTTCTTTTGAAGACATGGCTTCGACACGAGCCCCCACTGCAGTGGCTGGGCGGTGAAGTGGTGCCTACACCTAAGCATGGAGCTGATTTGACCCACCCCAAGTCTTGGCGAAATATCATGCTTTATGATACTGCCGCTAAGATTTACCAGAAATTGCTCCGAGCTGAGATTCGTGAGCATTGGCGCGCTCAAGACATGCAATGTGGCGCTCGGCCCGGGATTTCCACAGAAATGCCCCACCATTTGGTTGCTTCCTTCATTAGATACGCCAAGCGCGCAAAGTTCCCTGCTGCTATCTTATTTGTTGACGGACAAGATGCGTTTTATGCGGTGTTTCGGCAAGTCATTTTGGGCGAGTCGACGTCTGCAGCCTGCACTTTTGTTCAGGCCATGACAGATGACCCTCAGCGGCAGGAAGACATGTTGGAACTGATCTGCGCCCTGCGTCGCAAGGAGGTTACTGGTTTGCCCCCTCATGTTGTTCAGAGATTGCGTGATGCCATGAGCACTACTTGGTTTCGAGTTCGTGGAAGCCCTAAAGTGATCCATACCACCTCGGGGGCTTCTCCTGGTGGCCCTCTTGCGGACTTGTGTTTCCAAGTGGGTTTTTCGTTTTTTTCTGGATCGCTTGCATCAGGATTTGCGTAACCTTGGTGCCGCCGCTTGTTTGTTGAATGATGGCGACGCAGAATGTGAAATGCCTATTCCGACTTGGGTTGATGACATTGCTTTGTTGATCACCCATCCATGCCCTGAACAGCTTGCTGAACTTGTGCCGGTCGTGGCTGATCGTTGCCGCCGCAGACTCCAAAACATTGGCATTCAAATGAACATGAAGCAGGGTAAAAGTGAGTGCATGTTTTGCTTGTATGGCCGCAATTCTAGGGCTGTCCGCCGCAAGGTCCTTATCGACCAAGGCTGTGAAATCCTTGTGTCCGGTGAGCCAGACCAAACATTGCGAGTGACCGATAGATATGTGCACCTTGGCACACTGTTGAAGTGGGATGGCGACATGACCCCTGAGCTGCGAAAGAGAAACGCCATAGCCCATGAATCTTTCAGACAGCTTTGCAAGGATGTGTTTCGCAATCCTGCTCTCCCTCTGAAAACTAAAAAGCAGGTGTTTTGTTCTCAAGTTTTGCGATCTTTCTTGCATCATGCTGCCACTTGGGTTTTCAGTCGGGCCAGTGAGGCTGCTCGTTATCGCACATGCGTTATGTCCCTCTACCGCCGCCTTTTTTGCGCCCTGTTCCGGAGACATACGAAAAACACGACGGATGACGAGGTGTGCAACAAGCTGCTTTTTCTCCGTCCGGATCACATCCTTTATGTGGAAAGAGCCAGATATTACGGCCGCCTCTTGCGATGTGGTCCCAGGTCCTTGTGGGCCCTTCTACGGAAAGAGCAATCTTGGCTAAAGCACTTGCATGAGTCGTTGCAATGGATTGATTACATGGAGCCCATTGGTCTTGAGCATGGTGTGCCTACTGCGTTGCTGGATACACGCATTCTCCATGACTCTGGATGGTGGAAAAATTTGCTTAAGCGTGTGCAGACAGTCGCTAAGTTGCACCAAACGCGTGAGTGCGTAGGGAAAGAGTTTAGCGTGCGGTTTTGCGACCTCATGTCGGACGTCGGGGTGTATGTTGGCGATTGCTCGGCCAATCTCCCGGATGAAGAGGCAACCTTTTCCTGTGCCACTTGTGGTAAGTGCATGCAAACAGCGAAAGGGATCGCTGTTCATAATTATCGGCATCATGGTACTAACGCGAGAGAGTATCGCTATGCGCGAGGTAGCGTGTGTCAAGCTTGCTTGCTGAATTGTCAGGATTCCACCCGTCTTCAGCGCCACCTGAAGCAGAAGAAGGAATGCCTTGCAATCCTGGAACAGTCTGATCTTGAGTTTCCTGAGTTGGAACGCCAGCCGTCGCGCACCGCGTTCAAACCCCTTGTCCAAAGCTTTGGGCCTTTGCCTTGGTGGGCGACATTGAAGCCCTCTCCAGACCCTCCACAGGATGAAGCAGCGTTGCCTAGTGACCTTGCCCTTGCAAGTTCATTGCTGAATTGGATAATGCACGTTGATGCTCAAAGTTGCACCGATCTCGGTTTTTGTGTGCATGAACTTCTTAACATTTGCTGGCCTTTTGTGAAGCATGCACCCCAACTTGCGCTTGGCTTGGCCCATGTCATAACGGCTGCTGCCGATCATGCTAATGACGTTGAGGTTGAGCACGCTTTGACGCGTGCGTCTGTTGTTGTTGCTTGGATCTTTCACCCTGGGGAGCTTGCCGAACTCGTCAGGCCTGAGCTTGGTATTCGGGCGAGAAGATTGGCTAACTCGAAATGGTTGCTGCTTGACTGTGCGCGTTTGGATTCGTTCGCCAATCTTCAACCTTCTCCCCTAAAAAAAGGCCACACTGTTCTGATGCCTTATGCCGTGGCCGGCGCCACCACTGAGCTTGCAAATTCCCTGCAACGAGCAGCGGCTGACAAGCAGGCTGACTTGTACATATTTGCACTTGATGTGGACTTGGCTGACCATGACATCCAGACCTTTTGCATGCGGCTTTTGCATGAAGGGTGGATTGTTGCCGTTGTTGGTACTTTGCTTGATCCTTGTTGGATGATTGGGCCTGTTGATTTTTATGGCGAGGTGTGTTGTGCCAATCGCACCTTGCAGCTCCCTTGGGGCCGTGATAACCTTGTAGCGAGCCAACATCACCTAGTTGCAAAGGCCAATGCCATGGTACAATGCATGTTGTTGCTTGGTGCCTGTGCGTGGCGGTATCATGTGCCATGTTTGTTTGAGCATCGACCTTCTCTGAGATTCTTGCACCACACACAAATGCTGTTGTCGATGCCTCAAGTTGGCCACGTTGACTTGTACCATGATACATGTGGGCTCCATTGCTTGCTCACGGTGCACCTTGCCATGTCGCTCAATGACTTGACTCAACGTGACATCCCTCACTCTCTTTTCAAGAGATGCAAGTATGAGGCGATTGCCCATTGTTTAATTGACCGTGTTTGGGGTGACGATCCTTGTGAATCTCAGAACTGATCTTGGCGCTCTTAGAGGCCTACAACCGAATTCAATCCTGCCGGTCCGTCCAATCGAAGCGTCCATTTGAAAGAAAGAAAGAAAGGTGGGCTTGAAATGAGGTTTCGGGGGGGGGGTGGATTCTTCAAGGCGATAAAAAGAAGAGTCATTTAAGGGAAGGGATTGCCAAGAGATGATAGAAAAAGTGAAAAAAAAGAGGTTCTGGAGATGTTACGAATACCTTAACGGCCCAAAAAAGATGTGATCGATCATCCGGAGCCGCTGGGCGCGCCGAACATTTGAAGGTGTTTGTTCGGGGGGGCTTAGCCTCCGTTGCCGCCGAGCCTCTTTTGCCTCGGGCGACTCGTGATCAAGGCAGCCAAGGCCTGGAGCGTTGCGCGGAGTTGGGTTGGGTTGGACAACGCTTGGACATGCGCCGTTGTGTGGGACCCCAGTGGAAGAGAAGCAAGATTGGCCACGGTGAAAGAATCGTTGAAACTCAATGGCGCCTTGCAAAGACCATATTAAAAGAGAGGTTGACCTGATTTTGTAGTCTAAAACCCTCAATCAAAGAATGGGTTGCTTCGTAGAAACACTTAAGCACAGTGAGCCAGGAATCCCAACTTTGATCCAGGTGTAGAGGGGAGATGATTTTGTTTCATGATTCTTGTTTATTAATGCTTTCAATGCTTTCTGTTTATTCATCAGCAAACCACATCCAGGATCGCCCATTTCTTATTGTGACCAATTTCTGCAGACCTTCTCTTAAAGCCCAGCAGCAAAGAAACAACCACAAGGCAAACACCATGAGGAGGTACGAAGCAGCTCCTCGTTTCTCTTGAAACCAGGTAGAATGCCTCAGTTGATCTCAGTTGGTCGTGGAACGTTTTTCGCGGAGCGTTTTTGGGACTTCGAAAACTTCTCACCAGAAAGCCGAAGCTTGAGTCAACCCTCAGATGTCAACGGAACCTCGAGGCCAAGAGAAGACAGGGAGAGGCGAAATGCGGAATCTCAAGTGTCTCAGTCCCATAGGCCTCCCAAATATTCTCCAGTGAACAGCTTTTTGGGGTCTTCGAGGAATATGATTATAAACTGAAAGAAAGATGATATCTATCAAAGAAAGTTGGGATCATCCGGAACCTTCCTCCGGATGAACCGCCGGTAGTTGTACCCAGATGCCAAATGATGCCTATTACCTATACCTATAATAAAGGAACCAGGAACCATTCATTGTGGATGCAAACCTGGTTCTTCCTGTATAGAAACACCAGGAAGAACCGGGATACAGAGATGACGGTGAAGTTGACCAGTTGAACACGGTGAAGTCTCTGATTCACCATGTGTCCGCCTTGTGGCGGTGAGCATCCACAAGAATGGCGGGGCCCGCAACTATAGATGGCACTACACTTCCTGAAATAGTCGAAGTGGAGTTCACTACCCGTTTGGTCTGAACATGGGAACCGGCCCACCCCCGACACGGTCCCCCAGACACGACCCATGGGACTGCCATATATGCCTACATTGGGATATGACATATACGGGGGGTCAATTGATCGGCATGGCAGTCCCATGACTTTGACTCGAATTCGTCCCAAACCCGACGCACCCGACGCAGCCGACGCATTCGCATCCAGGTGGCCGAAAGCGAACAAGAGCCTCGCTCTAAGACGCTTCGCTTGGGTTCAAAAGCGTCGCTTGAAGAGAGAGTCTTGGTTGTTTTTTGGGGGGATTCATTACTCTGGCCGTGGGGCCTGGGTTTTTGGTTTTCTGTATTTGTCAACAACTTTTCACAAATACAAGCAAAACCACAAAAAAAACAAATACAATCAACACTACAAATAAAACATTGAATAAGTTGCAGTAAAAAACAATAACTTATGAAAAAAACTAAAAAAACAACAAAACCTTAGGAAAGCCAATAACAACCTAGGGAAAAACAAAAAATAATTGGGAAAACAAAAAAACAATTCTCAGAGACTCTTGGCTGGACCCCCCCCTTTCCTCAAGACTTCCCCAGAATTGTTTTTGCTGCTTTCCAAGGTCGTTTTTGTTTTTTTGTTTTTTCCTAGGTTGATATTGGTTGTCTCACGGTTTTTTGTTTTTTTGGTTTTCCTATTTAGGTCAATCTGTATTATTACTATTTGGTTCAACCTTCAAGCATGTGAGCCTAAGTCTCACCTAAAGGCATATGTTCTTTGCTCTTACAATGAAAGCGTCTGAGCCCAACACTCCCTTTGTCCTTGTCGAAATCTCCATGTACAAGTCTGTGCATTAACTTCTGATTGGTATCAATGTGGTTGCCAATTGCATGTCCAATCAGCTTGACATGAAACTGTAATGACACCGTCCAATGTACATGAAACTGTTATGAATCTGTGTAAGCTGTAGTTCTAATTCAATGCTTGTTGCATTTGCTTCGGCTTTGTAATTTCGAAGCCTCCTCGACTTGTGCATCTTGTAGCTCAAGCGTTTTACATCTTATTCTGGCGAACGTCTAATTTTAATTCCAATTCCTTTCTAATTCAACTCTCATCTGATTTCAAATAGGTTATAGTTATAGTTCATTACAAGTTTAGTTGAAATTCGGTTTTAATTCAGTTCAATCTTAGCTCTAACTCAAATCCAATTTAACTATACCTAAGTCTATTCTAGCTCTAGTCTATTTAGTTTAAGAAAACATATGCTACAAAACCCCGTGTTTTGCAGTATTTTTGTTGCCCTGGGAGTGCTGGGAACAAGACTAAAACTCTTTTTTTGGAGTAAATAGTTAGATTTATGTACTTACAGTAATCACTGGAGATAATATAGACATATTAAAAATGTTTTGTGTACAAGCTTCTAATTCAAGAGCTTCCCTCTAGATCTCTGGGGATGATCATTTCTATAATAAAAATATCTAAAAGCTTTCATTTCAAAGCTTTCCTCTAGATCTCTGGAAATGGTCATGTCAATTTAAACATGCTATATGTCAATAAAAAAAGCTTTTCTTTCAAGAGCTTTCCTTTCATGAAAACACACATATATGGGATATCTACTTTCCCAGAGATCCAGAGGAAAGCTTTGAACATGCAAGCTCTTACCCGCAGAAATCTAGAAGACAGCTTTTAACATACAAGGTTTCTATATAGTTGTTTAAATCTAAAAATGGTTATCTGCAGATATCTATAGAGAACCTTGTATAACATAAAAGCGTCTATATACAATCTGTCCAAATCTAAACATAATTATAACCAGAGATCAAGAGGACAACTGATAAAGTAAACACTTTTATGACCTGCTTCTTTCCTAATCATCTGGTTCAAAACCATCTGAATGACTGATTGCTGCTTCCAAAACAATAAAATGACCCTGACTCAGGAATACATAATATATTTGTTCATATAGAGAGAGCAGGAATAGATTATATGTGTGTTTATATGGAGAGGGGCTGCCACTGAAGGATTTACCTAAAATTTTGGGAAAACCAAAACCCAGGCCCCATGACCACCCGCTCTCTCCAACAAAAAGTCCTCCTTGCATATGTTCTTCCTAACTCTTGGGGCAAAAAAGGTGCAAAAGACAGAAACAATGTGCGCTACTAGAAACAAGTGCATCGCTTCGTTCGTAACAAGTGCCTCACTAGTAGTAACAAGAAGCGAACGTAGAAACAAGAAGCTTGTAAGTCTTAACAAAAAACATATATCAACCGATGTTCCATCCAAGAAAACCCCGACTCGGACCCAAGTCTCGAACCGGGTTAACCCTCCGGTCAACCCGAAAGACCGGGTTAAAGGTAGACGCTGAATCCGATGTCGAACATCGAATCCGGTGACCACAACAGGGGTCGAACGCAGGAAGTCTCAACAGTCTTTATCTCAGTTTTTTGTTTAAGATCGATGTTTGCTGGTAGACCTGAGACATCATCAAACCATCCATGTAGACTGCTGATGAAAAACATCAGGGTTTTACCATCAACCATGGGGGGATTCATCGACCATCTACATTGAAACCTTACATGACGAAGATGAGCTTTTCATTTCACCATCTAATTTGTCTAATACAATATATATACAGTAGTTGTTTTTATCCGTGGGTCTCAACAAGGAGTGCTGGAAAACTGGTGTTCCTGGCTCAGAGCCACATCGCTGCACTCGTATCCGTGGTCTCAACGGCGCCTGTGCACTAACTCTTCAAAAAGGTGTCTCTTTTCTCGGGTTCCAAAATACAGCATCCCTTGGAGTCTTAAACCTCTTGAGATCTCTTTCTTGTGATCGAGATCAGGTCCCCAAACCTGAGACCTCCAGTGCAATCCCTCCCCCCTACTACATCAGAGAAAATCGCGGCGTTGGAAAGTGCAAACGGAAGGAGAAAACATGGGAGGGCCAATTCCATTAGTTCTGCCGCAGCACATAAGAGATTGAGATATACCAGGAGTCACAAGACGGGGTGCTATCCATGGAGGTTAGGAGTGCCCATTATGCACTCACTTAGGGACCAAACACCACTCCTTTGTGAGTCCTGGTAAGAGTATGTTACAGTATGTTACACGTTGTTACACCAAATGGCCAAAGCACCTGGAAAAGCACCAAGAGTGTCAACTTACAAAAGCTGCAAGCGATCTGACTGGGGAAACTTCGTTGTTGCAGTCTGATCTCTGAAAAAGGGGGCAGCTTGGGTTTTGTGGTTAGTTTTATTTGTTGTCACCCCGGAATACTAAAAGAATGCACTTCGCTTCGTCAGCGGAAAAGCAAAAAACGCAAGGAGTGGATACTTGGGGAAGGAGTTGCCCGCTGTTCCCACCAAATTTGAGTCTGTCCTATCGAGCACATGGAGAACTTAGACTCGGACAGTGGCGATCACTTGGGAATTGGTCCACAAGTGATAAGTGTTGATATTTGTCAACCCCTCTTCGTAAGATATCTGAATCAACTGAAGATCTAAAGCATCTGAATATCGTAGCGTCCTTGCTGCTAGTAGCGATGGCCTCCAACCTAGGAACTTGTTGTTCCAAGTAGCGATGCCCTTAGAAATCAGAATCATCCAAAGAGTAGACCCTTTGCATTGGAGTTCCCTCTCGTTGAGCTGTTGGATCAGCTACCTTCGTCTGCCAACCTAGCCACGCGCTGATGAAGACGGTGAGAAAGCCCCAGGCAATGGCTGCGCGGCCATTGTAAAGCACCAGCAGCGTGAGGATTTTCTTCCCTCGGTGGCTTAGCGCCATCTCCATGTGTCATTTAGTACATCTCTTTGCAGGACTTCTGGCCCGACATCCCAAAGAGAAGGTGGTTGGGCTGAATGGGAGAGTCAGAGTTGGTTGGAGCGAGAGTGTGAAGAGTTTCAACAGGGTGACTTCATCCCTCCATTTCACCCGCTAAAAAAAAAAGACGGTAGTGCCCGATTCGGGTCGCTTTACTTCTAAAGATCACCCACACATGTGTCATCCGTGGTGATGCTTGATGAAGCTCCACAAGTGACCGGTGTCTTTCTTTTCGCACAGACCTCCGCTCCTTGGGTCTGCCACGATTGATGTGGCAGTGAAGTGGTGTCACCGCAACTAAAACGCTACTTCACTGGCACTGAAACGATAATCCACACACTTCATGCCTTTGTAAAGAAACTATATATATATTAGATTGATCGGACCCTCTTGGCCAGGCTGTTTGGAGACCCGACGTGCCAGGAAGCACCTGGCCAGGAGGGTGCTGATTATAACGGTACGGTATATATATATATATTTTTTAGTTATATATATATATCGTAAATATGTGTCGCCCCATTGACCATCTGTACTCAACCACCCGGGACCGAGTCCCATATGCCAGTCCAATGAGTCGTGTCTGGGAAGTGAAGGCGATCACGAGAACATCATACGTCTCCACAAGTGCCCCAAAAGGCCCCCAGAACAGAGCAAAAAGGCCCCGCAGGACTTGTGAGTAACCCAGTACCCCCCCTCCAAACATAGAACATAGAAGTGGAATGAACACCCTCTGTGTGGTATTCTGACTGTCCGGCCATGCTATCCACTTCCGTACTTAATGATGTTTGGTCGTTTTTGGTCGTTTTATGAACTCCCAAGTGACTTGCCACTCCCGTCCAAGTGGGGTAGTTCAATTTCGTCTTTCCACGGAAGTTCTCATTCTCTCTTGACCACTCAAATCATGTGTTCTTACAAGGTGTTGCAGGCTGAAGCGAGGAACGAGATCCGCCATGCCAAGAATGAGACCAGAAGGTGTCGATCACGGAGGTGCTCGCGCTCTTCCAATGTAGATCTCCATCAAAATCAGGTCCTCGCAGTTTCAAGGCGCCATGACCATGCGTCTTCCTGGAATCGATGAGAATCTGCCCAGTTACGGAAAGGAATATGACTATGGGCCATGGGTCAAAACCCGGAGCCTAAACCATTATGTAACCTCCCCAGTAGTCTATTCTGATTATGTCGATCGATTGGTGGTTAACCACCCCGTAACCGGTGCAATGCGAAGAATGTGGTGCTTTTTCTGCGATCAATTTCAGCGACTTTCGGGGTTTCTCTTCTCAGGCTCTAAACATGAGCCTCCAGCCTCCATGGGAGGGCCCTCTCATCTTCCATCAAATCAAGGGACCCAAATCAGGTTTGTGCAATTGAGATCCCTTGGGTCAAGGATGATTTGGGAGGATGGTCTAGTTTTCGAACCTTCCTGGGGTTCGTTGACGGAGGTCGTTGACGGGATTTGAGCTGCACATCCATACGTATACTTTGTCTTGGGGCTGTGGCAGTGTTGGTGTCCGATGGTTTCCGTCTCTGAATCACCTTCGACCTCCCAAAAGTCTCCAAATTCCACCTCTCAAGAGCTTGAACTCCTGTCTGTTGCGAACACCCAAAACACCATAAAACGCCCAAAGCTTCCTCCCCCCCCCCGTCCGCCCCGTCGCCAAGCTTCGGAGTGCCAAGCCAAAGTGCTCCAACGCGCGATACGCGGGCGTGGCACGGAGCACGTCGGGCCGCGTCACCTCTAAGGCACTGAAGGCTGCCAGTGCCTCCGCGGAAAGTGTCCTGGTGGTGGAAGGCCTGGGAGGGTGGAGGGTTGGGATAGGGTTGGCCTGGGAGGGTTGGGATTGGGAGATGTTGCAACATGTGTCTTTTCTGTTTGAATCACTGAAGTAGTTTGGGACATGTGACATGTTTGTTATTATGTTTTTTTGCGGAAGAGACTTATAGATGTTATCTTCTTGGACACGTCCAGTTTGGAGGTCAAAAGAAGGTATAGGTTTAGATTCTGTATGCATGTAGAAGTCGTATCTTCAATTCGTTGGGAAGCCAAGTTTGTTAGCTCAACACACGTCTATGAACCTCGGTTCTCTACGAAACCAGTGGCTTTTTGAGCGTACTTTATAGTGTACTGGGTATACACTGGGGAAGTATACCTTGATCTTCCAACTATGCAAATTGTTGCATGTGTTCTACATGTAAGAAAGTGCATTTGAGAAATTCATGAGTGACTTTTTTTACATCTAAAAACATGTTTGATGGACTAAAAGGGAACCATTAGTTGGAATATCCAGGTATGTGAGGGGTGCGTGCCAACTGTCCGTCGCCCGAACCAGATGGATTTGGCAGACAAGTGACAACCGGTCGACCATGGCCCGAGGAACTTCCACAAAAAAGATGCGCCACGCTGTTGAATCTTCAATTTAACTATACGTTACTGCAACTGTATACATCTGTTAGCAATTCTCAAACACTCCATCTATGCCATATCTATACATTGGGGGAGCGTTTTCAAAGGGAATGTATCTGCCTAAGACTCCAGTTCCATCGACGTCGTGTCTGGGATTGGAATCTTTAGACTGAAAATGGATGGCAGACCGGTCGGGGCATCTCCGATCGGATCGGGACATCGAATCATGTTCAATGATCACTGATCCCGACCCAGGTCCAAATCTGAACACCTCATGTTCTTATCTGATTTCGTAGGTGTCTTACATGATCCAATTCCAGTAAAATGAGGTCCCTTCCAGAAGTAGGAGCCCCACCCAATAAGAGTTTCGTGGGGATCGACGTTTCTATGACAGGCCCGGACGTTGGTTGACCCATCGTATGCCCTCTCTCCACCGTTCGGAAGTGGCTAAGTCCTGGCCACTGGAGAGACGGAGTTCACCCACTTCGAATGCTTTTTGCAGGGGCGGTCACTTCTTCCCAAACAGGATGTGACACGCACTTCAAACCGCCGAAACCGCGCTCCGAGCCACGGTAGATCCTCCTCGCTCCGTCGTCCGATGGGTGCAGCCATCACGGTGCGGTCGGTGTCCGCCACACCGTGGAAACGAGTGAAACGAGTGGCACTAGTAGCCAGGAGCCCCTAGTAGTAGGGCCAGGAGCCCTCAAACCAATGTGACATGGCCCATGTGTCTTCTCTTCTCTGATCGATTTCGTACTCTGCTTACACATCTCTGAATAAAGGTCCGAAGTTGAGACTCAGTATAGTTGGACTGGAATAAAGCAAACACACTACCGAATCCATATATTGTAGCTGATCCTGTTCAACATCAATTGTCGAATTGTCGATCAACTCTCCTTATGATGAAGACCTCTAACGGCTGACTGAGTTCTTTCATGAACTTGTTTCATCTTTTTGGTGCCCAATGGGCTCTCCAAGCGGTCAGTGGGAGTGAATTCTAGAAACTACAAAACCACCTGGCCGTCTGTTCAATCCCAAAGCACCCATGTCTGGAATAGTTATACCTACATTGGGGTCATAAATGGCGTAACATGTACAACTATTCCAGTCCCATGGATGGTCTGGGAATGTATCGGTCATCTGTCGGGTTTCACGCTTTTTTTTGGAGTCATGTTGAGCCATAGGCTATAGGCCATAGGCTTGCGGAATCTTCCATGTGACTCTCCTTTTTTTTTGCCCAAATGACTGCAGCTTCGCTCTCAAGGCAGCGATTTCAACACTGAAAGGACCAATCTTGATGCACAAAAGCGCTTGACTGGGGAAATATTTGGGGGCAAACGAGCTCTGTTACGTTTCATCTCATCGAAGAAACTCATGCAAGCTTTATGTCTAGTCAAAGAAGTTGTCAAGATTAATGACAGAGGAACGAACTGCAGGGTATCTAGCGACTCTGGTAACCCTGACGACCTTCACCCAACCGAAACGAGGATTATTGAGTGCGCGTTGCATGGCGACGGCTGAAGCGGCTTCCTGTTTGGGCACAGCCTACTACTCTGGTCCATTCCGAACATGAAGCTCGAGGTGTTTCGCCTGTGCTTCGCAGGCAGAGCGCTGAGTCTCGAACACCTCCTGGACCCTTGTGACACAGCGAAGAGAAAACCGGGTCGGCAACCGGAGACCCTCCGACCGCAAGACACGTGCTTGACCGACCTGTCTGGACGACGGTTTTGACCTGTTTCGAATGTGAAGTGTCTGCAAGGACATTGTTACTACTAGTAAGGCACTTGTTACTAGAAGCGATGCACTTGTTACTAGTAGCGATGCACTAGTTTCTAGTAGCGTGGCACTTGTTACTACTAGTAAAGCACCGGCTCCACTTCTCATCGCGCGAGGGGTCCGATTCTGCCTCTTTTTTCCATGCAGTCTCTGCTTGACAAGCTTCCTTGTCATGCAGCCTAAGAGTCTTCCTGGCAAGACATGAGTTACTAAATGCAAATAAGCCGAACATCCAGGAAACGACGCTGACAGAGCTTTGAAACTGCCTACTTGTGAACCCAAGTGGTCCGTTTCAGGCGGAGCAATCGAGCTGGACTCCTTCAGTCCCCAACCAACTCAAAAATCCAACCAAATTGTCTTCAAAGATTCTTCAACTCCACTTCTCCTCGAGCTGGCCGGAGATCCAGGGCTCAGATCCCACGGCCGCGGCCAGCTGATGCTCAGATGGAACGAATCTCTTCCCCTGAGAGTGCAATGGGTAGGATCTCTTCAGGTGACTTCTCTTCAGATGACGGGGACGAAGTTGAACTTCCAAGCGCCAGCGGCTTCTCTTCGGATAGAGCTTCAGAAGTGCCCTTGCACCTGTGCTTCCTTGGTGGGAGATGTCAAGAGCGACAAAAGGGGTTACTGCAGTACCCCTCCAAAGTGAGCTCCAACCACATCCTTAGGTGGTGGGGGTGGTGGGGGTGGATTTGGAGGGTCTAACTAGCTTCTGAGGATGCGGGCTCGATCCACCTGTCCTACTTTTCATCAACATCTTAGTCTCAGTTGGCTTGTTGTTTCAACTGTTGGTTCCATCAGCCAAATGGTCCGTTTCGACCGGGCTGATGGAACCAGCAGGAAGAACAAAAGTCCCGTGTCCAGTGACTGCAGTGAGGAGTTTGGGTAAGCCGCTGACTACCTCTGACAGAAATGGCCGGCACAACATCTAAATTTGACCAATTGGAGAATCAGTATAATATATATATATATTAGCACCCCACGTATTGAGGTGCTTTGACATTGAGGAGTTTGGGTATATTTGGGTCGCAGGTGAACACCCTAAACCCTATGGATTCAAAGATGCACCACAAGAACTCCAGGTTCGGTCTGGATGTCCAATCCCAAGAATCATCACTTGGATGGCCTCTCGCATTGTTAGGACTTTCACCTCTTCGCCGAGATAGTGAAGCACCTCTTCGCCATGTGCAGCGGAAGGGTCACCCGGGTGACCCTCTTCACGCCTTCGCATCACAGAGGGTTGATACACCCGCCCAAGGCGGGATTTCGAAGACCAGGTTCCAGTTTGGAAACCCTTTTTATCAAGGTGATCTTGAAACAACCACCCCAAAAGCTTTCGGATACCATGTGTGCTTCTTTTGGTGGCACCCGTCATCTTGTCATCTTCGCTTTAGGGTCTTCTTCGACCCGTTCTTCGCAGAGCCTCGTCGTGTGAGCCCTGTCGATTGGCTTGCGCCGCGATCTCGTAGGCGGTGCGGCCAGCGGAGGTCTCCTTGAAAAGGTCGACCTTCTTCGCCAAGAGCATCCGTAGCAACTCCTGAGATGGTATCTCTGCTTATTTTGTTTTTGTTCCACTTTTTCAGCCGCTGGGCAGGTTGCTCAACCCCAAAAAAGTGAAAGAGTATCTGTTTGCCTGGTGTCAGGGCTACCAGGAGTTTAACTCTCAAGGAAATTCCAAGGCCAAAGCTTCATCATGCATATATTGCTACCCACTTTCCATCCAAGTCATGAACTAAGCCTCCTCTGTAGATGGATTGTATTCCGGCGGCCCCCTGACCCGGATTGAGGGGTATGACGTGGTATGGCATCACCAGTCTCTAAACTTGTACTTTATTGAGCTTTCTTCCAGTCACACTACATATCTAGCTAGCTAGAAGCTGAATGACCTCCAAGCACCTCCAAGAACTTAAGCTCCAAGTACCTGAATTGACCTGTATTTATGGTCCGACTTCAATATCAAAACGTCGGGGGTCATGGGAACTCTCTACTCGGGCGTAAGCTCCGCCCGAGTTACGGGGCCTGGAAGACTATCAGGATCTAATAAGCTTTAAAGAAGCGCTCCCTGAACTGTCTTCACCTCTAGACACTCCTTTTGCTTAAACATGTGGCATATGTATTGAATTGAGCAATCTTCAAAAGCCATGAATCAGTTGACTAGGAAAGGGTGGAAGGGTGGAAGGGTCTATCTCAAGCTGCTTAAGAACACCAGCGACCGCTAGGATTGAAGAACAAAGCATACCATGGATCCAACGTCCAACCACTCGCATCCCGTCTTGCAGGTGACCATTCGCCCCGATTCTCCGAGCAAGGTTCCACATCAGCATACTTGGCAGCGACATGGATCGGGTAGACGGATTCACGGTTCGAAAGGCAACCTGAGGGATTCCAGGTCGCCAAAGGGTGAACAGCAAAACGTCCAACCGAGCAACCGTCACCTGCGTCATGAACTGTCTCCAGTTGTGAAATCCATGAATTCTCCGGGCTTAAGAGGACAAGGAAGAGACAAACACAAGCAGCTTGTGTTTGTCTCTTTTATGTCCGTCTGGCACAGCTGGAGAACAGCCTGAACAATATATGTTCCGAACACATTCTCTGGCTGTCGTGGGCCTAAGCAGTTCGTTCCAAGAAACCCTGCCCTGGCCGAGCACGATGCACATCTTTAAACCCGTGCGTTTTCAAGAAAAGCTCCAAGTAGGCTCTGCGATGCCTAAGCTCGGCATGAGCTGTGATAAGCCAAGAACAAAGTTCACCAAGAAGAGTGATGGGATCTGGAAATCGATGCGATCTGGACAGTGCAACTGCTAACTGCCAGTGACTTTGTCGCTTTTCGTCCAATGTCTCCATCAGCAATCCACGTATGAACCATGTAATTACGTTTCTTTACAAAGTGATTGTACAGTGCAGTGTATCGAGTGAATGTGTCCATCTTCTTCAGAATCGGCTTCCAAAGTGCATCTTTTCCTGTCTACGGCGTTCGGCCGGACCCTCGTCCAAGAAGAGATCATCGCTCTCGTCCATGGCGAGGCAAGGCGATGAGGCGACGATCGATGGGTGTGGCGTTCTGTCACCTCCCCTCGAGGCAGACCACCTTGAGCCACAGCAGCAACCAAACAGGTTCTGTAAAAATCTGAAAGAAAGATCCCCCTTCGAGGTGCAAAAAAAAAGCACACATGCAATAATAGATGCACATACATGCACCCAAGTCCGCAGGGCTAATATGGGTCAGTTGATTTGCCAAAGTATTTGGGCTCACTAACCTCCCCAAATATGGTCCCACTGGGTCATGCCCGGGTGATCTCCGTCGACCGAGCCTGCGTTTGCCGCCGCAACGGCCACAGCGACGCACGATCCTTGAAAGCATCTGTTGTGAGGGCTGATTGATACACTCGCTCCATCGAAGTGGACGGTGCCCCGAGTCGACTCGGATGATCATGAAGGAAGACTGACCAAGCACGGGATGAACTCCACGAAACCATGGAACCATTGGTGGTTTCGGCTCATTGTCCGGATTCATTGGTTTTTGCGTTGTGGGATGGTTAAAACATGGCGCTTCATCACCTCAGTGGAGTGGGTCGTCGAGTCGCCTCCGACGGTGATGAACATTTCAGGTCAGATTAGTGCTTCGTGAGAGTCTTCCTATATCCTACTTCCTCTGGTTGTGGCAAAGATTCTCTGGTTCGGGTCTTTCCATGTCTCTCCTCTCAATAGCCCAGTGAAGAGTCCCCTTCCTTCTCATATTATGTCCAAGACACGTTCAGTACATCGAGATCTGGACTGCCAGGACCTTCAACGTGACCGAACTTGAGATCTCAGATTGAGGTCACTTGGTCCCTGAAGAGGTCACTTAGACACTCCAAACAGGTCAGGGACTGAAGGTCCTCAATCAGTTTCTTGTATCCCTGGCTTGCATCCGGGCTGAAGAAGCGGGAGAGGTGTCGACTAAACCCAGGGTGGCCAAGCGTCGATGGAAGTTGATCTCCACAGGGAGAAGCGGAGCACTGCCGAGCACCTGGTCGAGAGACCCTCAAACACCAACAAACCCGGAGGAGAGGAGGCTGCGCCGTGCCGACTCACCGACTCATCTCATCACTCAGGTCGACGTGTCCGACATTTGAGTGCTGTGTTATGGTTTATTATTTGAGTGCTATGTTATGGTCTATTTTTATTTGTGCCTACAACACACGCTTACATCAAATCCGTGCCCGCAAGAGCTATATCAGTTATGACTTCCATGTGAAGCTAGCACTTTAGGTGAATACTTAGCGCTTGACTTCATTCAACAGCAACAAAAAGTGCTGGGTCAATCAACCAGAAGGTTTCAACAACACGCATTAGCCCTTTACGATATATTTGAAAATTGATGCAGGTACGTCAGTATAAGCGTCCTTGCCGATATCAGCACAACCTGAAGAGTTTCTTTGTTAGATGCCCTCTCTTCCGGTGTGGGGCATCCCCCCTGCATACAGTACAAGTGTGGTCATTCCTTTGAAACAGGAGGTGCCACACACAATCAAGATGCCGAATTCGGCGCTCTGGTGAACAATGGCGGGCACTTGACTGAACCTGGTTACAAACCTAAAAAAAACCTTTAGAACGAAAAACCATGAAAAACCAACAAAGAGAAACAACAGCAGGAAAGAAAGAAAGCGCGGGGGGGGTTGTGGGGGTGTGCAATGACTAAACAAGCCTAAAAGTCGACCTAACAAGCTTGAAGGAAAGACCAAACAAACGAAAAAGGCAAGGGAAGAAAGGGGGTGCAGGGGTGTGTGTGCGGTGGAGTGGGGTGACCGGCTCAGGCCCGAAGGCATTTGACCAGAACGCCAAAACCGGCGCTCCCTTCTCTAAAAAGCACCAGTTACACATACAAAGCCCTTAGAAACGAAGAAAGACCTAGAAAACGAAGAGAAACCGAAGGAGGAAAAGTAAGACAGCACTGAATACTTAGCAGCATGGTCTCTGCAAAAGAATACTTAGACGAGTGAAAGGCATGTCATTCTCTGAGGTGGATTCAGTACGTTCTGCAGCTTGGTATCAGCGATCTCGAGCAAACAGCTGGCCAGGAGAGAAACGAGCAAAACAACCAAGCACTGACGTGGACACACTGAGATCCATGCTCGCAAGAGCTATATCAGTTTTGACTTCCATGTGAAGCTAGCACTTTAGGTGAATACTTAGCGCTTGACTTCATTCAACAGCAACAAAAAGTGCTGGGTCAATCAACCAGAAGGTTTCAACAACACGCATTAGCCCTTTACGATATACTTGAAAATTGGTGCAGGTACTCAGTATAAGCGTTCTTGCTGATATCAGCACAACCTGAAGTGTTAGATGCCCTCTCTGCAGGTGTGGGGCATCCCCCTGCATACAGTACAAGTGCGGTCATTCCTTTGAAACAGGCGGTGACACACTTCGATAGAGGTTCATTCCGAACGATAATCCAAAACATGGTACGCGGTGCAAGGCCCTTGACTCGATGGAACGGTAAAGTGAAAGGTCAGCGCAAATGAATTTTTTTTGAACATCAGCGGCAACAAAAATTCGACATGGCGGCTGCAGTAGACCTTTACGGAAGATTGGGGTGAACAGCTTGAGAACGTATGTGAGTCAAACGTCCTTGGCTCATATCACAGGAAATCCATGGCGTCTCCGTTGCGTGCCGACCATGGAAATTCCTGGCAAGCAAAGCCTGAACCGAGTGGGACCCTTTGGTACAGGGTGGGACACACACACGCACACGGCGCAGTGCGGCGCTCCAATCTCAGATACTTGAATAGCCACCTAAAAAAGCCTGTAGAAGAAGAGAGAAAGAGGAGAGAAAGAGCAAAGGAAGAGGGCAAGAGAGAAAGATAGGTGTAGTGACATCGGGCGAGCAAAGGTGCCGAGGCAACGGCAAATTACGGTGTCAAAAACCTGACGAAAGAAAAAGACCGAAAGAGCAAAAAGACAAGAGAGAAAGATCGGTATAGTGGCATGCGCATCTCAAGTCGAAGATTCCCTGGAAAAACGTGAACGTGCTGAATTCTGAAACTGCAGCAGCTTTACGATTGCTAAAAAAAGCAATGGAGGAATTTGGAAACAGCTCGGAAGGTAATTGCATTCTTGCAGTTGCGGAAATGGTATTCTCCGAAGGCCCGGAGGCTCAAAAGCAGTTGATCCGTGAAAAATGCGCTAAGCAATCAGAAAGCTTCTTGAGTATGGAGCGTCCCGATGGTCTCAGCGCCCCTTGCGGGGGGTCACACTATGCCCAAGGGGGAAAGCGTAGCAGAACACACTTCGATAGAGGTTCATTACGAACGATAATCCAAAAGATGGTCCGCGGTGCAAGGCCCTTGACTCGATGGAACAGTAGAGTGAAAGGTCAACGCAATTGAACATGTTTGAACTTCAGCCGCAACAAAAATTCGACATGGCGGCTGCAGTAGGCCTTTTCGGAAGATTCTCAAATCACAGGAAATCCATGGTGTCTTCGTTGGATGCCGACCATGGAAATCCCTGGCATCCCCCTGCTGGAAGCAAAACCTGAACCGAGTGGGACCCTTTGGTACAGGGTGGGACACACACACACCAGCATGCTGTACAAGCGCAAGACATTTTGCTCCACGCGATGTGCCAGTCTTGTCTTATGGGGCTTCAGCCCGTTGCCAGGCGCAAAAGCTATCAGCTTCTGCTGCAACACAACTTGGACACTGTCTTTGCGTAGTAGCCAGGTATCCTTAAAGGTCTGCGTCACTGCTTGGCAACCTACGCCTTTGCAAAATGCAAAGAAGCTGAGCAATTCTTGCTGTTGTTGAGGATGTCCAAAAACCTATCGGCCGCGCCTATCGGCGCTGCGCAGCCAGCTTTGCAGCCGTGGTGGAGCCCGAGGCCAAGTTTAGGTGGATGGAGATCAAATGGGAATCGCAGAGTTGAAGTTCGAAGCTTATCCTTGATAAGCATCTTTTAGCCGGATTTTGATGGATTCATGTAGGTCTCACCATGTCTCACCTGCTTTTTTTACAGGCAGGAGAAAGGTGAGAGGTCTGACCTCACAACAGTGGCCGGACGGAGCATGGATTTCAATTCGCTTAGCTAAGTAGGGCTGATAGGCACACAAAGGCGCACCGGCAACAAGACTGGCGCAAGTATTCTACGTTCACTGGTCAATAGGGAGACCCCCGAAATCTCGCCCCTGGCTGGGTAGACTGGTCTATTTTCCGAATTCATTATTCAGGGGGTCGTTCACAGGGATCGGTCACCCTAGTTCAGCTACACAAGCCATTTCCCCAAGCCATGCAAAATGGACACTGCGCGATTAATGAAGAACGACCAACAGTGGGGGCTGCGACGAAGACCGGGAATTCGGCAAGGCTCAAGCTGTTAGCGGCATGGCTGCCACGACACCCCGAAATTCGGACCGTGTTACAGCGCTGAAATGGACTCGCTCAACACGTCGCTTGGAGTGCACTCCTAGCGCCGTGACTTCCGAGCGCCAGACGCGCCAGACGCGCCACGTGCCGCGAGAGGCGCCTCGGTCGACTGGCGGGCGCCGAGAACGCGGTTCGAAGGCCTCGTTCAAGGGAGTGTCACACGTGTCGTGAGAACGAGTGTTTGCCACGTAAGTGGTCAATGGATCATGTCACCGAAGTAGCGAAGCTCCTTCCGTGATTGCTGAGGATCAGCGAAATGTGTGGTCAAGGGTCTTGAGACCTGACCTGACCTGTTTAAGCGTCTTCAACGCTGGGCAAGGGTTTGTCCTTTCCCTGAGTCTATTGGTGACCACGCCAGCGTCCACACAAGCACAGTAAATGAGAGAATGTGTGTCGAATTCCAACAAATCGGCACAAT
>CAXAMN010025250.1:1167167-1183787 GCA_963970005.1 Durusdinium trenchii | reverse complement strand
TCACGATCCTCAGCACTGAGCAATCCGATTGGCACTGGGATCCAATCATATGGGCTCATTGCAGCATGCATGGTGCTGATGTCAAGTCGTGGGCCAAACAAATGAAAGAAGGCTCGACCGGTGATATTCTGCCATGACTTGGACTTACCCCTCCAATATTCTCCTTTCCAACCCAAATCCGGACAATCCATGTCACAATCCCCTGCTATAGATAAGGACCTTTTACACGAGGATTGAGCATCAGCACAGCCTCATCTCTCGCTGCAAGGTTCACTTAAGCAATCACAATCCTCAGTATTCAGCGATCCGTTCGGTACTGGGATCAGAAGCATAAGGGCTCGATGCGTGTCTGGTCCTTGTGCCAGGTTGAAATTGGGTGTGGGCCAAACAAATGGACAAAGGCTCGACCGGGGCTGTTTTGTTGGACAACACCTGCCAAGACTTGGACTATACCTCCACCAATCATTGTTCCTTTCCAACTGCAACTTCATTTGGCAATCCCATGCTGTAGATCAGGACCTTCTTTTCTTGCAGCATGAAAGGTTCACAAATGTGCACAAGCATTCACAAGTTGAACAATTCAAGTGGGATCTCAAGCAATGTTCTACCAAATCGCTTGAAGCAACGTTCAGATCCATACCAGTAGTGGGTAGCAACTGAGTATCGGAAAGCCTTGTCCATCACTGCCCTGTTGCCAGAATCGAGCACTGCTTGACCTAGCTTCTGCCTTTGGGTTGCTAACAGAATCTGCATCATCCGTGTGTATGCTCGAATCAAGTTGGATGATTGTTTGTTGGCATAGAGGATCCACAAACTTTCCAGGGATTAAGCTATATCTCCACATATTTGAGAGGATCATCTTTATGGAATTGAGTATCAAAAGCCTCATCTGTCCCTACACAATGCCACTCACATAATCACAAAAAAAACGTTGTTCAGCGATCCCGTTTGGCACTGGGAGCCAAGCATTAAGGACTCATTGCAGCGTGCATGGGTCAAGTTGAAATTGGGTGTGGGCCACACAAATGGAAAAAGGCTCGACCGGGGCTGTTTTGTTGGACAACACCTGCCAAGACTTGGACTATACCTCCACCAATCATTGTTCCTTTCCAACTGCAACTTCATGTGGCAATCCCTTGCTGTAGATCAGGACCGTCTTTTCTTGCAGCATGAAAGGTTCACAAGCTACTCAAGTTGAACAAAGCAACTCGCGATCTACACTCCCTAACAAATTGCGACATCCATGTCGTCATCTCAAGGAAAGTTTTGTAGACTCGGGACTTGACCTAGTGGTCTCCCGCTGTTCATCTGTGTTGCCTGTGAGGATGCCCAATTTATTTGATATGTCTGGTGACAGGCAAAAAGACTTAGCTCCAAAACGTGTCACAACAATGGTTGAAGGTCTTCCAAAGAGTTTCAGGCGATCAAAGATTGCTGGACGACTTGGGCGGCTACAGCCGGCCACAGGCGGCTCTTGCTCACCAACTGATTCTGAAGGGCTGTAGGACCACTCAGCTGACCTCTTTTCAATCTATAGCATCTACCCAGACGCTCATGGGCTCTCATATGGAAGGGTCGGACCCTCATATGGAGGGGTCTGGGGTCTCAAATCCCTAGGTTTTGAGGGACCAAGGGCTGTTTGGAGCGTCTGGGTATAGGGTATCAAGAAACAGTGCCACAGGAAAAAGAAGACGTGCTATTCTTCAGGAAAGCAATTTTGGAACGACGCTCGATAGATTTGCCTCTAATTATATCTCGATAGCTCATGTCATGTTCCACTGTTCTTCACTGGCCAGGTGCACAAAGCGACTCCCCCAGAGATTCGAATCGGAATCTCACCAGCTTGGGCTTTAGGATAATCCACCCCACCAAAAAGGCTCAATTGAGGGACTTTCTCGACCATCTCGCCCCTCATAAGGTCACGTGCTCATTTTGCGACCAACCGTGCTAAGAAGGCTGGTATAGGCATGGCAGGCAGCTCACCTCAACCGTGGGCGTTCCGTTCGTCGAAAGGAACGCTCTCCGATGCGGACCGATGCCGCGGAGTGCTCCGCACAGCGCTAGGAGTGCTCCGCGGTGCTTTTCGCATTTTTGCGGAAGGTAGCGCCCGATCGCTCCGTTCGTAGCAATGCCCTTTGCTCCGTTCGTAGCGAACATTGCCCCTAGTAGTATGGCCAGGAGCCCCTAGTAGCGTCCTCGCATTTGCAATCCCAAATCCAAATTCAGCGGGGCTCAAAAGCAGTCAATCTAAATGGACACGATGATTCTTTGCGGGAAAAGCTTGCATAAGCTTTTCAGGTGATGCCGTTCATAGCTTGCACGAGCTTGTGCAAGCTTGCAAGAGAATGGAATCCACCATGGATTGAACCAATTAACTCCTGGTGTTCAGCACGAATCACGTACGGGAACGCAAAAACATGGCAACATGGGAGAAGTATTGGGAGAAGTATTGGCAGTTGCGTCAACACAACATCCCAACATGCGAGAGTCTTAGTGTAAAACCAGATTCGCCGTCCGGTTTTGGAGCTTCGGCTCAAGCAGCGAAAAAGCCGTTGAATTCGGCTCTTGAAGAGCTTACGGACCTTTTCGCTTCGAGAGTTGGGCGACTGGCAGCGTTGGGCGATTGACCTCTTCAGGTGGATCGACCGATGGAGCACGGCTTTTCGCCCAGTGGGCCTCCCCACCCGCCTTTGCGGCCTCACCTGGTTTCAACCCCGTCAGGACTTGCGCCGAAGTCGCGTGTCTTCGTTCTGAGAACAAGCCGCTATGTCCAGCAAATCGCCACAGAAACACCTAAACATCCTAATTGCTAAGAAATGTTGGATGTTGGAAGTTCCAAGTATGACCTTGTTGGTCTAGTTAGGTCTTGCAACCCGATTCAACCACAGCAGCTGGCACATCAGCTAGTAGGAATTCAAACCAAACAGAATGAAACCTTTGCTCAATGAAGCTCGCAAGCGCAGCCAAGGATGCTTATGGATGCGTGATGCGGATGTCAGAAATCGCCAAACTCCTAGCGTGGCTTCTGGACATAGACCAACTCCCTGAAAAATGCCCTTTGTGGACGGAGGATGCAAAACCTTAGAACATGGCAATAATGGCAATTGTATGCTATTGACACGATCTGATCGAATATATGTCGTATATTGATCCTCTGGCTTGGAGACCAAACGTGAGATAGCAGTTATTGCTCTCCTGGGTGAAAACGGTAGTAGAAGCTTGCCTTGGTGCCAAGTCGCCGACTCCGAACGGTGGGCGCTGTCACATCGACATCACTGGCTTGGGCAGAAACTGCACGTCTGCAGGTCTACCAAACGCCAACGAACATGGCGGTCGACCGATGGTCGACACCCTGGCGAGCGAAAATGGAGCGAGCGCAGGCTTCCTTCGAGTGGAAGGCTGTCGGCGCAGCAAAGAAGGGTCTTGGAAGATCTGGAAGGGTGGTGAGAAACTCGTAGCTTCTTGTTGCTAATAGCTTCTTAATTACTAGTATGGCCAGGAGCCCCTAGTAGCTTTTTTGCAAATTTCAAAAGTATATGATCTAAATTACATAGATTTGCCAGGCAAAGTGATTGACTTCTGCTGAAACGCAAATCTCCCAATGAACACATCTTGGTCTGTGCAGCATGTGGCCGCATCCGATGGCAGGAAAATGGCAGTACTCAGAAAAGCATGTTGCGACATTGAAGTTCCAATGCACCGGGCAACATAGCTAGAGAGCCGGTGGCAGTGCGCCATTGCTAACGAAACGGGGTGGAGCGTGCCTTGCATTGTACACAATGGCAAGCTCTTCATGCGCTGCTTACAATGTTTGACGCGGAACTTGTTGCCAGGCTGCAAACTGACTGGATTCTGCTGGAACTGCAAATGTCTCAAACATCTTGGTCTGAGCAGCATCTGGCCCCCGACTGCGAGAACACGATTGCGCGTGAAGAAGAACTTGATACGACCTGGATCACAGGTTCTTTCTACTGGCGTTGTGACACAGCTTGCGACATAGCTGGAGCCGATGGCATTGGCGAACTGCTACCGTTGGGTTTCCTTTAGCAACGTAAGCCTCTTGCTGCCGTGATGTGGTGCAATTTATTGTAGCAAAAATATGTGGAAATCTATGCCAAACTCCGTTTTGGCTGGCTGGCTTCTGCTGGAAGGGTTGGTATCTCAAAACCCATCTTGGTCTGGAAATCAAGTGGCCCCAGCCAACAGCAGGAAGACAGTAACACTCAGAAAATATTTGATGAGATTACGACTTGGACTTCTTGCGACATTGAAGTTCCAATGCACCTGGCGACATAGCTATAGAGCCGATGGCAATGCATTGCTAACAGAACAGGGTGGAGTGTGCCTTGCATCGTAGGGTATGGCAAGCTTTTTATGCGCTGCTTACAATGTTTGACGTGGAACTCTTTGCTAGGCTGCAAACTGAATAGGCTCCCCTGGAGTTGCAAATGAAGTAGTACAAAACATATCTGAGCACGTGACTGCAATGATATAACTCTTTGATAAGACCTTGTAGCTCTTGCAACATGCCTGTCAATGTAGCTAGGGCTGGAGGCAACAGGCACGGGCTCGTATCTACCTCTACCCGTTCTTTTATCGAAAGTAATGAACAGTGCACTCTGTCTGCCTTGATGCGCCGCAATAATCTGCAATATGTGCTTAACCTTCGGCAAACTCCTGTGTGACTGGCGGGCTTCTGCTGAAATACAAGTGTCTCAATACACATTGTGGTCTGTGTTCCATCCGAGCAGCAATCAGAAAAGTATTTCAGTAGCTTTACAAGTTCAAGGAAGACTAATATATAAGGTAGGAAACCTTGTGAGTCTTGTATGGCGCTGCAACATGCCTGTCATCATAGCCGACGGCATTGCACTCTATTCCTGCCTAAGTTCTTCAATGTTGCCTACTTTGCCTGAAACAAGTGAGA
Source organism: Durusdinium trenchii (assembly GCA_963970005.1). Classification (NCBI taxonomy): domain Eukaryota; class Dinophyceae; order Suessiales; family Symbiodiniaceae; genus Durusdinium; species Durusdinium trenchii. The sequence continues at coordinate 1,178,860 of CAXAMN010025250.1, read as the reverse complement.
TTTTGCATGAACTGGTGAATGTTGCTTTTGTTCCATTTTTGGTGTTCTTATGTTTTCTTCAAGCTGGCTTGTTGGAGTTCGTCAAACATAAGTCGACTTTCTGGAATCTGAGGTATATGCGACGCTACCGTCCGTAAACTGAGAACGAGTGCCTGTGGATGTTTGATTCAACAAAAGACTGAGGTTCATTGAAGGCTAAACGGAGGGTGTGTGGAGAAAGGGGGTCAGCAAAAATCGCTTATACGAAGTTAGTGCATCAAAAATACCTTCCACGAAGTTCTGCGAAGGTTTCTGGGATTTCGTTGCAGTCAGTTCTCCTACTGGCCCACCATTCCACGAACTGTCCACGAACAGCCTTGGGTTCTACGAAGGTCACGCGCCTTCCACGACGTTAGTAGAATAGGTTTTTGCAAAACCCTTTGAGTGCACTACCCTTCCGTTTGCCTCTGATTCATGGGGGGGTGAAACTTTGTGTTGTTCTTTCCCACCGCGCCATTCAACCGCAGTATATGGACCAGGGCGGCCAGAATTACGAAGACAACATCCTTCTCCAGCAAGCGAGGTAGCTTCCCGCGACACAAGTACATCACATAGCCCTTTTTTCAGGCCGAACCTTTAGCAAACATCTCTCTATACGCAGGACGCTGCGCTGGTGCCGACCAGTGCAGAGACTCTGCAACCGACCGGTACGAGGCTTCTTTTCCGGGCGTGTCCGGTGACTCTGCAACAGGTCGACCTGTTCCGGTGTATGTGTTTCTTCGAGGAAACGATCAAAGAATTACCAACGTCGTTTCGATTTGGAGCCATTGTGAGCAACCCTTGAAGCGTTTTTTTATGTTATTTGTTTTTACGGTGTGATCAAATACTGCAGAACAGTCTGGAAACAGTGCGGCCATTGGAAGCTCCAGGTGATCTTCTGCGCAAGTGTGCGGCCTGCCTCCACGACGAACTATGTATTGGTCGGAACTGCTTAATTGCAAAGGCTGGCCAAAGGAGATTGTGCAAGCCACTACATTCTCAGAGGGTATGGGGTATGTGGATCCATATAGGGCTTGATGATTGGCCGAACATGGGATTCTTACAAAGTCCCGATGTTGAGCTCGGCCGATCACAATTTCTTGCACATCTAATGGCTCACCTGTGTTCCAAGCCCAGAATCCCTCGCTTACTTGGGAACATCCAACAAAGGCAAACCACTGAGGCTCGGTGCAATCAAAACAACTTCTGACTCAAAATTAATATGCAGGACATGCATCCTGGATCAAAACCATCTTCGGCCCGACAGCATTTGCACGCATGAAATCTACGAACCATTGCTGAAATGACAGCTGTGCAAAAAAGACTGCGGTTGCTGAACATCTAATCTAGCAGGAATTGGAGGATTGCTTTCACATTTCATGAAAAGAAACTGCTCAGGTGGAGTCAAGTTCCCTTGGACCTTCATTGGATCACATACCTGAGGCGGAAAACATGAAATGCATTTGATCAAACACATGAACTTGGCAAATGAAGTCTAGGCATGTCTCAGTTGACCGTCCTAATTTCACAACCGTCCTCGACGGTGTCCTACCTCGAGGTAGAAGCTTCAGAGACCTCACGTTGCTTCTGTGTGGGTGGTTACAATTTTGTATACCAATGTATTGAAAAAAAGACCTGCTGAACAAATGCTATGGCCCATCACTGACAAGACATTTGTGTCTGGACTTGATGGATGAAACACAAAAAAGTGGGGGAACCGGGTGAAGTCCGGGTAAGCATGAGAACACTTAAGTATCGCTGAAAGGACAGAACTTGGTGATAGACTAGCACTCCTGCCAACACAAACATGTTGGGTGGCTGGATGGATGGTCAGAATGAACATGTGAAACTCTTCAAATGGAAACTGACACCCTTTTGTTGGGCAGCGGCAGTGGCTTCTAGTCGAACAATTGAACATAAAGCTATTTCCGGACATCAAGTAGGTATTATATTAATGGATATTTGTTGGCAAGCAATCGAATCCTTGGCAAACTGATGCATTGTCCAATAAATATGAACCTTGTTTCTGTGGGGGTTATCCTAAATGACTGAAAAGAAAATCATCTATATAATGTTACATGACATAACTCTCTTTTCCTGTGCAAAAACCTATACCCTCACGTGCATCTGCCAAAAAAAACAAAAACAAACCCTTCCGCACCTGGTAGCACCGCCGGAAGGATCCTTTGACGCCACACATCCACAGGCAGCGCCGCCACTGGGCGGCGCGATTGGCGTAAAGCCACGAGCAAAAGGAAGGTCACTTGCCTTGCAAAGACTGAGACGTTCGACGGATCTAACTGCATATACCTGGACCCTCCTGTCTAGTGCGTAGTCCAGCCAGGACACCCATTGGATGGACCTGGTATATTGGCATAGATGTTTTCATCGACAGATGCCGTCGGGGGACTGATTCTGGACCTGTTTTCGTCGTTGAAAGTATCGAAGTATGATGTCTATGGGATTGGAAGATGTTGGATGTTGTTGAACCATGGCAGTCTGGGGGAGTCTGGGATAGGAAGTGGGAGAGTACACACAAGCGCTGCATGCTTGAGGAATGTAAGTTTCAACAAAAGAAGTTGCCCGAAAAGCATACTTTGTGCCACGGGGTGCGCATACAATTCATTGCCTTACTGCGAGCCACCGTGGTGCCACCAGCAGAAGCCAGGAATGTTGTCGATTGATACGGTATGATAGGATGTCGAAGCTACTAGTAGCGATGTCCTCCACCCTAGCAGCAAGGGCCTCCAACCTAGTAGCTTCTTGTTACTACAGTAGTAATGGCCTCCAACCTAATAGCGATGGCCTCCACCTATATATTAGTAGCTTCTTGTTACTAGTTCGGATGTCTTCTGTATCCAATCGCACTTTAGAAGCCACACGCCAGGATGAACCGGATACCAAAGGTATGTGTCTGCTGGCATCCAACGCATGTGTTGGCTTGTTAGATTTTGTTATTGTAACTGAGAAGTACAAAACAAACAGCCTCAGCATTCCGCACAGTTTTTCCTAAATGCATCGCTTTCGCAAAGAAAAAAAGCACTTATAGCATCTGGCGTTCTCCCTCGAAGTGATGCCACGCCTCTGCCACTCCTCAAAGCTGGAGATCAAAATGCCTCCGAACACTCGGGTCAAAGCGCGCGGGGAGTGCTCCAAAAAGGTCGACATCCGCCAGCATCAAAGCAATGACCGAACATCCAACATCCAGCGCAATCCAACATGGGTGCGTAGCTGAACATGGGAGAACTGAACCGAACCTGCGAGGTGCCCGCCTTCATCGAAGGCCAACACCAAGCGTGGCACCGCTCGCAGTGCTGTGCTCAGACGGACGTGGCACTGGCCATAGCCATCTTGGACCTGGGTGGGAAAAGGAACCAGCAGGCCTCAAAATACCTCACCTCATCAAAGCAATGAACATGAATCACATGGAATCATATTGAATCATTTAATGGTTTATCATGTGGATGGTAGATGAACTGGATTTAAACCGTTTTTGGACTCTTCACATGCACCTCACAAGATCTGGAAAGGTGAGGTCGATCTGTGCCCGTAAAAAAAACGGTGCGAAGCCACGGTTGACCCAGCGGGGAGCACAGAACACAAGGATATACGAGGATTGAACATGATTGAACATGATGATTGAATCACGTTAAATCCGGGGCCCAAAATGAATCATTCCAAGTCACCACCAGTTACTTCTAGTCTATTTCATCTTGTGCTTACAAACCCAAACAACCAAATATTCCTTATTTTCCTTCAAGGTTCGTCATATGGCTGCGAGTCATGACACCATCAAAAAACACAAAACACTTAACTTAACCGATGTTCCCGTATACCGACCGCCGGGTGGAGAGCAGGGCACTCTCCATGCTGGTGGATCGTTGCACACTCCGACTGAACCCGTGGGCGCCGTCCCAGTCGCTGAGATGGAACGGCTCCAGTGATGCCTTAAGGCCTCTCTCAAAAGGTGCGGCTCCTGCGAGACGCCCATCGGAAGACCCGGTACCCGAGGTCTGGACGCGGGTACCCCAAACATACCTAGATCCAGGTATGGAGGCCATCGCGATCATAGGTTGGAGGCCTCAAACCCTGGAACCGGAGGGGTCTGGGGTCGAACATGGTCGAATCAAATCCCAAAGGTTTTTTGGGGGACCAACAAGGATTGTGTCTGGGGGCGGTCTTTCTTCCTTGTGTGCCTAGAACCCCCACAAAGACCATGGACATCCATGGACCATAAAATATGGGCGGTTGGTGATCCAAAAATAGCGGTCTGTCAGGCTCTAGGTGAATGTATGTGGGTTACTATGTGACATTGTGGGTTACTCTGTAAGGTCGGTAAGGTGTGGTATAGGTACTTTTGGATCTGTCACGTTCCAAGGATGTTCTTGAGGCAAATGTGCAGATTTATGGTTCTTTTTCTGCACATCTTCCGTCAAGTATATCATTTGGATCGATTGTCGAAACCAATTTAATTTCTTCTCCGGACACCCCACTTTCTGATAATGTTTGGGGTATCCACATGTGTCGGAGAGTTTTTGGTGTGTGAACACCCTAACAGAATCCATTGGGTGACCCTTTTTGCAGCAAAAACAACATCCAGAATTTGCGTGCATTTGACCCATAACTAACATCTCCAAATCGCCCCGCGATCTTCTTCGCAACAACCCTTCCAAAGTGTCACAGTGGTATATAAATAGTATGTTTCAACTTGGGACCCGGTAGAGGTTACAACCCAAAAACCATTGAACAGGCCACAAAAGTAACGCCGTGTTGTATGTTGGTATATTAATATATATATATACACCATCGCCAGAGCCCAGTGGGGATACTAAGAAAAGAACCCATCGGATTCAGCCTGGGCAGGGCGCCATGGCAAGCTCTCGGCATTCTCCGGAGCGCAGAGCGGTGCCACGGACACCGACGGGTGCCCTGGTGCGTCTGCGGTGCGTCTGCGGGAGTGCACTGGTTCAAGACGAAAAGGTGTACTGATTCCCCCAAGACAAAAATATAGCCTGTTTAATATGGTGTCATCTGACCAACATAAATGCTACATCCCTACCCAACGCCAACCCGCTCTGAAAGAAAATGAGCTATAAGGCTATAGTGTTCAACACCGGGTCAAGGTACGGGACCGGCCAGGATTCGGTCACAAGCTCGAGGGGAGAATCCGCCTTTTCGGAGATACCGAACAAAAACCACGAGACGTTTCTCTGGAAAGACAAAGGCATTGTATATATTGACTCAGATTGACCAGACCTATTCCACTGCGGCTTGGGGTTGAGTGGGGAAAAGAAATTCCAGCATTGGTTCGAACGTTGTCCGCATGGCTATCCATGGTTATCAATTTTTCCTGGGTAGGGTAAGATAGGCAAGAAAGCAAAAATGGGTGCTTCCAGGATTGTCGCGCCAAAATGCTTTGGGTCTCGAGCTCTACTAAGTAGTGAGACTTTCCGGATTTGGTTGAATGTGCATGTGTTAAATCGTCACTCCATGTATAGTTGATGATAGTTGACATTGGAGTGCTTGAAAAGGGATCCATTTCCGGCATCTTTGGGATCAAACATCGAGGACCGTCGATGACCGTCGAGGACCTTCGTTCGGCCCATTTCGGCAGACTGGCAGGGATCAAGTAGCGATGCACTTGTTACTGGCAGCTTCTTGTTACTACTAGTAAGGCACTTGTTACTACTAGCGCGGCACTTGTTACTAGTAGCGATGCACTTGTTACTGGCAGCTTCTAGATAGTAATGCCAGGAGCTACGTTCGTAGCTTCTTAAGATATGGCGGTGGCCTCCAACCTACGTACTAGCGATGGCCTCCACCGTGCGTCGCTTCTTGTTACTGCCAAGCTCCGCATCGTGAACCACCGGAGCGTCCGGACGGCGAGGGCGGCCCCGGAGCGACTGGCCTGGCAGCAACGCCACCAGGTGCGAGTCGCGCTCCTTCGTGCAGCTGGCCACGTCCATCCCGAGCCGTGCCCAACGCCTGGAGATGTTGGCGTTGGGCAGCAGAACCAAAAGAGCCAATGAAGACGGCGGGACTGCCGAACCAACGGATGGTTTTGGGGCGAACCAACGGAGGTGCCCTGGTCACATTCTACTCCTTGGATGAGACTCAAAACATCTAAAGACAAATTTGATGTGGAACTGCTGGAGGAGACGAGGATGTCCGCTCTGGAGATCTGCTGAAGAAGTCAGCACCAGGTGAAATCACAAGTACAGACTTCAACCCTTCAAAAAGGATCCGTTGTTTGACACAACAGCAAGTCTGGAGTGAATTCTCATCTCTTGGTGTCTTGAGTGACAGAACCCGTTTGTTTGAGCTTTCTTGCGTTGAATCATGTTTAAGATTGTGTAATCATATCACCGCGTTTGCAAGTGGCAAAAGCTGACAGGTGCAGGGGAAGAGGATTTGACCGTCACTTGGAAAAGCTGCTCCTTCGCTGTCTGCCACTGCTGACCCAACACTTGAGAAACCAAAACTTGGCACTTGGCTCAGTCTTCCTTCACTTGGCCCATCAGACTGACCGGAGCTGAAGTTCGAGACCAACTGTCTGCGTCCGCTCGGCTGGAATTTCCGGAGCGCCGAACTTCAGGTCTGTCGATCTGTGTACTTCATAGGGAAATCCCTCCGCCCTATGGGTACGGTACACTCGTCTATGTCCGTCTTCTGCCAAAAACGCCTGGGAAGTCTCTCCCTATTTGAGTTACACAACAGAAACGCCAGCTTCCCTTTGGCGTCTTCAAGGGATCGCCTTGAAGGACCTACAGGAGGCTCATGTAGCTTTTGGATTACAAGTAGAGGTCCAGTGGAGTGACCAACTGGTCGGCCTTTCGAAGTGACTTGCAGGTTGCATCCAAATGCAGCCGAATAAATGGTTCGCTTGCAGGTTCATCATCCAACACCAAGAGAATCACCTCATTGTCTCATATGCACTCTCATGTGCATCTATGTATAACTTGATCACATTGTAGATATATCGTGTGTTTCTTTCGTGTGACATCATACAATATGATCAAATATGTATAATGTTCTATGCATGTTCTGCCAAATCTCTGCCACCTTCTGTGTCTAGGCGCAACATCATCACTCCAAAAGTCCAGAAGGACCACATTTCACCCCCTTCCACCGGAAATGGGCTGTGTACCGTGGTAATTCCAACAACATCCAACAACCATTATTGTATGACGTTGTTATTTATACTTATTGACGTTTTCTAAATGGTCTTTACATGTCTTTACCAAACAACCATTGTTTTACATTGTTTTACCACGGATTTGGCACAACACCATATTCTACCATTCACTCAAATGGTCCAACTGAAGGCTAGGGTATAGGTCTGCATCCAGTGGCCCAACGCACCCCGAGCACCGCTTTTCACACGTCCAACTCGAGCACCGCGAGCGCTGGCGCCTCCCTCGCTCGTCCATCTGAGTGCCCCAAGGCTTCCAATGCACGGCCTAGCAGGGCAGGTTCCCCCTATACAGGCCTAGCGATGGGCACCAACCTAAGAGCGATGGCCAATGGCCTCCACCCTAGTAGCGATGAACGTGCAACTGTGTGGTGCGCCTCACCTCACCTGAAAAAGGTGAGACATGAGACGGTTCCGAAACGGAGGGACCTTTTGGGAGGGTTTGACACCAGGTGGGACCTTGGTCTGATTTCACATCATCATCCGAACGAAAGGGGCCATGCCATTCACCTCGATCCCAGGGAGTGTATGTCGGAGGTGATCTTTGTCCTTTTCGCCAATCTTGGTGAAATCAATATGCTAGGAGCAAGAAGCTACTAGCAGCTCCTCGCATTACTGCTAGGAGCAAGGACGCTACTAGGAGCAAAGGGCATCGCTGTTGACCTCCTTGTTTGGACAGTGTTTGGCCCATTGTCCACTTAATTTCTCGATGCGTCCTCTCAGCGGCGTCCTCTCAAAGGAACTCATTTTTAGAGTCAGCATCAGGTGAGATAGGACAAGTTCCTCCTGGAACCCACAACAAGCAGAAACAAATGGTTCGTTATAATATGGCAATTGAGATGTTCTTTGTGATTGTTTGGGTTTCCTGGTTTTATTATATACTCATGAGTGTTCAGAGAGCACAGAACACAAGGATCCGGATTTGATCCTCTTTCGTACGAAGATCAATGAACATCCGAGAATATGGGGGAGCACAGCTCAAAGCCTGGGTACAAAAACTTGCATATGAATGATATTATATATATATATATATGAAGCCTCATCAAACAAATCGATCCCAGTCGCAATACCGCACCAGAACCGCGACAACACACTGGAGCCCTTTTCGAGCCGCGAACCACTGGCGGCCTGCGTCTCAAAGTCCACATGCCCTCCACCGGCGGAAGGACGTGGAGAGACATGCGGTCTTCGTCGATTGGTTGGGAGATCTGCGGAGTGCCTCCCCTGCTGGGGTGGCTTCGATACGAAATGCTTGATATGTTAATTGCTTATGATTGGTGTGCAAATTGGTTTAATCACTTGAATCCAAGAACCCCGATGAATCCACAGCCTCTCAGAGGGTTTTGGTGGTGCTCACCTCATGATGCTACCAACCTCGAACCAGGGGGAGTCCGGTGCCGTTCCCGTCGACGCGGATGTCCGTGATGAGAAGTGATGTTGGCCGGTTGGCCTTTTGGGAAGATTGGGCCTCTCAGTTTGGTCCAAAACTGCTTTCTTTGTGGGCAAGTTAGAATGTATCGATTTAATTGAAATGGTCCAAAACTTTGGTGGAGCATGATATGTGGTGATACACCTTAAAAGACATGTTTCTATCAGTCAAAGGATCACTGGAACATGATGTGCTTTTCAGTCCAGAGTGGATCACACTCTTCACATTAGCTGACAGGGAGTTGTATCCATACCGAGCATACCCATGAAACCTCCCTTGAACTATCAGAACGGTCAACCGACAAATATAGAGAACTGCAGCTTCAGAAAGATTAAGCTACAACATGCTACAACTACACGTGCTTCTTTGGTCATTTGTTGAAGGCCTTGGCCACACACTCCGCTGGACCAGACCATATGGAAACACCTTGAGCACTGACCCCACTGAATCGCGAGTACCTTGAGCACTGTGCCTTCCCAAGCATCGTGCATGAGCCGCTCATAGCCGCCAAAGCCGCCGCCCTCGCCACCGTCGATGAAGCAGCCGCCCAGGATCAGGATGGGGACCTTAACGGATCCAACGGGTGGGAAGGCAGATTGGAGGCTATTAGCTTGGAGGCCATTGCTATTAGAAGAAAGTTTTCCAAGGACCGGTCGTAAGTCGCCTGGGCCGAAGAAAGACCACGACACCCCCCTTGCATGAGGTCCGACTGCAAAAAGCAAGAGAGGACCCAGTGAAAGAGGTCCTTGATGTAGGGATCAGACTCCCCAAAGAGAGCAAAAGATTATGGTACGGTCCGGTACGGTTTTCGGTTGCCCTTGCTACACTTTGCTACGCTACGCATTGCTACACATGATGTTCCATGTGGATGAAGGTTCATACATCTGGAATATGCCAACTATCCAATGCTTGGGATTGTTTTGGTCTACTCTTGGAAAGGTTGCTTGTGCCAAATCAGCTGCTGGGGTCGTTTTTGGAGGGGCCCAAGTAGCTGAACTGGTGATGCGAACGTGCACAAAAGGAAACCCTTCTGCTTGTCCTCGACGCATGGTTTTGTGTAATAAGGAAATCCCTGGCCCACTGGGTTTTGCTTGGAGATCCTCAACAAATGGGTCTTTGATGGTTTTGGATGGTTTGGGTCTATTTTCCTTCCCGTCTTTGGGAGCTCCTCCAGATTTGAATACACACATGACGACTGCGACTGCGGATGAGACTGCTCAAAGTCTCCGCTAGAATTGGATTTAAATGGAACTCACTCCTTTGGAGGTCCTAGCTGAGTGCTCCAATGCTCACATAAAACCAATTTCAGTTTGCATCTGAATCGATGCAAATAAATACATCCTACGTCCAACCGGTAAAATTCCCGAAAGTGTTCAAGGGTCAATCTTGATCGACTTTGCACAAAGTCAGCCCACTGGGACTGCTGGGTGATGTTTCTTGCTTCTCCTCCCATCCTCGCACGCCCGAGCACTGCGCCGTCGCCCCTGTGCTGGCCCACCTGACAAGGCGAAGCGCGTCTTCTCCGTGAAAACACCACGAGGATCGGAGGTTCCGAGGATTCGGGGCCGAGAAGAGGACTTGGCCAAGCATCGGACCAGTCAACTCAGGTATCTGTTGGGAGTCATTCCCTTTCCCACGAGTCGCAGGGACCTGTTGGGATCCAGTGGTCGGGGGCATGTATAGAGTGTATTTGTTGCGTGTATATAGTGTGTGTGTTCCCATGTTTTGCATGATTCTATATACATGCTCATCACTCTATATGCATGATTAGTGTCACCCCAGTTGTCCCCTAATGATTGCACAAAAGCACAATTTGAGCATGGCTTTGGAAGTAGCTACTAGGAACAAGTGCATCGCTTCTAGCAACAAGTGCCTTACTAGTAGTAACAAGAAGCTATTAGAAACAACAATTAGTAATTAGAATTAGAATCAACTAAAATCAATTAGCTACTAGGAACAAATTAACTGCTGGACTCCGGTGGTGAGTGGGACATTTTTTGGCTCGTGGCGACCTAAACAACAATACAACCCATCAATTAATTAAGGCCTGCACAAACATCGCAAACAATGTTATCATATTGTGTTAATGTTGTTGAATTTGTTATTCTTCATGCAAGCATTGCATCACAAGAAACCCAATCATAGCCCATCAATCATAACCCATCATAAAAGCCTACTATCCAAACGGCCAAACGACCCCGCGGCCAAAGAAGTAGGGAACACCTGGCATGAAAAACAACAGCATGCTTTTCAGCTGTGTTCGTCAACACCTCAGGACCTTCCAAGTGACCAAACTTGACTTCTCTGTGGCTTTTCAGTCACTTAGTCGTCCCTAAAGGGGTCACTTGACTGAATGACACTCCAGTTCGAGGTCTCGCACCACCACCACCACCACCACCACGACCACGACGACGACTACTACTACTACTACTACTACTACTACTCCTACTCCTGCTCCTGCTCCTGCTCCTGCTCCTACTACTACTACTACTACTACTCCTACTCCTACTCCTACTCCTACTCCTGCTCCTACTACTACTACTACCACTACTACTACTACTAATACCACTCCTACTAATATTACTCCTCCTACTACTACTATTACTACTACTAATACTACTCATACTAATATGACTCCTCCTACTACTGCTGCTGCTGCTACTGCTACTCCTACTACTACTACTACCACCTACTACCTACTACCTCCTACCTGCTACCTGCTACCTGCTACCTGCTACCTACTACCTACCTCCTACCTCCTACTACCTACTCCCTACTCCCTACTCCTACTGCCTACTGCCTCTGCCTACTCCCTACTCCCTACTCCCTACTCACTACCACCTACTACCTACTTACTACTTACTACTAACTTACTACTTACTACTAACTTACTACTTTCTACTTACCACTTACTACTTCTACTACAACAACTACTACTACTACTACCTACTACCTACTACTACCAACTACCTACTACCTACTACTACTACTACTACTACTGCTGCTGCTACTACTACTACTACTACTACTACTACTACTACTACTACTACTACT
>CAXAMN010025250.1:1130634-1152399 GCA_963970005.1 Durusdinium trenchii | reverse complement strand
AGTAGTAGTAGTAGTAGTGGTAGCAGTAGCAGTAGTCACGGCGTTCACACGAAGTTAGGCCCTACATGGCGTTGTCAGAGCGCTCAGAGCAGAGAAGTGTTTGGAATGGGTGTAGCAGCATCGGAAGGTGCCTGGATGGGAATCGCCTCAGGAAAAAGATGTGGTGGACCAGTCTATTTCTAATGGGTGCATTGCGGTCGCAGCCGTACAGGGTCTTTTTCATCAAGCTGGTGAACCATTTTTCGAGTAGGGCTACTCAATGACTGGACGGCTACCTTATCGTTGGATACCTACTTTCTTCCCAGGGAGCTGCCTCTAGTAGAAAGCAATCAAGCCTCTATTTGCGCAAGCAGGGGACCAGGAGATCGACAGACGAGCGCCGTAGGAGAGCAAAAGACCAGCGGACCAGGAGACAGAAGGACTAGGATACCAGGGGACCAGCGGACCACAGGACCAGAGGACCAGGAGACCGGAGGACTAGGGGACCAGTGGACTAAAGGACCAAGGGACCAGGGGACCAAAGGACCAGTGGACCAGAGGACCAAGGGACCAAAGGACCAAGGGACCACATTACCAGAGGACCCGCAGACCAAAAGGCCAGGAGAGCAGCAGAAGAGGCCTATCAAGGAATATTTGTTTTTTGATTCGCTTTATATTTTTTTTTGATCCTGTTTTTATTTTTTTTTGATGCTCTTTTTATTTTTTTTGATACCTATGCCAACTGACAGCATGCAGTTGCTAAAACGTCAGGGACACCAGAAATACAAAAAGAACAACTAAAACTTGTATGAGCTTCCAATCAGCCCAAAAAAAGACCGAAATCAAAAAACATCATGGCTCGGCACACCAAAAAGTATTGAGATATGCATTTGATATACCACAGTTTGCTTGTACCCTCACAGCATTCTGGTTGAGCATCTGACGATGCAAGCAGCCACCCCTCTTCACAATCAATCTTGCTTCGAGTTCGATCTCTCTCGCCTCCGCCCCCCCAAAAAAGACACAGAAAACTTGAAAAGGCATGTTATACCAGACCACACACGTCCCTCGAAGCAAGGGTCGGGGAATCCGGCTCCGGATTCTGAACTCGACCGAGAAGCTCCCAGCTTCGAGAAGCTGGGCATGGGCGCTTGCCCTTGCCAGACCTGACGTTCGATCGCGCTCAGGGAGAACTTCCCGTTCCTCAGGCCAGCCACGGTGTGCCACGAGGACGGAGGAGCTTCGGAGGCGAGGTTGTGGCTGGCGCCGTGTAGGTTATGTGTGGCTCCAAGTGAGTGGTACTGTTCAAGAAGTGACATGGGGACACATCTGGCTGCCTCTGGCCTCTGGCTCACGTCTTTTGGAGCCTTTTCCATGCTGACAGGATGGCTGCTTTTATACATACCTCATTCCAAATGACAAGTCAAACTGGATTCAGTGTCCATGCGCAAGACTTTTGGGCAACTTCTATATAGTCGCTATGTATGAAGACGGCTTGTGATGACAAACAAAAAGTAACCCTTCTGGTATCTTCTGGTCGAATGCAAAGATCTGACCCCTTCAAGCGTCCGTTCAAGAGCGCTTTTGCTCAAGCTCTGCTGGGGATAGATCCTCAGCTCCGATGAAGTACGGAGCTCCGACAGATTCTCCTCGCAACTTACTGGACACCCGAGTCCGACATGAACCAGTCTTGTAGGAGCAATAGAAACGCACCTGCCCCGGTTCTTTGCTTGTCCCTTTACTGATCTTACTGGCGAAGATTACCCTATAATAGTAGCAAATAGCTACTAGTAGCAAGGTGCATCGCTACTAGGAGCAAGGACGCTACTAGTAGCTCCTGGCCTTACTACTATAGTAGCAAGAAGCTACTAGTAACAAGGGCATCGCTGCTAGTAGCAAAGAGCATTACTACTAGTAGCAAATTAGCTGAGCTACTAGTATAGCAAGAAGCTACGTGCCTTTTTCCTCTTCATCTACAAACAGGCTTTTCAGTTCGCAGAGTAGCGCTGGAACTCCTTTCACCGTTCCATCGGCGGGGGGCCGCTTTCGGACCCACCCCGTTGGGGGAATCTCTGGGATCTCTTTCTACGGATTCCTAAGACCAAAGACTAACGAAAGACTCTCCCTTCTAAACGTACTATACACTATACATGTATCTAAATGTTGAAATCATCACAAGTCCCTTATAGTCATAAGAAAGCCCCTTTCACCCTCCAGGTGAGGTGGCCTGTGTCTTCGTCTTTTGGTCTCCGAACACCCGGCCGTCCCCGTCACCGGCTGCTCCCTCCGAGGGGCTTGTTGCCGCCGCCCGCGTGGCACGAGACGCAGTTCGCGTCAAAGAGCGCCTCGCCGTTCACCAGATCGGCCGCGCGGATTGGCGCCACGGAGCAAAGGCCTGACGTTTCGCCACAGACCATCCATGTCTTAGAATAGATACCTATACATTGGGGTCATGTATGTATATTTATATAACTATTCCATACCATGGATGCTCCGACCTGGGTCGTGCGACGAGTTTTTTTCGGCTGGGTGGTTTAGTCGGAGAACGTGCGTTCGGTGCGGAGGAGTGCTGAATCGATGATCGCTCAATGTTCCAAGAGCGTCGAACGACCAAGCATGTGTCAGTTTCAGGGATCATGATCAATATCAATCGAAAAACAACGAAAAAAAAGAACTCTCTTGGGGCGAAACAGCCTAGAGGGGTTGAACAGCCCTTTATCGCCTGTATGTACCTGACTCAGGTCAGACCTGTTTCGCAGTGAGACGTCCCCGAGCCATCCCCAGGCCATGAAACGCCTCCCAGAACCAAGCCAGCTATGAGTGGAAGCCACTGGACCGGATGAGAATAAGTCTGTGCCTGCCAGTAAGCGGACTGGAGCTCGATGTTGGAACCGAACAGGTGCGGTTGCAGATTGGAGGTCTTAGATTCCTATACATTGGGTACTTGATTGGGTATACTGTATCCTATTGTAACAGTGGATGATGAGGCCTGGTCGCAGGCCTTTCCATCTCTAAAAAAGTGATGTTATTGTTTACTGTTTACATGTTTCCTAGGACAGACCCAATCTATAGAGTTCTATAGATCGAGTGACTCCTTCTACTCAACACTGTTTGGATCCTGTGACATCATTTCATTTATATAGCCCTTCGCACGAACAGTTGCGACATGTTTGAATTTAACTTATTTGCACTAGTCAGTAGCTTGAAATCTCGCGTAGTCGTGCAACAAACCTGGTCAAAATGGCCCAAACACGCTAGATTTGGGGAGGAAGACTTTTGACAACAAAGGAAGGCTTTGGACGGCATGGTCGAGTGATGTCGAGTGGCATGCGGACAAACACGAATAGCCAAAAGAACAGACTGCAGAGCGCCAAGGCGCTAGAACACAAAGTTCCCGCACCAAGATTTGGAACACGATTCTACCTACAAAAGGTTGAAGAACCCTTCAAAAAGACAGGGCCCTATCTCGGGCCCTATCTCAAGACCCCGGCCGATCTGGACCGGTGACCTGGCTATGTAGGCCACGTTGGACCCTCCAGGGGCGAACCATCGAGAGAACCATCCAGGGAACCATCCAGGCTACGGAACCTATCCATGGAAGAGTCACCTATCCATGTAGGGTTATCCATGGGGTGACAATTCCATAGTTACTTGGGGTGAATTTGTATGATGTAACTATTCCATGCATGGATGGTCTGGGTATGGGGAGGGTTTTCTTTCGTTCCGGAAGTCTCTCTCTCCACCCGACCTTCTGCAGCTCCTGCTGAACACCCATGGACCGCGGTGCCCTCACCTCGCACGCGCGGTTGGCAAACGCGGTCAGGTCACACAAACGTGGCGGCGGTTGGCGTGACACTTTCCAGGACTGGTTTGCGAAAGAAATTGGGCAAGTAAAAATGATCTAATAGGATTACAGCAAGTGACAACAGGCACGAAGACTCTGGGAAGGATACCCACTTACGTCTGCTTCTTGCGATGATCTGTTGAGGTACGGAGTCTAGGATCTGGGTTAGATGACCAAAAGGTGGTAGAAATCAGGACCGCTATAGCTGACATTGAGCATGTGACATATTGTGTTCAAACAACAATATGCCTGGATCTTCCAACTGTGCAATTTTTTTTCATCTATTAAACCAGCCAAGTTTGGCATACATTGTCCATAGAGTTGGAAGATCTATAGGTATAACATATATAGGCTATATAGGTATAACCCAATTATTGCAACCTGTCCTGCCTCTTGACCAAACACTTTTAGACGTAGTTACTCCGTCCGTTGGGGTGCGGAGAAGAGACCAGCAGCAAGCATCGATCGAAGAACTCAATCGACACGTCCGATGTGTCTGCTTCACACCTCCAAAGAGAATTCCCACGTTTCAGGACTTCCTTTTCGCTACTAGGAACAAGTGCATCGTTTCTAGTAACAAGTGCCTTACTAGTAGTTAACTTCTATGATATCTGAGCAACAAAAATACCCCACCCAAGGGTGATTTAATCCCAGAAAATGCTTTGACTTCCCATCTACAGTCTTTTTGGCACCAGACCATCTGATCGGGTGGGAATTTTGAAAAAAAACGCCACGCGCCACCCAGCGCTTCTTCTCAACGAAAAGTCCCCAAAACTCAAGTGGCAGCTCTTCTGCGTTCAGATTGAAAACGCCACTTGTTGTTCACCATTTTCACTCATGATTTCCAGTGCGGATGATGGGTGAAGTAGATGATTCCTCAGCAAACTGAAGTACCTTCATCAAGTAATGTCTTGATGGTAAACACACGCCCAGAGGAAGAGGTTTTCCAACCCATGTCTGGGATTGTTCATCAAGAGTCACATTCAATCGTTTTCCTCTCCATGTGGCATTTCCGATGGACACGGAAGGCGAGGAAGGCGGCCTCAGTGCCCCAAAATGGCGGCCTGTGGATTTGACCAAGATCCAGGGAAGATCCAGCGCGCGCGTCCGTGTGTGTGTGTGTGTGTCAACCCCTGTAGCTAAGGGTTCCACCTCACCGTTTGCTTTTTGAAGTTTCTTCAGCGGGGGCGTCAGGCTCGACACATCTGCCTGACGCAACGAAGCTATGATGTGTCGAGGGAAGTGAGAGCTGATCACTCTCATGTACCTGCGGAGTTTTCCACACGCTGTCACCCTACTCTTCCACGTTTTGCTTCCTGGTTCTTCATGCTACCAACCCCAAAACATTGGTTTCAGCAGCTGCGCCGCGCCGCTCGTTCTGCAGACATGAGAACCACCTTTTGTTCAAACACTTACAAATTTGCGGACTCTCCACCTTGCCGTTCTCTCACCTTTTTTCACCTGGGAATTGAGCTAACTGAAAACCAATGTCAGAGTGTGTTTGCGTGTCTGTGTCTGTCTGTGGGAGATGTGTAGTATTTAAAGCCTCACATTGTTAGAAGCATGCCGCTTGCGATGTGGGAGAATGCCAAGCCTCATGTCGCAGTGCCACGCACCAAGCAACGCACCAAGCACAATCCGCTCCAAAAGTGCTCCCCTTACAGTAACCCCACCGAAACGCCTGCGAAACGCCGCACTGGCAACGTTGAACACACCGCGCCGTGAGCTAAGCAAGCCATCGTTGCCCATTTAGAGGATTTGCATGGATTTGCTGTGTTTTCATCCGGTCCGGCAGTGGGGATGAATCCAGAACAAAGAGTTCACCACTACATGATGAAATGTGGGTATTCAATGGCAGGATATCCTCAATCCTAGGGTCTTCAAGCAGGGCTTTGCAAAGAAACACAGCTGTTAGCTCAGTTGAGGTTCTGAATGCAACAAACCTCACGTGAGGGCTCCCCCGTTCCCTGAACTATACACTTAGTTTTGCATCAGGGTTTGTGGAAACAGGTTTTGGTAGATGAACACGACCCTTTGCCGAGCCCCCTGCCACAACTCAAGCAGCAAACCTCCGACCCAAGTTGTTCAAGAGGCTCATGAGCACAAACCCAAGCTGCTACCACCGCGCGCCCAGCACGCAGCATGGCACTCGCGTCCGAAGCAGAAAGGACACAAGAGAGCAACGGGTTCGAGAAAAAGGAGAGTGGGAGCTAGGCTTTCAGGCACCACCAAGAAATCGAAAAGAACTACAGCTAGCAACAAAAAACATGCTTATGATTGCTTGCACCAACTGCACACCCAAGCTGTGGTGTCTTTCTGCGTTTCTGAGCTTTTTGGTGCAAAACACGTGGTTCTTTTTTTCATAGTGGGAGGGATCGCAAGGTCTGTTGAGCCTTGACGCAACTTGAGCCCTTGAACACTTCCAGACCTTGCTTGGTTCTTCAAGTCCAAGAGGCATGCCTGATTGTGGTGCATCGGTCGTCGTGGCGCTTACAGTCGTGGTCCATGTGGTCTTCTACATCTGTCCGTGTTGCAGGGATCTCTGCCCAGATGCAGAGCCAAAAGCTTCCGACGTCGCATCGCCCTCCCAAACCGGTCACCCTCGCCGGCGCAACGCGCCGTCGGCCGTCTCCCCAAGCTCCGCCCCAACCCGTGTAAAAACCGGGCACATCACCAGATTTGAGACGAAGAACGTCCTTGACGTCCCGTTTCAAAGGAATGGAGGTGGAATCAAAGGGCCTTTGTTAAAATCACCGGGCACAACCAAAACGTCTCGGATCCCGGAGTTGGACAAGGCGGGTGTTCCAATGGTCCCAAGACAAAGGAGTGTGATTTGAGGGGCCTGGAACTGCCCAAAAATAGCTGAAGACTGAAGCATTGTTCGTTCAGGAGGTTTCCATAAATGGGGGTACCCCAAAACGAAGGGTTTATGATTAAACTAATTATTAAACAACCCACTAACATGGATGATTTGGGGGTCCCCCTACTTGTGGAAACCCTCATTCATATTGGGAAGGTCAAAATTTGATCGCTTTGAGGAGCCCATGACGGAGTAATCAATCTGCGACTGCCGTTCTGTGGCAAGCCCTTGTAGCGATGATAGTTAACAAGGCGGTTTGTTTAAGCCAAAAGTTGTTTCAACCTGTTTTGCCACTTGTTCAAACAAATGGGGTAAACCCTAGGATCATCTATTGGGGATAGAATTGGAGTTCTACACCCTCCCACTCCCTTCTTGCTCCTGCCTACACTTCCTCCAGCTTCACTCATGGAAAGGGCTTTGTCATGTCCATGGCGGATCCATGACGGAAAGGACTCGGAAGGTACGGAAGTTGCGTTCGGAGCTTTCTGCCCTCTGACGGCCTTCTGCAGAAATATATCAGCGAGTAGCGATGCCCTTGCTTGTTAGTCACTTCTAGCTCCTAGTAGGTAATGCCGTGGTATACTAGTAGCTTCTTACTGCTAGTAAGGCACTTGTTACTAGTAGGTAATGCCCTTGTTACTAGCGATGCCCTCGTAGCAAGCGCTCTTCGCCCCAATGTGCTGAGAGTCTCTGGACTCGTTGCGGCAAGCGACAGAGCCGTGCGGGTCGCCGTGGTCGCCCGGAGCCGTGGGGGTCGGACAGGTAGATGCAGGAGAAAGAAGGAGAAAGTGGTGATATTCCTAGTGTTTCCTTAGTGTTTCGGACCAAAGTTTACAAAAGCCTACAACAGTCGGATGCTCTTGGCACGGTTCGTCTCCACCAATTGCTGGTCATGACATGGTGCGCCCCTTTCTCGGGCTCCGGGTGGGTCACGACAGCAGTTCCAAAGGAATGGTTAGCAAAGTCCCATGTGCTGGTGATTGGATGTGCTGGGCACCCTGGGCCCGTCCAAGAAGCACCAAATTGATGGAACTCCTGGCAGATCTGTTCTTCTGGACAATTCAGACCAAAGCTGCCGACTCCAGTTGGTAGAATGATTCATGTTGAGTGATTAGCAAACCAGAGTTTGAAGAGGAGTAGTTTGAAAGAAGTTTGGTGTAAAAAAAACAATCCACAAGCTCCAGCAGTTCCTTCCATCGTACCTCCCGACCGTCGCTCCCTGGACATCTTCCCCGACCGTTCGCTCCCCGGTGGGCAGGGGGAGGTTTCTAACCTCCCACATGGCTAGACTGCCATCCAACAGCGCATCGAGGGCCTGCCTGGGAGCTTCCGCTTCGACGGTTCCGCTTCTGTCCCGAACCGTTCCGCGCTCGGGCGCTTCACGGGCCCGCACGGGGCGAACGGGGCGCTCCGGGACGCTGGCGACGTAACAAGAGGACGGTACACGAACGGAAGATGTTGGGCATCGCGGAGTGAACGAGACCGGCTTGTTCGAAGAGGCGAATGCAATACGCCGCAGCAGACCTCTAAAGCATACACATCCATCTTCTCCGCTGCGTATGGGGAGTTCTCAGATTGGGTCAAAGGAGCTGCCATTATCCATAAAATGAAAACACACATCTGGGGATGGGTCATGTTGTATATATTAGTTTGTTCATGTCTTCTCCACAGTTTTTTTTCAGACTCCCCCAAGGTCTCCTGGTGCCATGATCCACAGCCATGTCAGTATATAGAACTATGTCATTAGGTCATTTGAGGGGAGGTCTTCAGTGATGAGCTTTGCAAACCTTCTTTAAAATCCATGGAACTTCAACATCGACTGGACTGGGAAAAAGCTCGAACAGGGGTAGATGGATGTAGAATGATGGTTTACTTGTTGTTGTTGTTGTTGTTGTTGTTGTTGTTGTTGTTTTCTGTATTTTCTTTCCCGGATCCAGCTGCTTGGCAGTTCTCTGTTGGATCAACTGGTTGGATGGACTTCTGGTGGCCTGGAAGCCTGGAAACCACCTTCCAGATTCGTGGGACAGTTTCGGATGTGCACCTACCCCAAACCCTCCATAAAACTTGCATATTTACCCTGCATCGACTCCTTTTTTCAACCTTTCTTGTAAATCTGCCAATCCCATCGGTGGCGTGCTTCGGGTGCTATGTGCCGGACATTCAACGTCGATTATTTAATTTGACGAAGTCAGATCCCTGGTCAGACTGGAGCGAAACGTAATTAGAGAATGAGTTCCGAAGGAGGGTAGCTGAGCCGATGAGGGTTGTTATGCACAGTGGGTGTTGTCTTTAAAAAAAACGTCAGCGGGTTCGGCTGGGGGCATTGTGCAGGCAAGAGGAAGTTAAGAGAGGGGGGAGACAAGGAAGAAGAGACAACTGACTGGTGCGACTCAGGAATGCGAGTCAAGAATGAGTGTGGGATGCTAAGTGAGGTGTATATACGGTGTTTATATATACTGTATATATATATATAGGGGTATGAGCCACCCGAATGGTACTGGTAAGACCCGCAAATCCAAACCCTCCAAGGGACTGGCACAGTTGCTTACATTGGAGTTTCAGAGGTCAATGTATACATGCCTGGATCTTCCAACTATGCAAAATGTTTGCCGAACTTGGCTGGCTTTATAGATGAAAAGACAGACATGTTGCACAGTTGGAAGATCCATGTATATTCCACACTTGGAGTGGCTGGCAAAAACCAACGAAAGGGGTAGCGCAACTTTTTTGCTGCACACGGGCCTGCCTCTTGAGCTGGCTACCCGTTCAAGATTGAGGGTATCCACTTCACCATTGTCCTCTATGCACTGAGTCAAGCCGGAAGGGGTAATAAATCATATATAATATATATATATATATAAATAGAACAAAACGATACAAAACTCACGATTCGGGTCAAAGTGAGACCTGCCAAGAATCAGGCCCATGAAAAAGTCTTCGTGGCCCTAAGCCTTAGTGCCCCTCCCTCCCTCTTCCGCCAGGTCACCATTGCCATGAGAGGTGGCCTTGTGCCTGAGCCCCCAAAGTGGAGCAAACTGAAGTGGAGTCCGTTAGAACCCAGTGGAGTCTGTTAGAAGGGGTGTGCTGGACCTGGTCTGCCGCAGAATGCAGCGATCAAAACCGGGTCACCAAGTCACCGCTGAGGTGACCGGTGACCAACTCTCAGTCCTCAAAGCCCAAATGGTGGGCCATGGAACTGGGCTACCTGGGTTGACGTAGCAAGAAGCTACTAGGGTGGCCACCAAAAATGAACAGAATGGACCACAGTATTCAGGAGAACCTACCCTGGTGAGTTCGGGGATCCGGGTCAAAGTGACCCACAGCCAGACAGAGAACACAGGATGGTCCAAAGACCGACAGGTCCACCAGGTTCAGATGGATATGCTTCACAAATGTTCAGAGGTTGCTGGGTCTTGGCCCAGTGAAGTTTCCGAGATGGAAGATATACCCAACATTCACTGGGCCGTTGCCTTCACCCACACTCAGTGGTGTATAGGCCTATAGGCTACAGTTCAAGCACTGTTTTTGTGAGAAAACAAGGCAAGCCGGCCAGCAGGAACCTTTTTTGAAGAACCGGTCGGTGGTGCAAAAGTTGAAGAACGCCGCCAGTCCCGCTAAGTCCCTCAACTTCATGGCTCATAGTCGCAGGTGCTCTATCCCTCTACACTAGCTCTGGTACTTCATCTCATTTCACCTTTCAAAGCCCTTCTTTCAGTGCTTACCCGAGCGCCAAACACAAACTTGCAACACATGATGCGCAATTCGCTCATACTTGCAGAGCAAGCAACCAGTGTAGCTGTAGCTCTCATCACGTTTCAACCTCTCTCTGGAAGGCCCCAAAAAGCCATCAGAACAACAACAAACGAGCATGATAAAGAGATCGTTTGTTTCCAAACTCTTAAAAGAAATCATTGACTATCAAAGATCCCGGTCCCTGTCCCTTTTCTTTCTTCTCCCGAGTCTTCCAGCTTCCGGATCAGGTGTCCCGGCCCGGTTCTGCACGCGGTTCTTAAAATGCGTCCGGTCGGTGTGCTGGCCTGGCGGGTTTCGGTGTCGGTTCCAGTCGACCGGGTTTCGGGTGGCGTCGCCGGTGAGGTTTGGATCGTTGAATCCATTAGACAAATGGTTTCAGAGGTGAGCAATGGCACTAGCACCCCTACATGTCTTAGACAAATGGTCCATGTAAAGCCGCTGCCCTTGGGGCTTGCGCCATTTACTCTGAACTTGCTGTAATTTCAAAGTTCACTCATTATCTATGTACCAAGGTAAACCCAAAAAGCACACACATCGCACTACCGCTGAAGATGCCAGTGTTGCGAAAACAAAAGCTGCTAGACTAACACGTGGAAGTGAGCCAAGAACCGGGGACCCTGCTTGACCACTGAAAATGAATACAGATTGGGTCTATCCCATTACCAATCATTACCAGTAATAGTGGTTGATGACGTTTAGCAAAGGCCTTTCTCCCAAATAGTGATGTTCTTGTTCACCGTCTGTTACAGGTTTCCTAGCACGGACCACGGACCATAGACGCCCTGACTAGTCGGTCAACCTACCAGGGTGAGATCGCCGTGAGCCTAAGCAGTCTGAGCATGACCGATGCAACCACCAAGTGACTGAAGACCTACACAGACCTATAGACTGTACCTACACCAAAGATTCCTATCCGGACTGAAATAGTTATACCACCATATACCACCATTGGATGGATCATTTTTCATGGGGTCAAAGTAAATAGCCTCTTCCAGTCCTGTGGTCCTGTTTCTTTGGATGAAGAAAACAAAAAAACGGACGAACTCGCTGCCATGATCACCTCATCAAACGCTCCAAGGATCCGTCCCACGAATCCTCCAAGAGGACCCAGGAAAGCTCTTGAACAAAACACCACTTTCTTAGGGAAGAAAAGTGTTAGCACCGCCTTTGACCAGGGTCGTGAGTCTTGATACACAAGAGAAAAGACATCAGAATTGATGGAAAAACAACAAACCAAAAAACACCACTATATAGAATAAACACTTGCCCCCTGAAACAGAATGGGTGTTCAATCGATAGGGTATTCAAACAGCATTGAACACCTTTTCTGTTTGCAACCCTTCTGGTTCAGGGGGTTATATAGTGAATTGTTCAGTGATTAGATCCAAACCTTCCAAAACCTTGGTTCGGACTTTTTGGACCTTCAGTGGAACAACCTTCGCGAAAAGCCAGGGTGTACACCGGCCGAGACGGCCGAGACGGCCAGTGAAAGAACCACGACCGAAACGACCCAACGATCGAAATGAGTCGCCTGAGTCGCCCGAAACGACCAACGGTGGGCCTTCCAACTTTTCTCGAATGAGTCTGTCGAACCTGAGGGCCGCACGTGGACCAGAATGTTTTCGCGCAACGACCTTCTTCCGCGAAACAGGACCAACCCCCCCAAAAAGAAAGCCCAAGAGGATGTGTGGGGGATCCGGAACAACATCGAAAAAACTCATGGTTTCCAAGTGTCCTTGGGTTTGGACGAGATTCGTCTCTTAACATCTACATCATCTTGGAGAGCGTCTGACAGGGTCTATGTGACACGTCTCACATGCTGTGGGTCGTTCAAAACAAACACACGATGGTTCGTGAAAAGCCCACCTTGGAGCCTTGGTCCGTCCCACCGACCGGTCTCGTGATCGGTCGTGCCCAATTGGGTCGTGCCGGGTCACTCTCCGAGCACCACTCTCTCAGCGAAAAAACGGTCGGATCGTTGTCGTCGAGGAACTGGGGCAGTTCGAGGGTTGGGGAACTCTGCAGTTCCAAAACATGCTGTTCATTCAAAGCTGGAAGAAAGTTTTTTTTTTTAGGGCTATAGAGGATCTATGAGGATCTTTTGGGGAGGCTTCCACCAAGTGTCTGACATCTTGTTTTGAGGACTCGTCAAGCGGAGGTCTCGCTTCCTCTCTTTTAACAGTGGTATACGTTGGCCCGGCATCTCTGTTGGGCGAAGGGGGACAAGGGGGCCAACCCCCCTGGAGTCTACACTCATGAAACATAGAGAAGTCTGTTTCGCTCAAGGGAAACACCCACTCCTCCGGTGACACCTGGTGCCACTCTCAGAATCCCCCATCCCGGTCCCTTCAAGTCACACAAACAGGATGTGATTCTTTTTGTTTCCGCATGTTTGATCGCCAGCAAGCAAGCTGAGGTCAGAAAATTTGATGCCAGATTCTCTTGAAGTCTTACTACTAGGAGCAAGAAGCTACTAGGAGCAAAGGGCATCGCTACTAGGATCAAGGATGCTACGAACGGGGCTCCTGGCCTTACTACGAACGGAGCAATGTAAGCTACTAGATTCTCTTGAAGTCCTTGTTGGTTTGTCCTTTCTTCGTGTCCAACTCATCCACCAGACCTTACGGTCCAGACGACCGACGGACGAGTCGAAGCGCAGTTTTGACGGACGTAGACGTAGACGATGTGCATCACCAGGAAGTTCAACATCAACAAACGCATCATGTGTAGAACAATTGCGAAAGTGCAGAAGACCATGTTGGTGGAGCTCTTAAAACCGATGCAGTATATAGATACCATAATAATATCATTATAGGTCAGTGCGGTGCTTTGACGGCAAGGCTTCTTGAGAAGTCTAGAATCGAAAAGTAAAGATCCTCCACAGCTGAGAGTTGCTGTAGAAACCTCCGCTGCTTCTCCATGTGACTTTCGGAAGGCCACAGGGAAGGCCATCTGGCCGCTTTCGAGTGGATGTGCACGCATGTGCCACAAAGTGGAGTTCCATATATACAAGCTTTTAAGATATCAAGTTCAATGTGAACCACATGCTGTACTTTGTAATCTTCTTCTTGGAAAAAGTGGTCTCCTGACAAGAGCTTAGGCCACATCAGTACAACCCTCCCCACCAAAAAAATGAAAAATGGTCCGGGTAAGGAAAAAACAACCAAACTGTGACAGGTATTAGTGTATTTGGTACATATTCGACCTATGGTTCTGCTTCTCCAAACAATAATATACTCTTCACACAGAGAATAAGCCTTGGCAGCTGACGTTGTCAGCGCGGAAAAGCTGGTTTTGGAGTGGCGTCGATGGGCTGAAACTGTAAACGTCTTTAAGAACTGAGCAGAAATTGGAAGCCAGGGACGGACGAGTTCTTAAGGATCCAAGTCAAGTCAGTGTGCATCCTATTCCCTGCTGTAACAGACTGGTTTTTATACTAGGCTCAGAAGAGATAGGACTAGAGTGCCAGGTCAATCTCATTTCAACCTAATTATATAATGTGGTCAAGACTGATGAATAGCTCAGAAAAGGAATTGATGACACGTGGTTGAGTATTGGATGGCACAACCCCCAAGAGCTGGCTCCTGTGGATATACCCTAGGCCTAAACTGACGTCCTTGTTCTCTATGTACGCTCAAATCATGCACACTAAACTAAACGTCTCGAAATTGACAGAAAATTCATTCCAAATTCAGCAATGTTTAGTCCTATCATACCCTGGCCATGATATAAGTGCTCGCCCTTGACTCTCCCTTGTTCGGTCTGTCATTCTCATAGCATCGGGAGGCATCATTCACCAGTTAAACAGGACTTGGAGGTGAACGCATCATCTCTAGACGTCGCAGTGCTACACAGCACGCGGGTTTTTAGGGTTCCGGGTGACTGAGTGTGTGTTGAAAGAACGAGGTTTGGTTAGAAGGGATTCCAAGCATCACGCATGCTGCTATGTACATGCTACCAGTACCATCTATCATGAACCATCGATATCTCCATCACTGGGCAAAAGATCCTAGGTGTGTAGCTCAAACATGGAGACCCCCGTAGGTTCTACATGGTTCTACTGCCTGGAAGAAAGACATCAACCCAAACCCATTGGGTCGGGGTTCTCCTGAGGTGCTTCTGCCCGTGCATCTTGGGTGAGGTCTTTGTGTCCCGTCACTCATCCCATCGTTCTGCCATTCATCACATCGAACGAACGCGTTCGGTGGGGTATTTTGCACTCCCCGTATCACTCGAGTCACTCGCCGTCTTCACTCGTAGCACGGCTCACGCTGCGGTGTGAGGCTCAGACGCTTCACGGGTCGATTCGATCTGAATGTGCTAGTTTGGGCTCTGACTACGTCATGGTGCCATGCATCTTCGTCTTCTGGGGGTGGGTTTTGGAGCGGGGCTGTCATTTCCCGGCGACTCCCTGGAATCACTGGTGTCTTCGTGAAAACCACCAGGGACCTTGGTCTTCCGATTTCATGGTCCTCCGAGTCTTCGCACGGTTCGCCGTTAACGACTCAACAGCGAGAGTCCATCGATGTGTTTTTTTGTCTGAACGAATGGACTCTTGAGGACCATAACCCCCCCGCTTTGAAGAGGATGTTCACTTCAAATGGAGGGTGTGTGTGTGGTCCTCAAGAGTCTATGAAGCAACTTTTGTTCGGTCCAAACCACGGGTGCGATCTCGGTGAGATCGTTGATAGCTTCCCAAACAAAAAGAAACAAAGGACCCCTTGGGGAAAATGACATCCTGACAAAAATGACACTCACCAGTCGTCACTGAAGAAATCTTCACCCCTAAGAGTTACACCTTGAAACCAAATCTTGCTATCCGTCATTGTTTTTTTCGAAAGGATAGGACAGGTGCCCGAAAAGGATCTCCCACATGTCTTACAATCAGATCATAAAAGTCTTTGTCCTGTCTTTCCTCTCGAATTCTCTATATATCTTCTACTAAAGACTCAGTATGTTTGGGCTCAGTGTGTCCCTCACTCCGCAGGAGCTGCGCCTTCACCGGCACTCTCACCCATACCTTCAGCTGCGCCCTCAGCGCCCTGATTCGCAGCAATGGCCGCAGTAATCTCCTGAAGCCCAAAGAGTCAATGGAACGTTGAAACGTGA
Source organism: Durusdinium trenchii (assembly GCA_963970005.1). Lineage (NCBI taxonomy): Eukaryota > Dinophyceae > Suessiales > Symbiodiniaceae > Durusdinium > Durusdinium trenchii. The sequence continues at coordinate 1,136,854 of CAXAMN010025250.1, read as the reverse complement.
AACACATGAGTCAGCACCTGGTGAACAGCACCTGTAAATACTTGAGGGACATGCGGAAAACTCTCTGGTTTAATTTATGGTCCTACGACAACTCCCCAAATACAGGGATCCATTGGGATGGTCCTATGAAACAGCTAGCCCATCACCAATAAGCTTACCTTGGGGATCCTGAAGATCTGATCTAGATTCACCCATCGTTTCCCCGAAGCAACTCATGATGACATACCCAGAAACCGTTGAGGTGGCAGCAGCCTTAGGTTCCGCGGCCCTGTTTGGGCGACGGCCGCAGTGGATCCGGAGGCAGGCCGCATCCGGTCCGCATCCGGTCCAATTGATGCATGTCGAAGAGTCAAAAGGCAGCAGTGGGTTTTAGGTTAACATGATTGTACTGCGCGCAAAGCTGCAGCTGCGAAGTCACCTGGCTTTGATGGATGGTTCTATAGACCCATTTTTGAGGTCAAAAACCTCTCCTTCAGTTAGAAACTCCTCATCTTCCAAGGGGCATAGAATCATAGAATCCCACGTTGACCGAGATGGACCACAAGCAGGGTATGGAGTTCATAAGCGGGTAGTTCATGTCAAAGATCTTCTGTCTCTCACAATTTCACATCAGCTCAGGACCTTTGGGCCATGAAAAAGACTTCCTTTTGACCACCAAAATGCTGACCATATCCTACTAGTACCATAACACCTCAACCCTCCAGTGCAGCCAGTGCACCTTCTTTTGATTTCGGCCAACCCTCCGCCCAGCCGGTCCTCGACCATGTCCGGCTTCAACGCCCGGAAGTCAAAGCCCGCCTCGCCCTGACAGACGAGGACCGGCTCGACCGGCTCGACCGAGGTCGAGAGGTATCGAGAGGTACCGAGGACCGGTGACCGGCTCGTTTAACGTGGATGGTCGATGGTCAGTGTAGTCCACACCCGGAAAAAGATGGTCTGATGGTCTGGTCCAATCCTCAGTTGAAAACGTCGCACCCAACCACGTGGTTGGGACCAGAGCCCCGGGTCAAATGAACAGATTCCTCTGTTATTGGGGTGTCAACCTACCATGGTTTGGTGAGGGAGGCTTTTAGACTCATAGCCAAATGACACAGCAAAAATCAATTTTGCTTGTTTCACCAATTTTGTTGGTAGTCGATCGATGCTGATCGAAGCTGTGGTCCATCAGTGACATCTAGCTGGGTGCCATCTACCTGGTGCCAAAGTACCTTGACAAGCGGGACAGGACCCCCATTAAAAACTGTATAATTATATATGACAGTGACATGACAGTGACTCAAAAACAACCTTTTGGAGGTACGAACGGGTCGACTGTTGGAGTGGTTTTACTCCACACCTGGTTTGATCCAATTCGACCACAACGACCAACACAGCGACTGGATGTTACGTGGTAAAACACTCGTGGTTTCATTGGTCGGAACGCGAACGCTGAACGCTGAAGACGAGACGAAAGCTAGCTGAAGCGCGTTGAACAACTATAAGTAGTGAAAAACCATGCATAGGCTCCAAGCAAGCACAGCGAGCATTGCTCTTTCCGTTTGACCTCCAGCTTGTGCCTCAAGGGGTTGCTTCCATGCTCAAGGGCTTCATCCAAATAGGGCCTCCTGTACCATCCCTACCATCCTCTACTGCTTGGCTCCCCACACTAGCCCTTCTTTCCCCGCTTTGCCTGAGTGCTCACGAAGGCTTTCTCGTTGACTGAGGAGTAGTAGAAGGCATTCTCTGCTTCCTTGGTGAAGAAGACATAGTAGGTGATATAGCCCACCTGAACGCCATGGCCGCACGCAGTTCTCCGCGCGCAGTTCGGCCCACGGCATGGCCGCAGTTCTCCGTCGCATCCCGTCAGGCAGGACTTCGGGAGTTCTGAACATCGCAGCCGAGCAGGTGGTGAACGCACGACCTGGTGTTGAACCATGAATGATTCCTTTGCTAGTAATTACAAGTGCATCGCTAGTAGTAACAAGTGCCTTACTGGTAGTAACAAGAAGCTAGTAATTACAATTGATTTCTAGTGTGGCTATTCCACTGCCCTTCATCTGGTCTGCTCCAACCTCCGTCGGAGATCAGGAGGCCCATCACTTGAAAGAAGAAGAAAAGAAGTAAAGGTTGAACCATCCGAATATCCGAAACCACCACCTATAGAGGAGAAGAGTACTTATGTTAGTGTATTTGTTCAGCAAGGAAACCGAGCCTCTAAGCACTAATATGTATTTAGGTTTGAGTCCAAGAGTGCGACAAGTCCCCACCTGAAGAGTGACCTCGAACTGAAGTCTCTCTTTACGAGCTTTTACACCGTTTAACGCCTTGTAATTAGTGACCTCAAATCCATCTCAGTTTTTCAAGGAACATGACATTGTCTCGTTCAAGTTGAAGAGCAGAGCTTTTGCCCTCTTGAACCAGCTGTTGATTGATCTTTGGAATCTTCGAAGAGTTTATACTTTATTAGTACGTATATAGGTGACCAGGTAGATGATTTCAGTTGGAGTCTACCAGAAGTTTCACCATTAGGATATCAACTGCCAGGGGTTGTAGCATCAAACATCTGAGAGCACCTGTGTTGCAAGTTCAAAGGACCAACCCTGGTGGCTTTTTCAGACATCCCAAAAGTCACTGACTCAGGTGGTTGCCGGTGGTGGCCTTGGGTGCCAAATATCAACATCTTGTTTGGTTTCCTTCAGATTCATCTAGACCACCAAAGCGTCACACCGCGCGTGGCCCGTGCGGCCCAGCGACCACCAGGGCGACCAAGGGCAAGACGAAGGGCCCCGAGATGAAGTCACCCACCTTCTGAAAGTCGCCCGCTTCCTCGCAACGGGATGGTCGACGATGGAAAGAAAGCGGTCGCAAAAGGACTGACTATTAAGTAATGCCCTTTTACTAGCAGCCATGCCCTTTGTTACTAGTAGCTTCTTGTTACCCAGGAGGGGGTTACTAGGAGTTTCCAGATTCTTGAAGGAGAACACACGCCAGGTCTTTTTACGTCTTCCGGATGGAGTTGCCCTTGGCTCATTGGCTCTCATGTCCTTTCTGAAAACGTCACGCGTGCTGACGGTTGCTGCTGGAGCTCTCGCCGTTGTGCCAACGGTGATCCTTCACACATCGATTGGTCCACTAGGTGGCTGAGCCTGCTTATCAGGTGCTTTCCTGCGAGCACATCATACAAATATGATCCCTTTTGCGCCCTGTAAATGATCTGCGTGACAGCTTCGGTTGCGCTTCTCTTTACGGCCCAGGAAGCTTCCATCACAAGAGGGAAGATGAAGGCTGGAAGGAGGCCACGCTTTGCTTGGCAATACCATGCATATATGATGCAATACCGATACCCAGACACTCAAGTACATGTATTGGAATCTATGCCTGACGCCCCAAAAACCATGGCCAAGGTAGTAAGTAAATCGGCAGTCCCGAGTGCTTGGGTGTTCGGCACCTCCAGGAACCTCGCTGAAGCTGTGAGGCTTAGAGGCTTGCGATGGAGGGAACCCCCCAAACTTCCCACACTTCTTTTGGACTAGTTCAGAGAACAGAGAAAACACATATCTGTTTCAATCCAAGTGGAATCGGAATCAGATCATGCAGACTCGTTTTTTGTTAATTACAATATATAGAGGTCAATTAGCAGGGTCTTCCGGATGTCTATTCCCCCTGGACCGCCTTTCCAGGCGTCCAGACGAACTCCGACTCGGATCCCCCCCGGGCTGGACCGCCACTCGAGACTGGAGACACGTTGGCAAAGCAGCAGTTGCAGGTCACCCTTTGCTTGTGTCACCTTCAACTGCCAACAAGTCAACCTTCACTGAAGGTCATTCTTCACCCCTAAAGCCGTCAATGACCCTGCAGCGCTAAGGAACAAAAACATGTTCTCTTAGGTTGCATTCAACTGTTGTTCCAAGTTCTCAGGTTGACTTGCAAAAAAGGTGCGGCACACATCATCTGGCTTCCTGTCGTTTTGGAACTTCCCAACACCGGCTCGCCGGACGCCAGTAGAAGGCCCCCGAGGCCCCGCTCGACTTGGCTCTTCCGAGGCTCGGTCTCGTCGGTGGGGATGCCCTCGTTCTTGATCCTCGGAGCGTCCGGTGGACAGACATGACCCAAACAAAAAGAAGGTATCACGTGAGCACCCATTTTCGGAGGTATGAGTTCCTGGTGGACTTCAGGAATCATCTGCCATTCCCTTTTGGAGTCTTCGAGATTCTGGATCGGAGCTAGGCACCCTAGCGGAAGAGGTCTTTCATTCCTCGCCTTTTCGGCAGCCAAACCCAAGAACGGCGGGCGAAAACAAACAGGTTCTGGAGATGGATTGAGATGGAAGTCAACAAAACCTTGCTTCTGCGGTCTGCCCACTGTGGGGCTCAAACACCATGATCTTATAAGAGTACCCTGATATACCCTAGCACTGGGAGACCAAGAACATGTGTTTTAATCGAGTATTTATGTGTGAACAAAAAAATACATACTTCGATACCCATGGGTGGTGAATCAAGTCTTTGGACTATCAGACTATCAGCATCTGACTGAGACCTGGTCACCAATGCTGGTTCGATCTGGTCTCGGGCCCAACAACCCTCTAACTAGAGGAGATCTGGCAGTGAGGCTGCTGGTATAGGTAAATGGAGATGCCTAAGTGGTGCAGGGACTACCGCCATTGGACACTCATTGGATGATGCTGGTACACTTGATTGGTTTCAAGTGTTTTTGTTCCAACAAAAAAAGCGGCGCGGTCCGTCTTCGTTGCCTTTCTGCGCCCCGAGAGGCTGTTCTGCATCGATGCCAAATTCGTCCTGGGCGACCGACCGGAGGTCGGAGCTCGACCGAGCAAGCGCTCCGGTCAGCTCCTCTCTCGGTCGGTCCATGGTGGGACCGGGAAAGAGAGTGAAACGGCCCAAGGAGTTGGAGTTGGACCCGTTCCTACCTCCGAAAATGGTGACAGTCACAGTCGTGCCTGTTTTTTTGTTTTTTTAGGAGGTCATGTCACATGTCCTAATGAAGTCGGGTCCAGGTCAGTGAACATGTGAACGCTGACTCTGTTCAGGTTGAAGAAGTCACCCAGATATTTCGGTGAGGTTAATCCTCTTTCGACTACCGGCGAGTCGACACACTGACAGGGTGACAGGCCGTCACGGAGATCCCCGAGCTCTGTAGCTCGTAGTGACGAACGAGCGGAGGTTAGGCTAGGGGTGCCCCTGAGTCACACCACACCACCCAACTCCATGTGACTCCTGGCATGTTGGTGGAACAGGTGTTGTTTTGGGTCCAACCTGCGGAAGCGGAGGTTGCGGAGGCGGAAGGTCATTGGAATGACTGTGCGGTGCTCATGAGGCAGATCCAAAAAAAACGCCGCCCAGGTCAACCCCAGGTCAACCACAGCAATTGATTGGGGGGGTTCCCTTGATTTGGGGGTTCTGGTACCTGCAGCATCTGATTCGACAAGTCTCCGAATCCAGCGACATAAAGATACTGCGTGTCTTGATCGCTTCCTGCCGGCAAAACACAGGCCCAGCTGACGCCAGGCAAACTGGCAAGGACGATGCAACATATACGACCCCTACAAGTTCAAAGACTCTTGTAACATCCTTATAAGTATAGTGTACGTGTGTTTGTGTATGACCAAGTACATAAAATGAGGTCATTGACCTGTAGGGGAACATATACACACTCCACATATCCCAACAAAACAATAATCCTTCCAACCTTCCTACCATCACGAAGGTGTAGATGGTGGTTGCTGGAAGACCATGAGAAAAACCTGCGGCCAATGAGTAGATCTGCAATTCATGGTAGCAGCAATCCCTTCCCTGCCAACTCCAAAGCACCTAAGGCCCAACGGCCAATGGTGGAACAACGGTGCGCAACGAGTCTGGTCCTCCACATCGAACACGAAAATGCATCAAAACAGCAAGACTAGGCTCATCTGTGCTTCCAGCAGACCTCCATACGCACAAATTTTTCCAGAGACTTCGACTCCTACACTCACTCAAAGTCTCCATGTAAAGAGAGCTACATCGGAGCTTCAACTCCAGAATTACCCTACTTGCATCAAAATCTGGACATCATCTGGACCGCACGGCGCACCCGAACCCCAACCGCTTGACCTGCCGGGGTCCCGACCTCGTGCGTCTTCGCACCGAAAACCGCGGACCGAACGTACACGGACGAACCATCCCCGCGCGCCCCGTCCCTAGTAGCGTCCTTGATCCTAGTAGTAAGGCCAGGAGCCCCTAGT
>CAXAMN010025250.1:1117532-1130624 GCA_963970005.1 Durusdinium trenchii | reverse complement strand
AGCGTCCTTGATCCTAGTAGTAAGGCCAGGAGCCCCTAGTAGCGTCCATGCTCCTAGTAGCGAGGCCAGGAGCCCCTAGTAGCTTCTTATCTTCTTGTTACTAGTAGCGTCCCTCGCCTCGGAGGGCCCGTCTTTCTTCACCGGCTTGGTCTCTGCCGCTGCCTCCGCACTCCGCGCGACCGCCGTCCGGCTCCGCGCGGAGTGCGCTGTCGGCGCTGAACCTGACGTGAGACGACCGAGGTGAACCGCACTGGAGAATGGACAAGACCTGAGGTGTTCATCGATCAAGACCCCATGGCTTGACCATGTTTCTACCTGTATCATCTATACTTCTCTATATATATATATATATATACACGGTACGTATATAATTATAATATATATAGAGAGAGAGTATGTATATGTATGTATGTGATATACACCTGAGTTTTTGCAACACTAAGGTTTTGCATCGTTCTAGGGCCTCACTGGTGGTGATGATAATCATGGTTGAGGTCTCTCACACACACAATTCAATGTCGAAAATGATGTGAAGAAAGCACCCAATTCCCATGGGTGAGTGCCATTGCACGATGCCATCCAAGCGTAAACCCTTCAGGAATCTCTCCGTTTTTGTTGAATTCAAATACAAAACATTATCTGTTTCTCAGGGGAAACCCTTCGACTTCCACTATCTGCACTATCCATGTGTCTGGCATAAGGTCTCGAACAGACGCGAAGCTGGCATCAAATCTCCCAAAGGTCATGGTGTCGATGTTTTCACACCCCAAATGTTCACCCTGAGTCCCACTCTCAGTTGATGACCATGATCCATCCGGATGGTGATCATGTTTGATCCATCCGGACGGGGTCCGGACGCACAAACCCACTGACCCCTGATAAATGGTCCTGGTGGGTGGTGTAATTGCTATATCATCTGTCGTCGCCAAGTGATTGAAGGGGTCATTCGTGTCACATGTCTGAAATGCCAGGAAAAAAGAAACGTTTCTTCAAAGAATGGTTTCTCAAGTTCATGGTGGTTCCAATGTGTTCTGCCAACAACTCCCCTACCACAAGCTCCTAGATCCCAATTTCCTGCCACACGATGAAGCTACTAGTAACAAAGGGCATCGCCACTAGGAGCAAGGACGCTACTACTAGCTCCTGGCCTTACTGCTAGTTGCAAAAAGCTACTAGTAACACTTCAGTTTCAACTGATTTCGGCACATCACAAGACACTGGTTGTATCCCCTGAGAGGCAGTTGCCCAGTTTTGTCAACATTTTACGAGGATGGTGAAGTTGATGAACACAAACAAAACACCATGTAAAGTAAAGAATGCATATATCAAAACGAGATTCGGTCACGAATTCCTATTGAATGCTATTGACCTGTTCAAGTGATCCCCTCCTCTGCACCAAAAAAACATGTCAAACGTGTCTCCTGATTCCTTTAAACATGCCGGGCACAGCACCTCGTCCCACAAAGCTGGCAACGCTGCCAAGGGCCAGCGCGCAGCATGAGACAACGGCAAGGGTGGAGACACGAGGCGCTCGGGAGCGGCTGCCTGGGAAGGAGATTGAGTGAAATAGTTACATATATAATATATATATAGAAATTCAGTGGTTTTTTGGGGCTGTGCCAATGAAAAACCAGTTTGTTCATGAACGGAATTTGATTGCGCGCCACACGCTAGCAACTACAGGCTGCTAAACTGTAAATTCCTTTGTTGTCCTGTTCATATGTGATAAACCGGAAATGTCTAAAACCAATGGTTCTGTAATTGTTGAAGCTTTGAGACGACTGTATATAATGACAACCAACAAACAAAAACAAAACCTAAAAAAATAAATAGAAATATTTTCGGAAACGGCACCCCCAGGCTGAATAAATATCCAGCAAGAGTCTCAATGTATTCTTTCGTGCGTTAGGTTTTCATATATGTTTTGTTCCTTTGCTTTTTCAACGAGGGGTACCCAGCCAGGGTTCTCAGAATATCATGTCTTGAATTTGAGTGTTGTTTAGTTGTCAAGGCTCTTTTTATTACCGAGGGCCTCACAATATTGCTAGTGTTTTTGTTTGCTTCGTTTTCTGTCAGATCAACGCCAAACCTCCTGAACTGTTTGTTCTGCTCTCTTCAAGACATTAGATTTTTATTAAGCCTTCTCATTGCTCAAGTTGCTAGCATGCAACACCTCCGTGCTCTAGCATAATGTTCTTAGATTATCAAGTTTATCATTTCCAATCTCCAATGTTGGGGTTTATACCTACCGACAAGTCCTTGCCCAACGCAACCTCCAAGCACCGCTCCCAAAAGCACGGGTCCTTGGGCCAATCCCTCCCATTCACCACGCTCTTTCTCCGTGCTCCACCGAGAAGCTCATCGTTCTCCGCGCCATTAAAGAGCTACACCTGGGGGCCGAACACCGGAGGGGGGGATATACAAAAAGCACCTGACTCGTCTCTGTGCACGCACCGCTCGGTTTGGATGAGTCAAGCACTGGTTTGTCTGTGTGTTTTTTTCAAGTCTGGGAATCAGCTGATGCTTCAGCTGGGCGCGGGCCTGCTATCCACAGCGGCTTGTGAATTCGGTGCATGTGCGGCCACAGGCGACCTACCTTCAATCGCAAGCGACCTGTATCGGTCTGGGAATCCGTACAGAAATGGACATGAAACGAGCAGGGAATCCACCGCAAGAAAACAAACCTAAGTGGTTGTCCTACAGACATGATATGACATGATATTCAACTATGCTTAAACATGATCGACAAAGATCAACCCTCCAATTCTGTTGAATCATGTTGAATCTGTCGACATGGGACCGAAACCTGCATGGAGATTGACAGCAATCTCTCAAATTAAAACTGTTGGGTACTATACTGCAATAGACATCTCTGTGGTTCATATACTTTTTGTCTATAGACACAATCTATGGGCGCTTTCAAGAATTATCGACCTTTTTTGGCGACTCTTCACCTTGGTGCAGCCATGACAAAGGCTTCTGTATTCTCCGATTCCATCTTCCCTCATCATCTTCCCTGCACCAACAAAAAGGAAAGAAGACCTTGCTTCCACCATCTTTCGCCCTTTCACTACCTGCGCTTTCGAACACGTATGAAAAGACACCCAAGCTCGCGCGCGGTCTGCGGCCGAGCGGACCGGCGGGGCGGCGCGATACTGTTGGGCGGAGGGACGCGTGGAAACCACTTGAGCCAGTACGAATCAGTACGAAACACCGCGGTTCTGAGGCACGGCGTGGCGCGATTCACTAAGAATTGAGATGGTTTGAGCAGCTGGATCCGGATCTTACATTGCATGGCGTGACGTGGATGCCGGACAAGGACGGATCCTGGACTTGGAAGCTGTAAACAAGGAAAACAGATTGATGCCATGTAAGTCACAATGAAGAAGAAAGACATTAGATTAAAAACCATGAAATTCAGGGTCAACTCTTGCAGGTAAATAGCCTCAACAATACCCAAACACTCCATGGGACTGGCATATATATCCCATTGGGGTGGTCGATTTCGGGGGTCCATGTAAATATGCCATGTAATTATGGAGCGTGTGGGATAGTATTCCATGGCATGATCATTTGTGTCTTCTTCTCCTCAAGACCTCTAGCCACCACTTTTGCATCAACCGCTGCCTACTGCTGGCCTTGCGAGGACGACGTGGAGACCGGTGCATCGTTAAAACATCAGATCTGGGAAGATACACTCACTGAGACATGGAAGTGAAAAACAATAACAAAAGATATGAAAAATCAATGAGATGATTACTGTATATTGTATGATATGATATGACGGTGACATATGACATATGACATATGACATATGACATATGACATATGATATGATATGATATGATGGTGGTTAGGTCACGATAGGTCGCAGGCCTTTCTCTAAACTAGTGATGTTCTTGCTTACCAACTGATGCGGGTCAAGTCGACAAGTCGACCGAAAACATACTCTGAAAAAGAACGACGACACATATTCATGGTTACGTGGACTGACCATTTCTGGCTGCTCTCAGAAGCGTGGTTTCCACTGTAAACCGACTTGAAATCGTGGACCGTGGATGGCACCACTACATTGACACCCAAACCAACCCAATGTAACTAGGCACATATGCCATACATGGATGGCACCACCAGAGTGGTGCCTCTTTGTTCGGAATTGGTCTTGGGGACCACTGCATCCACGGCTCATTCAAGGACCTCGTTGTAAGAGGGTACGTGTTATTACTACCGTCGATCCATCCGCCCATCCGACTCATTAGAAGCCCGTGCTAAATATGACCAGAAAAAGCAGACCTAAAAACTCAGATGTATCCAGAAATAGGGGAAAATGGAAATCGGGTCAGCATCCGTAACAGATTCATGTGTGTAAAAGCGTCCTCAGTGTAGAGTACTTTTGCTGGTAGTAGTTGCTTCAGGATGTTGGAATGCTCATTGCTATTTTTCAGATACCTTAGGAAGTATAGACTTTGGTTGGAAGAATGTCACTAAGATCGTCCTCACCAAGATCGTCCACCTGATGGCATACCATGGCTCTTCTCAGGCGGACGATCTTGGAGACAGCTCTTCAGATGTGTTTCCCAGCTCTATATCCGCACCACCGCCTCTGCCGTAGATGTAGCGAATCCGAAAGATTGCCTTTCGATTGGCTGGGGGGGTTGTTTGGCATAAAACCATGCCCAAAAAACAAAAGCCACGACTGTGGATAGAACAGCTTCAGTTTCCAGTTCTGCGCGCGCACACACACAAAGAACCCAAGAGCCGCCCCCTGTCAACATATCACTCCTGGATGGTCGTGGAACAACAAAACCATCGGGGAAGCCGGTCATGTCCTGGAAAGGAAGATCAAGGTCCGAGCCACAGAAATACCGGTTCAAGAACCGACCCTAGTTGTCCTAGTTCAACTAGTTGGGTACCCCAGGGTTTTCCAGGTCCTTTTCTTGTCCTCAGGTCACTGGAGACCTCTTGGTAGGTGTCAGCCATGAGCTCGACCACATCGACCACATCGACCCTTCGACGAGACAACCCCACCCACTGGGCCGCGCGGCTCACTTTCGTAGCCCTGGGCGAAGAGAACAGGAACCAGTGAGATCTGCCAGTGAGATCTGGGTATATCATCGTAAATCATGGTAAATCTTATTGTCTTATTACATCCTATTACCAGTTACAGTGGATGATGAAAATTCGTCAAGGCCTTGTTCTAAAATCGTCATTAATCATTCATAATCGTTTACCGACTGTTACAGGTATGTGCGGACAGACCCAAACCATAGATACCCTCTCATTCTGGGGAGAAGGGGTAGTAATGAAAGATCAGGTCGAGGACGTGGCCAGAAAAGAAGTCACCCCGGGGCAACGTGGTGGCTCAATGACACCTTCCGTCACAGGTCACCACCTGCGACTTTTAAGCCTCCAAAGGCCACCAGAGGAGACCTGTTGGAGGGTGCTGGTAGAAAGTCAGATCAAATAGATCAGATGGTGGATTTTGTGGTTGTCTCAATTCATGCGCTCCAATGATGAAAGGGGCTGGGACGTGCCGTGCCGGCCCTGTGAACCGAAGGTCAGGTCTGAACCGAAACTCATTGAAAGAGGTTTGTCTTTTGAGTCTTCGACGGCCCCAGATGTTGCCAGAAGTTCTCTTGTCCACCTTGAACAAACGCATGGGAAAAACACGTTGATATATCTTCAAACCTCTGTGGGGCTGACTATGAACCGCTCCGTGTGCCATTTCTGCACTTGAAGGAAGTGTGGACTCCGGATTTGCCTTGCCTTCCGAATTTGCTTCGTTTGGAGAAACTTGGCATCCAACATCTACAGGCGACCCCCAGATCGACGGTCAAAGGATTAATATGATCCATAAATTAGATCACAAGACATGCATGACGGTTGTCTTGCTATTGCGACAGCCGAAGATAATGTCTCATCCGTGGCCGCTACACAACCAATTCCGAATTAAAGGTGTGCACAGTTTGGGGATTGTAACCCATGCCTCTATCGGCCGTCAAGCAACCCTCGACAAAAAGTGCTCAGGCAATGGATCAATCCCCTGCTGCGGCAACGACTGGGCAATCACCAGACCTACACTGAGTCCAGTGGGGTACTCTTTTGTTTGGTGGTCGCCCAGGTTCCGTCAGCTTCCTTGCCTACAGCCGTTCGCTTGGGCAGCGGCGTGCTGCGTTGTTCAAACATGATCTGCTCAACTCTCTGGTTGGCATTAACAAAGAGCAAGTTTGTTGGTTTAGGGGTCCAACCCCCAAAAATATCCTTGCAATACGCAAAGGATCCGGAGCCTCAGGATGGTTCGAAGGATCCCCGTGTCAGAAATGGTCGCAGCATGTGGTTGTCACCATCTTCAGCAGGATGTTCAAGGATAGCGACTGCGCCACAAAATGCCGATATCAACAGGCCACTTCCAAGCAGCACTTGTGTCGATTCCTTTTTGGTGAGATAAGGAAGTCCAAATGGTAGTGCAGCAGTGCGGACCGCCCTGGGTGCACATGCCTCACCTGTATGGACACGGCGAGCTTTTGACCACGTTTCACACGGTGGCCCTGCTACAATAACTTTGATCCAACCCTTCAGAAGCGCAGTTCGAAACAAGCTGAATGTCTCAGCCCTGAGCAGGTTGCCATGGACCGGGTCAAAACAATGTCAATGGACAGGGTGGCATACCATCGCCTTCCGGAGAACAAATGTGCCAGCTTTGTTCAACTCTTTTTGCTGCTCCCTGATCTTCTCGCGAGGATCCTGAGGTGCATATCTCTTGTGCTCCTCTGGGATGGAGTCCGGAGCAGTCCGACATGTAAAGAACCTCACTGCCTCTTTGAGACACTTGTTCTCGTCCTGCAAAGACTGCGACGACGATCCCCTAGTACCAAAATCTAATTCTATTCTGCGCCCATCGTGGCCTATCAAGACGGGCTTGGTATCTTTGTCCATCTTGGCCTGGTCCTTCTTTTTTTGTCTCTTGGGTCTTTGACATTGAAGTTGTTGCTCCACGATTTCTTCAACTCCTCTGCCCTGTAGTTCCACGCCGCTTTGTTTTTTCCATGACATAGTCCTCCTCAATCTAAGATCTGCAAGCGTATATCCCAGAACGATGATTTTCCAGCAGTCTTACACAAGATCGCAGGCGATACAGAACTCTAGGTCTCAAAAATGTATTGCTTGCACTGTCTATATTCACAAAAGCCCGAGCAATCGGAGCAATGGAGCGCTTCTTCCTGGCACGTCTGTGCCACGCAGGGCTGCGCGTGCGGACAATGGCTGCGGCGAGAGTGAGAAGAAAGGGGCAAGCGAGCAATCCGGACTAGGTCCAGTCTTCTCGAGCCCTAGCCTCGTAGTCAATGTAGCTCCATCCATTGTCAGCTTTGTGCACCTTGGCGACCTTCAAGGTAACAGGTTTGGAGCCAAAAAGCATCAAGGAGAAAGTGGGAAAGTTTGGAACTCCCACCTTCTTTGGGCAAGGCTCTGCATCTGAGGCTTTTGGATACTCTCGCGGGATAACAGGAGCGTCCGCATCATTTCCGCCTGGCAAAATCGCACGCTTTTCCGGCAGCTCCTGAATTACATTGGTTTTATTTACACTCTCTGTCACCAACGACAACATCCAACTCAGATCCGACTTTGAGCTTTCCAAGGAGTTCGAATACATGCTGGACTGAGAATATCAAGCCCCTGTAGCTTGTAGCATGGCCTGTGATTGCGACACCATTCACCATGAGGCCAAGAGTCAAGCTGATCTCCAATGCATGCTTCGCACACCCGCGCTCGGTATCACTTGTGACCCCAAAATCAGCAAGCCAATGGTTCAAAAATTCCTGGACGGCACTCCCGACATCTGGGTCATCGCTCCAAGTGACTAGATCAAGCCCAATGTTGTCGCTCTCAATCACCCCAGATGTCAGGAGCGTCCTCCCCTGGACCCTCATTACCTGAACAGGATCCTTGGGCTTTTCTTCAGGGTAAAGCAACAGCACGGGAGAGACAAACGCGAAGTTTGGGCCTTGTGGCGAAATAAATCCCCGGCAAAACGGATCATCACCATCATCATGATGATCATTTGCAACAGGTTCAGCGTCATCACAAAGTTCCCAACTGAACCTGTGATGGCTGATCCGGCAGTAATGAGACGTAATGAGACACGCCACTATATGGCTGCCCGTTTCTGAGAACCCCCAGTTTGTCATTCCCTGTTTACCAATTCACCGACAACAATGATCTTGGGCGTCGCTTTTTGGCTTCAAGCCATCTTGCGACTTCATCGGCCCTCCGGCCGAGAGTGCACCGAGAGCGCATGCCTCCCTCACCTGATCCACTGACGGTTCTCAGCGGTCGTCTTTCCGTGAATAAGACGGTCTTGGGCCTGACTCCAAGCCAACTCCACAAAGACCAACTGAAGGTAATCGAAGAGCAGGCCGAAAGGCATTCAGAAGTCACTGTTCCCAGTGCAGCCAGTCCATCACAGGTTGAGGGACACCTTTTTGGCCCCAACAATGTTGAAATTCCTCAGCGAACTCGAGGCTTGGAACACGACTGTCCTGTGATTTGGAAAAAGACTCGCCTCATAAGCCGCTACTGGTCTGAAATCCGAGCACAACGGTGAGAACTGACGGACAGCACATCCCGATGTTAGGAGCCAAACAGGCATTGCGTTGAATGACTTCCAGTCGTCCAGCCCATGACACTGTAATCCTTCCCGACACTCCCAACTTCCTCAAAATGATTTCCCGGGCCTTGGAAGCCTGCGCGGCATCTCTTGGAAAAGACACCACCTCTGGCAATACATCCGTGTCCGCCAAAAGGCCATCAACCCAAAAAGACATGACGAGACAAATAGACAAGACAAATAGAGTCTATAGAGACAAAACCCTCTTGGAGTGGCTATGCCTCGAGGAGTCAGACGTGTTCCTCTAACAGCAACCCTTTCAGCAGTCGACCATTGTCCTGCCTTGGAGTCAACAATATCGAGAAGGAAAGATCGTTCGTCACGGTCATGCGCTGCAAAAGGAAGCAAGATCACATGTTCATTTGGTAGCGCAAAAAGTGGCGGAGATGGAAAAACCATGATTGCCACCGGATCTTCAAGACCTCCCATCCCATGCCACAGTTGCAGCGGATCATTTATGGTCGGGCTGCGTGGCTTGAAGAAAATAATGTGACCGGGATTGACTGAATTCGGGTACCTTCCACCAGTACCCATGCAGACATCTCATCAGTGTGTCTATGATCCCAAGCTCTGCGTCGAACTAGATGGTTCCACAATCTCCAGGAGGCATCACGACCTCGATGAAGCCGAAGCGCCCCCATAACAGGCTCAAATCGTCTAGCTGCTGCTTGCTCTGCAGCTGTGAGCTGTGTTTGCATAAGTCCCACTGTATCCTCTACAACAAGAGGCATCTCCACAGGGGAGGTTGCAGTGTTCTCCTCCTTCGGCTCACAGACTTTGTCCTGATTCACAACCAAGATGATATTAAGAAGCGAGAATTCTGGGACTTCTGGAATCTGATAGCCCTCGAAGACTGCTCGCTCCGTGTTGTCTCGGAAAGAGAAGACTATGAAAACTTGCTTGCCATCAGCTACTAGTGTCGCAAAACCAAGAGCTTCCACAATTTGCCACACAGTAAATGCCTGCGGTATTGCGGCCGCAAGTCTCGCCACAAAGACTCTGCCCGTACCGACCGAAGGGTCATTGGTCGTCCACACTTCGAAGAGGTGCATGGATGTACCCAAGGGCATACGATTGTGCTCAAAGGCAATCACATGCAAGTGATCTAGTCGGGTTGCGGTTCCGGGGCACCCAAATCTGGAACTTTGAACTCATCACTTCTTTTCCAGCGAGATCTGAAAACTTTCGACCAGTTATCAGGCTCGAGTAAAACTCTCTCCTTCGAGTGGGTAACCATGAGGCTAGGACTGAGCCTCCACACCATGAGTAGGACCCGATCAGCAGTCTTGTCAGGTAAAAAACTGCTCAACCACTGTCTCAGTTCATCTCGTCTCACAAAATTCGGAGCCGAGTAGCTGACCACTCCATTCATGCTGAGTCTGTTTTGAAAAGCATGGTTAGCCCTCATCCAGCGAATGGTACCCATATATCGCTTGTAGAGAGCTGCATAAGCCCATGGAGATCAGATTGTGCCCTGCATGGAAAAGCCTGACTGCTCCACGACGTGGGCTCTAACTCCAACTCGACAAACTCGCCTCTCCTCCACGAACGTGCATGCGAGTGACGAAAAGCCTTTGTGATTTTGTGATCATGCGATAGTGCGCAAGCACAAAAATCAACTTACTTGTGGTTGCTCGCTATCTCCCTGACATACTGTTCGCAGAAGGACCGCAGGAGGGCCATCTTTATTGAAGACTACAAAATGGATGGCCCTTTGAAACATATGATCTGAAAGGAACACAGCGAAGGTGAGATTCGATCGGGCCATTGACTACAAAGATATTCACCAACATCCCCTAGTGAAGAAGCGGGCAGCAAGGAGTCCCTCACCTAGAGGCACAAGACTCCATGGCTGCAAACCATACCTTCACTTCGACAGGTTCATTGTGAAACACAAAATTGCCCAATCTTCCCCTCTGCTCCAGGCTCTCACTTAGGCGCAGGTGTTCTGTCGTGAGAGTCTCATCATTGCAAGCACCTTCCCCATGATCCAGCCAAATCGCGCCAGGGGTTGCAGTGTTATCCCCAATGGATGCGGAGGGTAATTCCACTCCCCATGAGAATGCTTGGTGCCCCTGCGTTGCCTGCGCTCCAATGATATTGAAAAGCAGGAAAAGGCACATTCTCTTGCTGTCAGATCTGCGATGCCGAATTGGTTTAAGCCGGGTCATCCCAACTTCCTGCAACCCTTTAGTGAATCAATTCGGAAAGCAATGCAAAAACGAGCGAGAAGGAGAATTCCAAGGAAAACAGCCAAGAACATTCCCCCTTGCGTAGTAGCAGCTCGAGGACGGATATGCGCACCATCCAGGAGAAAATCGGTTCCAAGCAGCCGATTGGCCGTCCAGGTACATTGGTAAATGAATGCCATGGTTGTAGCCAGCAAGTTCAAATACCGTTGAATTAATCGTCTCTCATCTCGAAGGCCTCTAAGAGGGCTGAGGTATATCGTCTTGTGGAAAATTAGAAAAGACTTGATCATCAACCAGCCGCAGCACAAGGCTAAGCTCGCTGCTCCAGCAATCCAGCTAAAGCTTGCCATTCGACTCACAGCATAGGAAAAAGCATCCAGATAAGAAGTCTGATGCGCCGCAGTCTGATAGCAAGCAGCCAGAAGCCAGTCACCGATTAAACTGAAGTAGTATGTCGCCCTTTCAAAACTGGCGCCAAGTACTCCATCTATAGGACCATCAAGCTTGATGAGATCACCGAAACAAAAAGGCATGGAGCCAAGGCCGACAAATGGACCAACTCCATAATTCCATACTCCAGGATATCCCAAAGGAAAACCTGAAGAAACGCTTTCTGAAAAACTCCAAGCGGCTAATGACGTCCTTGAAGAACTGTCTGCCAGGCTCCAAATAGGACGATCACATATGCTTCGGCTTAGGATTCCATTTTCGAAAGCCCTGCCGAGCCACTCGATTCCACCGATAACGAAGCATCCCTTCGAGGGCCTGCTAGACGAGCTGATCTCTCGCGATCTCGCGTATCTGCCGTCTTGGTAGGATGCTTCACCTGTTGGGGAGAGAAGGCATTGAACGCCGGTCCAACTGGTATTGCTGGTGTTTCCCCATGCTGGACTAGATAAGCGTTGAAACGGTCTGTGAGCTCTGTCAGGGCCCTTCTGGATGCAAGCAGCTCGGTTTTGAGCTCGAGATTCTCTGCTCCCACTAGATCAGAGAAGGATTAGATCAGAGCAGGGTCGCATGAAATTTTATTTTTTTGTTTGCATTTTTTCACATGTTTTGATCAATTTTCCACATGTTTAAACATATTTTCACATTTAAAGCATTTTTCACATGTTTTTCACATGTTTTCATTTTATTTTGTTCTTCTTTAAAAATGTCACTTTTTTGGGGGAAAACACCTCAAACACAACATGGTTAATCAAATTGTGTTTCTTGGGGAGAAGTTATCCTAACAGCTGAACACAACTGACCGCAGCAGTCATATCACGCTCCAGTTTGCATGTGAAATTATGTTTTTGCATCTTTTTGCATGTTTTTGCATATGTTCTCATGTTTCGAGATTTTTTGAGATTTTTTGAGTTGTTAAAATGATTTTTCCTTTTATCCCCTCGAGATTTTTTGAGATGTTTCGAGATTTTTGGAGATTTTTTGAGATTTTTCGAGATTTTTTGAGATGCTTGCCATCAAAACAAGCGTGTCGTCCGAGACTTCATTCCAAAATGAACATTGCACGTCCCAAAAAATGAGCGCTTCGCACGAGACTTCCTCCACAAGTGAACACTTGGATTTCTTTTGCTTTGCCTTAGGGCCTTGCTTCTTTAGGATGTCTTTGGGTTGCACTTACACCTTCACTTCTAATTAGGGTCTCTTGTGGTCGGGCTTAGGCCTTTGAGTCTTTAGGATGTCTTTGGGTCAGACTTAGGCCTTCACTTCTTTAGGGTCTCCTTTGGTTTTGCTTCGGGCTTCGCTCCATTAAGGTTTCTTTTGCTTCTTTAGGATGTCTTTGGGTTGGACTTCGGCCTTCACGTGAGGGACTTAGGGTTTCACTTCTTTAGGGTCTCTTTTGGTTTGGCTTATGGCTATGCTGCTTCAGGCTCTCTTTGGGTTTGACTTAGGGCTTCACTTCTTTAGGGTCTCTTTTGGTTTTGCTTAGGGCTTCACTCCTTTAGGGTTTCTTGTGGTTGGGATTAGGGCTTTGCGTCTTTGGGATGTCTTTGGGTGACTTAGGCCTTCACTTCTTTAGGGTCTCTTTTGGTTTTGCTTCAGGCTTCGCTCCTTTAGGGTTTCTTTGGTCTTGGCTTAGGGCTTCACTTCTTTAGGGCGTCTTTGGGTTTGACTCAGGGCTTCACTTCTTTTGGATGCCTTTGGGTTAGACTTAGGCCTTCACCACTCCCCAAAAAAAACACTTCCCAGAAACCACTTCCCAGAAACCAGTCCCCAGAAACCACTCCCCAG
>CAXAMN010025250.1:1094239-1117522 GCA_963970005.1 Durusdinium trenchii | reverse complement strand
TTCCCAGAAACCACACGCCAGAAACCAGTCCCCAGAAACCACTTCCCGGAAACCAGTCCCCAGAAACCACACCCCAGAAACCAGTCCCCAGAAACCACACCCCAGAAACCAGTCCCCAGAAACCACTTCCCAGAAACCAGTCCCCAGAAACCACTCCCCAGAAACCACTTCCCAGAAACCACACCCCAGAAACCAGTCCCCAGAAACCACTTCCCAGAAACCAGTCCCCAGAAACCACTCCCCAGAAACCACTTCCCAGAAACCAACCGGGAACCGCGTTCCGAAACGAGCTGAATTCGCGTTCCAAAACGAGGCGGATGCCTCTTGGTTGGGGCTATTCCTTCACTCTAATTC
This sequence comes from Durusdinium trenchii, assembly GCA_963970005.1. NCBI lineage: Eukaryota > Dinophyceae > Suessiales > Symbiodiniaceae > Durusdinium > Durusdinium trenchii. Next base: position 1,117,168 of record CAXAMN010025250.1, on the reverse strand, counting down.
ATTCCCTTTCAAATCAAGCGTTCTTTCACCAGTCCCGGATTAACACCTTCTTGGACCTTGAACTGTCCACGTCCGGAGTCTGGAGTCTGCACTTGATCTGAATTGCGGAAACGTGTTAGCCAGGAACGGACGCCCATGAAGTCCTCCACAAACGAAGTTGAAAGAAAGACACGACCCAATAACTATAACACATCTGGTCCCCATCGCCAGGGAGTTCTAAGAACAAAAACTCAGAGTTTTCCTTTAAAAAAACCTATAAAAACCTACTCCATCCCACTCTGGTCGCTTCGGTGCCAACCACCTCCCCCGCGCTGCAAAAAAAACACCCGCGATGCCATGCCGAGGTCGCTGCGTTCCGGGGCGAAGCGGAGCGAGGACTCCTGCGAGGACGGATGACGTTCGACCCGCGGAAGGAGAGGCGGAGATCAATCGGAGTGACACGGAGCCTTTCTTCACTCTCTTCACTTTCTTGGAACATAGAGAGGTTCTACTATAGAGGTTACGGTCCAATGGTCCTGAAGTAAATCCACTTGAATCGTCCTCAGCTCTAAAGAACGCCCATCAAAAAAGAGATCCTTGGGTATGACAAGAAGATTCAATGAGTATCTGGTTACCTGGTTCGTTACATGTAGCTGCCGTGTTCCTTGTCTTGTTCAACTACTTGTCCTTGCTTCTCCTTGACCTTGCGTAATCTCAAGTAGGAGGATAAATCTATGTACACACCCTGAAATAATAATGGGGGTGGAACACCACCTGACCTGTCTGTAGAGGCAAATGGTCTTACAAGGGGCCATGTTCCGCATACATTGTTCAGGGAGTGTAAGCGCAAGATTTCGATGGCTTCTTATACTACACAACTGACCATGCCTAGCTCGACCCCCACTCCCGGATCCCCAACAACCACTTTGTTCAAAATCACACCTATATCGTTGGATCCTTTCCTCCGTGGATCCCAAGCAGCCACCAGGGGCTCTTCGATCGGTCTATGCTTTTGGACGGAGCGAGCCACAACGGTTACGGTTACAACGGTTTCTGGTGGTTTTGCCTGGATCCACTGGGCGCTTCGAAGTCCTCACTCCCTACCTCATCCGGCCTGTTCCCTACCTCACCTGTTCCCCAAGTTCAGCTTCGGCATCTCCAGTGGCTCGGAGCGCTCGGAGTGGCTAGGAGCCTGGCTGAAAGGCTGAAAGTGGCAGGTGGAAACCAACAGCACAGGCACCAACACCATTCCATGAAGTCTAATGTAGAATATCAAACTTTTATTGATGAGCCGCCATCATTTGGATTGTAGAACCTCTTCAGGGTTGGGGGGGGCTTCATTAAGTAATCAGTCGACACTACGGCGACCAAGTGCTCGTGCTGGGTGTTGAGGTGCTCCAACCCCACCAGCGGCCGGGAATCCGGCCCGGACGCTCACCAACAAGCTGCCACCGCTAAGCAACTGAAATTACATAAATTCAATGAGTTTACAAGATGTGGGGTTTGAACAGCAACCGTTGTCATCCGTCTTCAAAAACCGTTTCGATATGTTTCGATGAAGGTTTGATGAGTATATGAACTTGGGGGGCTGCTGACGCAAGGTTCTGGTTCAGAACACCCCCTGGAACTCTTCAAATTCAGCAGAACTAAACGACAACAATAAAGAATGAGGAATGCGCACTTTCCCAGATTTGGATGCTTGGATAGGTTTCATCTTCCCAATGTCATGAACCCTTGAAGTGGAGGAATCACAAAACACGCTTCTACGGCCTCTGCCTCCGTCCTGTCGCATCTTCGAATGAAAGAACGCGCAAAAGAGCAGCAAAAGAGAGGAACACGTCGAGCAAGCTTTGGCCAGTGGCTTGGTTGAAGCGCTTTTTCGACAAGTTGTTGAGACAAATGCAGTTTCATCTTAGGCGACAAAAACAATCTTACATCTACGAAAAAAGACATTGTATTGTACGACAATACAATGCTTAATTGGACAGTCATCGGACTGTCAAATTCGATAGATGAATGCTTTAGGTGCTGTCCATTTTTTTATGACAAAGGAGGTCGATCATGTTGGCACATGCACGTTTTTGGAGACCAAAAAAGAAGGTCCAGCACCAAAGAAGGTTTTTGGCTGGAGTACTCTCCTCTTGTGATCAGTCACGGACAAACGACCACGGACGAGAGAAAAGAGCTCAGAGTTCCTTTTAAGGTCCTGTTTAAAGAATTCCTAATATTCATTACTATTCTCTTAGTTTACTGTTTTATAGCATTTCAATTCCTATGAATGTCCAATTTTTGAACCTTTTTACTTTCTCATACTGTTTCTTTAGAGGCTTTTCTTTGAACAACCCCGGTCACAACTCCTCACTAGGCACCTCATGGCATGATGGAAGTGCACCAGTCGACCGGTATTTGGGCCATTGGGCATTCAAACGAAACCAAAGACCTGCTGAAGATTGACATGGAATCATGCCTGGCGCAGTGCAGCACGTGTTCCGATCTAATCAGATCTAATCAGAACAGCAGCACATTGAAACCGGACAAAAGAAACTCGCAAAAGGAACCGAGGAGAATTTCTCACACTTGATTTTCGCTTAGCTTTTTGTTACTACTAGTAAGGCACCTGTTACTACTAGCGTGGCACTTGTTACTAGTAGCTTCTTGTTACTACTAGTAATTGGATGTCCACCCGACTCCGTGGACGCAGATGGACACCTTCCGCTCCCCTCAACGATTCCCTCGACTCTTCCGGTCTCGACCCGACAAGACAACACGCGACCCGACTCCGCCGTTGTTCACCCGTGTCTCGTGTGTCTCGTGTCTCGTGTGTTGAACTTGTGTGTTTCCGGCCCGACCTGCCCATAAGCTGGGCCATAGGCTGGGCCATAAGCACCATAGGGACCGGGCACGCCAGGGCCCATGGTCGGAGCATCTGCCTCCACCTGACAGGCGCCGAATGGATCCTGCAGGATGGGGGCATACGATCTTCCAACTATGCAAAAAGCTCTGCCTCACTTGGCAGGCATTGTCAGAAATTTTGCACAGCTGGACTCGACCAAAGAACAATACAATGTATTTTCCAGCAAGTGGTGTTGTGGACTTGCCACAAACTAGCGACGGGATTAAAACGTTCCAAGATTGCAGTGCTGGAGGCGTTGGCATCTTTTGAAAAGGGTTTTGGCGCTCGTAGGCGCTTCGTAGGCGGGCTGAGGATCCCTTCCCACTCGGCTGCCTGGGTTCAGATTATCACTGCCCGAACAGCAGAAAGTGGATAAACATTGATAAACCACTAATACAAACAGAAGGCTTTTACTATTGAGACGATGCCCATGTCGACTTTAACTCCCAAGATCTCCGAAGTCTGTATTCCAAAAACTGCTGAAGCACAAGCACGTCCCTTAGTCAGTCATGCACCATGAAATAGCCCTGGCAGTACACATGCAGTGTAGCTTGCACCACGGAGACACTCAAACACCCCATGTCGAGGTTGCGTCGATGTGTTTGCCTTTTGGAGTCCTTTCAAAAACCATTAAACAAAAAACAACACAAGGGCAAGAAGCTACTAGGGGCTCCTGGCATCGCTACTAGGAGCAAGAAGCTAATAAGAAACCAGAAATAAATAGCGACATATAATTAAGTAATAATAGAATACACACACATTATTCTATAGGGAAAAAGTCCTCCCATGGGTCCCTCGCTTAAGCCATCATCCGGTGTGTAACTTCCCCAAGTCCGACAGAAACACGGTGTGCATTTCCTTGCAAACACACATGGTACAAGCATTGACAACATCACAGCGCAAAGAAAGGAGTCATCAGCGCAAATGTTAGTTCCTGACTCGAAACAAGTGATGCGCCTAAAACAGGTGTCTTCTTCTTTGTGTTGCCCTGGGTGAGATTCCCGAGTATGGGATATGGAGTCAAAATCAAGCCAAAGCCCATGAAAGGTGCACCGTCTGTGACAATCCATGACGATGGCCAAATGGCGAAAGCCAGCCAGAGTGTGTATGTTTTCTTCCAGGTCACAAGCAGGTTTGATGCGTATGTCCTTCATGTGTGGCTGGCTGTTTCCTCCTAAAAGGAATCACGTTTCTTTTCAAAAACACGAGTTGGAGGGCAAGCAAAATGAGGGTATTACATGGCACGACAATATGTTCACATCATGTCTGCATCGCTTCCTCAGTGTTCTTGCGTCCCCAACCAGTGGCTTCTGCCCACCATGAACCTACGCCGCTACGTGCGAGTCCCTCACCGTGCTCACCTGTCGCATGGCCCGCATTCGGGACTGCTCCGTGGGCAGCTCCGCTTCAATGCTCGCTCGGGACCTGGGCGGAAAAAATGACATTAGCATTGAATAGGGGACCTGGGCTCCCTATCAAATGACATTTCTGGGGACCTGGTAGTTTGAGGCAGACCCCTCGAAATCTCGCCCCAGTCGACTGGGTTGTTCTTTTGACTGGTCCAATTTGGAACCCGAACTGAACCCAAGGAGTCGGAATTTCCGGCGGTTCGCTCTCCGGACTGAGCTACACACCCACATTGGAAAAGTACCCGTTCTCAGCCATGGCGAGTGATCCTTTTTTCCGACAAAAATGTCGAAGAAAGACCATGCAACGTATGTTTTTTCCTTGATCACTTGCGGTTTCCCCAAAATCCTGGTGACGTGACGACTGAGTCCGTTAGACTGTGGCAGTGAGGCAGTGGTTTTGGTCGCAGTGGTTTAGTGTCATTCTTAAGCTTCAAAGGTCCAGAGATCTGATTCGATGCCAGGCCAAAAAAAACCGACTGCCGACGTGGTTCGCGAGGGCGCCACGTCTTGCTGATTGAGACTGGACGCAAGTGAAATCAAGATCTCGGGTAAGACACGCGCTCGTACTACCTGTTCCTCTGTCGATCTAGGTCTTATTCGTACGCCGTTCAATCGCCGTACTGTTTTGAGACACCTGTGGGGTTTAAATGCTATAGGTACCGTTTCAGGGGATCATCTTGGAGTAGACAGAATAGGGACAAGTTCCAAAGCCATGGAAAACCGACCATGTTTTAGATTGGTCATATGCTCTCTATCTACTCCAAGATGACGATATCCTCGCATCTGACATCATCAGCCCACCGACCCCTGCTATTTGGGTCCGACCCCTGGGCGCGAAACGGCCGAACGGGTCGGGGGCTGTTCCTTTCTGGGGAACCCTCACACCCCCGTGGGAGCAGCATCCTTCACCTGTCCAACGAGCGAAAACCGCGCCACTTTCGCTGTCTTCGTCACTCCGAGGGCTTAACAGGTCGGGACATGGATGTTGACCAGGTTTCAACATATGGAGGCAGCACTTATAACTCATCAACAGAAAAGAAAAAAGACAAGAACATCACCATCTTTCGACGTCCATTGACGTCCACTTTTTTGGGCCTCGGAGTCTCCTTCACTATCCTTCGCTCCTACAGGTTGGACCCGCAGTTTAAGGAATCGGAGGGGATCTGCCAAAAACGCCGCCACCCTGCCAGATCCTCAAAAGTGGTTTCACACAGTGGAACAAGTAAACCTACTGAACTAGACCTAACTCAACTCTGTGTGGAACAAAACTTGATCCACACCATTGCACTGAACTGCACTAAACCTCTAATCGATTTCCTTCAAGACTCTGAACTGGCTCGAAATGCGGGTGGCTTGCACCCATGAAAAGTGTGCAGCTCGGCAAACCGAGTTGGGACAGAAACCCAACCGCAGGGTGAAATCAACAACCTTACGCCCTCAAGGATTTCTAAGATCATTTCTTGCTTCAAAACATTCAACGTGTTCATGTGTTTTGAAAGCATGATTCTGCAACCATTCTGTCATCTCACGCAAATTTTGCTGTTCGGGCTCCTCCTGTTTCCCCTTTTCAGAGGCTGTTGTCGAACATATTTATCAAGAGCCCCTACCGAGTCGGGTCTTATGAGACTTTAAGTACAAACGCGAGGAACGAACATGTTCTGAAGTAATCTGAAGTATAGGTTCCGAATTTTAAACAAGTCAATAACTCCGACGAACACATCACATAGAAGTGGATGGCATGGCCACTGGAAAGACCATGAAATCCTCTGTAAACAGGTGGTGAACTCCACTTCCATCTTTCGTGAGTCCAAGGCTACATCTAGAATGTTGATTTTAATACAACCCTTCACATGAAGAGGATTTGCATGGAATCTAATTGGGGGGTTATTCATGAACATTCGACATTGCATGAATGTAATGAGTATGAATGACTGATGAAGTATGACAGTCTACCCTGAACGACCTTTCACTCCAATCCCCAAACTCGCCTTTCCCTGCTCACGCGTGGGAGGCAAAGACCTGATGGATCAAAAGCATATTGAATGACTCTGCATGCATCAAATCATCAAAAGGAAGTGCTGAATTTGCCGATGGTTTCGCTTCAAAATTGGCAGTGTCAGAAAAGACAAAAAACAAATGCCAAGCTTATTGCAACATATGATGGTTTGGAAATGCAGGTGAGATACGAGCAAGGACACTCCGAATGAGACACAAGAATGTAGACTGCAAGGCTTGGCAAAGGGTTTTGGCATTTAGAATGTAGAGAACAAGATGGTGGCTTAGACCCTTCCCCAAAATCTTCGTCAATTGGAGTAGTCATTCCCTAATAGGCTAAAAAGTAAAATGCTAAACGCCAAACCAGGGAATCATCTCCATCCACCCTGCAGGTTGTGCATCACCCATGCAGCTGCCTCTTTGATAGGCAACCCTTTGTTCAATTCTTGCAGGGTCCACAGGGTCCACTCACCATGTTGAATCCCTTTCCAGATGGTTCTTCTGTATACAGTAGCCAGACTGCTATAGCCAGTGGTCTTGCGGATCAAACTCACAAGTTGGACATGTCACCAACTCACTGGACTGGAGCACCTTTTGACTGGTGGAATTGTCCCCTTCAGACTGGAAGACGAACGGAGCCTGAATCGGCTGTTGCCACCCACGGAATTCCGAAAAAAGGCCCGAAGTGAGGCACAACGAGAATTGTGGCACTGGAATTTCCGTCCACAAGCCAAGAATGATTTGCCTGCAACATGGCCTCCCCAGTATCCTTTTTCATCTCAAAACAACACTCAGTGGGCAGCGGTTTCGCTTTTAGCGGCCTTTGCCAGCGGGGTGGTTTTGCAAATTTAGGATGATTTGAACTCTATGCGTGTGACAAGTTGCTCGTACAAGAAATGGCAACCATCTTTAGCTCAAGACAGAGTTCACTTACGGTGAAACAAACATGCACCCGACCCCGATTTTTGCATGTTTGAAGGCTCCAATATTGGGTTGAACCTGTTGGGATGACCCCCACGAATAGTACTGATGCACTGGGCCTATCGCTCGCCCAGCCGCTCCGCGCTCCGTCGATCGTTGAGGTCTCAACGGCGTCGTGAGCCAAGGGTTCGCCTCAACAAAGAAGAGTCTCTTGATGCAAAGAGATGGGCGTGGGTCAGGACCCAGGTTGGCCAAATGAACCAAAAGAGGGACATGGAAAAAAAAAGAAGAAGGTTAAGACCCTAAGAATTTCCATAATTCAAATGTTATAAGTTAGTGAAGACGATAGTTTATACTTTTCCAAACTTCAAAGGGGAGATCTTCAGAAAGCTCAAGACAATCACCTTGCTCGATTGCTTCACGCCAAGAAGGGCACTTGGCCAAGTCATACGGCACTTGGAGTACCATGAATACTGTATAGAAGTGGTCATACCGAGCGGAATGAAGTTTCTGGATCCCGAAACTTCACATCTTCAGACCGAGAAGTACGAAGACGACGTCAGGTGAACATGTTGGTTCGTCGTCCCTTCGTTCGTACTGCGGATGATGAGAAAGCAGGGCCGAACAAGTACTCCATTGGAGATCTGAAAGACGAACACGGTGAGTCAGACGAGGCATCTGTTCGACTGTGGAGAGTGGAGATGACTGGTGCGCCGACCTGCAGACCCTGCCTACCTCACATGCAGGACCTCACGTGCGTCAGAAAGAAGACGACTCACCCCTTCATATTCCTAGATCACTTATTGGACAACTGACCTATATGTCGGAAATTCATCAGCTTTTGATCGCTTAGGTTATATGCAAACACATGCAGTGTTTTTTACATGTTGTTCAAAGATATCCTTGGACCTTTTAGACCGTTCTTCCTTTCTTTTGTGTGATATATGTTTGTAAATGTGTTCTTTCTGTATGATTTTCCCCATCGCTCCTTCCACTAATTATACTGCCGCGTGGCGGAGATGGCGGAGGCAGGCACCTCGGCACAGCGGCACCGCGGGCACCGTCGCGAGACGCGGCTCGAGCACGGCGTGGGATCCATTTAAGGGGCTGAACGCCTGGAACCGATAGACGTCGGATGACATGAGAAGATTCAAGATAAACATGATGATGTGAAGGTCGGTGTAAATCATTGTAAATCCATCCGACTGCAGAGATCCGGAGTCAACTCAATGCACCTGCACTTCTCTCAGGCGAAGAGCCGGGCTCAGGGTGGCTCTCGAACTTCGGCGACGCAATGGAGAGCCACTCCCGAAAGATGCTCCTTCTTGCTTTCTACCTTCTTGTTTGGCACATGTCGACATTCGTATGAGCCCAAACGTGTCTTGCCCGTCACTTGGGGTGTCAACAGCTAGCTTCCTCAAAAAGAAAGAGAGTGGGAGACTGTGGGCGTGCAATATTCATACTTCATCATCAAAGAGCTTTCCTCTTCAAAGTTGCAGTTGTTCCTAATTTATCCCATCTACCCATAGCTGGGCTTCATATATTATATCAGCTACTCTGCTTATCAATAAAGAAAAGCAGGATTGTGACACTCAGTCGTTTAACAAGGAAACCATGGGAAAAGGAGCTAAGTACCAATTCTGCACACTAACCAAGAAAGGAAATGAATTATTCAACAAGAGGAGTACCTACTCAAAGACTGGCAAGTCTACTAGGTGTGGTGAATTAAGTGTAGGAGCAAACAATCCTCTTGCATTGAAGCATTTGATTGTTGATGACAAACAATCTTCAAAGGCATACTTGAAGCAAAGCTCTGCAACATGCTGACAAATACCAGAAAAGAACAGCCCTTTAGACTCTAGACTAGAAAGAGCTTGCTGAGGAGATCGGAGATTGGATTTGTTGGGATCTCAATTATATAAAGCACATAAGATGGACGAATAGAAAGTCAAATTACAAGATATGATATAAAAACTAGTTACTGGAGCAATAGACAATCATGTTGAGACGAATAGCTATTTGTTAAAGGAATAGTGTTGAGGGGAGAGGAAGAGTTAACGAAACAACATTGAGCGTGTGTGTATATATATATACATAATACATACATGTACACGTGAGACAAAACAGCCAAGAATGAAAATTATCCCTATTTAAGCATGGATATTGTTCATTGAAGAACTCTTATCTACCATAGGCGAAAAGCAGTCCAAACCACACAGACTGAATGGCTATTTGGGTTTGGCTTGGACCCTGTCCAAAACAAAAGAAACAAGAACGATGATGAGAAACCGAAAGAATTATGTTGCATGGATAGAAGCAAATCAAACCCAATCCATCTGCTCTAGCTCAGTACAGCTGAGTACCTGTTTAAGGTTCTCCTCATTTGGAATTTAATGTTCTGAAGAATGACAATGTTTAAGGATAGAAGGAGCTAAACAAGATAAAACAACTTGACAAAATTCACCTTCTGAAGATCAAAGCCGCTTTACTTTTGTGGTGCTTAATTTCAATGCACAACTGAAAGTCTAAGAGAAGTTGAGGAAAACATATAATATAGACTACTGAAGCAATAGTTTCTATTGATTTGATTTGTTTTTGACGTTATTGGTTTTATTGATTTGACTGTTGTTTGACTTTGACTTTTGGGACTGACTACTAAGTTGACTTGTTTGATTATGTTTCTTTTTTAACACAGGCTCTCTCCAATGATTTTTTTTAAAATAGAAAAGGCTATTGAGACTCAGAAGAGCTTGCAGGGAAGAGTGAGGAAGAGTTATATATATATGTTAACATCATATATTGATAATGACTTGTATCAGTAGTGACCCAAGTAAGGGTATTGCTAAATTAAGTATAGGGGAGTGGCCACGAAAAGAGAGCAAACAACAACTGTACCGCAGCCCGCAACAAACCCAAAACATACAAGGCAATGAATTGATCTGGTCTACATAATCATAGGATATCATAGGTATTCTAGTATAGACGTTCTTTTCCTTTTTGGCGTCAACGCGGGCGGGCGTTTTAACAGTGGAGCGTCACACCGTGGCGGTCACGCCGGTCACTTTGTTCGGATTCTACGTGGAAAACGGGTGCAGATGTGTGCAGTCATTGGATGTGATGTGCAAGGAAAAGGAAGAAGCTGAGGCGGCCCATGACAACTCAGTCCTGAGGTGTCATGAAACAGTGGAGGTGTCAGCAGTGTCCGGACTGGGATGTGTCACCGGACTCAGACGTTGGAGTGCTATGGTCCTCCAGCCCCCTCGGGGCACGCCATCCCATCCACGTTGACGGTAGGGGAGACTTCCGCTTGCTGATATCACATCATACGTCTCATATCATGTCTCGAGTCGATCTTCAAAAAGGGCTCGCCCAAAACAGCCCCCGCCGAGGCGCTGCAGAATGTCCGGAAGCATAGGACGAGATGTCATCCTGCATCGGACGATCGAAGGACGAACTCGCTGATCGACGTTGCTAGCCATGAAGGCCGACGTGAAGAAGGTCGACGTAGCTCGGCTCAAGAAGGCCGTGCTCTTTTTCTCTTCGTTCAATTTTGAAATGAGTTCTTTAGTATTTCCTCCATATTCCATATGACTTTCCCATGTGTTTTTTTTTCCCAGATCCAATTTATGTTGAATTTGTTCCATAATATGTGTGTCTTTTCCTATGTTCAGCCACCGGAACACAATAACACGAGAGGTGCACGACCGCACCATCCGACGCGGAGCGGTGAAACGACCGAGACGGATTGAAGCTACGAGGAGAGAAGCCACATGAAGAGATATGAGTGTGCAATGTCAATAGGGAGACCCCCGATCGCCCCAATGAGTAGACTGGTATTTCGCTGGTATTTATTATTCTTAAAATGTTCCCATTTATTCCAGGATGCTGAACTGGGAGGTCACCGTTCTTTGTTCCCAACTTGTCCAGTCAACTTGTCCAGCAAAAAAAACACAATAAACACCAAAACATGTCGTCTCAATGTAAAAAAAATCTCAAACACAACAAAAACTTTTTTTTAAAATGTAGTTTCTTAAGTTCAAGTCTTGGAGGGGTGCTTGGTTCAATAGTGCAACGAACTGATCGTCTAAAACTCTCTGGCTTTTGCTGAGGAGGCAAAGCCCAAAGACAAGCTGGCAAAAGAAGGCGACAGGGTTCTCAACCAACGATCGCTGCGGCGATGCGCAATGGGATGCAATGGGTTGAACACGCTCGTGCTGAACACTCGGGTGGTGAACATCACCCTTGAACGTGCCGCAGGCGAACAGGGACCCCGCCGATCAGTCCCGCCATGCCTCATTCTAGTGGATGACGGCTGATGACTCGCCAGGTGAGGCAAAAACCACAAAATCAAGACTGAAAACAACGGAAGTTTGGGGAATAAAAACAAGAAACACAAAAACAGCAACAAAACTCGAAGAAAGAACAAATAAAACAAAAACACCCCCACACATGCACACAAACGCGACTCTCTCCCGGCGCGCCGCGTTCGAAGCGCGTTTGACGCGTGTCCGGATGCCGTAGGACGGCAGGCCCCGAGGAGGGCGGGATGTACATGAACCTGGGATGCTTTAAGCCCAGGAGGACGGGTGGTTCTGTGATAAGATACCTTTTACCAGTATTGTACCATATCTGTTATGGCTGTTATGATGTTACATGATTTTACCAGCTATCGTCGGTGTGTGATTCCACACTTGCTGTTTGTTGATCGTTTTACTGGCAAGAACTGAAAGATCCAGAGGGAGAGAGAACAGGGTGTGAAGCTACTAGTAACAAGTGCCTTACTACTAGTAACAATAAGAATTAAACTAAAATTAATAGCTTCTTGTTACTACTAGTAAGGCACTTGTTACTAGTAGCGTGGCACTTGTTGCTAGTAGCTTCCTACCCCCTCCCCAGGTCGGTTGGTGGGTCATTTCGGTCCCCTGGCCGTCCCCGCAAGGGAATCGGACCCGAAACGCCCGTCACTGTGGTTCTTTTCTTCGGGTCCATCCCGGCTGGACTCATCAAAGTTGAGAGCACGTTCGCAAATTCTTCTTCGAATCTGGAGGAGTGCATGGGTTGCCTATGGTTGCCTCGTGCACCTTCCAGAAAAATGTAGGAGATGTCCTAACTCCACGCGATTTGGAACTCAGTGTGGTGTGGTGTAGCTTCTATACCCAGCAGTCCATCAGATCCGCCGAAAACAACGGACTGCGTGGTGCAGAGAGTGCAGACACGTGGTGCGGCAGACACGTACCCCGGCGTTGTCTGGTTTGGTTTTGCCAACACCGAGGCATGGTCTTCTAAGATGAGGCATGGCAGCTAATGGGTTGGAACCTAGTTGTCCTACCAACGATCTCGAAAGAGCTGGGGGGGGCCTGCAAACATGCCCGTAAGCGGATTGTTGTTTCGGCCAACGCACCAAGCACACCCCGGTCAAGCACCACTTCGCGATGCCGAGTCCTCTCACAATACTACAGTTGTAAGAGAGACGGGTTCTCCAGCAGTTCCAAGTTCCAAAGGAATGGTTGTAAACGTCCCATCCAGTGAGTAGATGTGAGAAGAGCACCCCACTCGGCACTCCACTCAGCACTTGTTTCCCATGGAACTGCTGGCCAAGAGCTTGTTTCCCTAACAATCCAAATATACCGTCTCAGAAGGTATTTGGACTGGCGCCGGCTAAAACCGTAGACTGAACGAAACCCTGGTTCCTTATTTGCCCGTGGTTTGGGCATGGGGTTTCCATGTTCTGGTTACAACAGCTCCAACCGAGCATCGTCATTCTTCACTCCCCACATCTCCCACCGACCCAGAACCGCCAGCCTGCTGAGGGACGAATCTGAAGCTCTGTTACACCAGCGCCAGACGGAGCTTCTCCGGCTTGGAGGGACTCAAATGGGGTATACGGTCCTTGAGGTTTTGCGGGGTATTCTACACTTCTTGAAACACCCAAAAATGGGAGGCATGAGAAGCCGAACCTTACATCCAAAGCATTGAAACATATTGAAAACCTACAGTTGCCTGCTATTGTTTGAGTGTAGGGTTCTTTTTGGGGGGGAAACGGTCGTTGGTGAACTTGTTCACTGCCAAACATACAGTTCATGGGCATAACGCTCAAAGAACTGTGCTGTTGGGTATTCCGAATGACTTGAACTACGTCCTTGACAAAGCGCGACTGCGATGGCAGGGCGTGTGGCGACTCTTTAGAAACATATTATAACTTTAAACAAACTAACCATCAACAAACATAGCAATATATACTAATTATTATATACTGGCGCACATTGACCCCCCAAATCACCAAAATGTAGACACATATTGCAGTCCCATGGAGTCCTGGGTGTTCCTTTTGGATTTACCTGCGGACGAAAAGGTACTTGGGGAAAAGAACCTGATCATTCCAGGAGTCCCAAAGCAGAATCAATGGCGAGAAGTTGGATTTTGGTCTATTTCGTGGCCCAAAACCCGTCGATCTCCGAGTTGCGTGGGAACAAGAAGGAGCCAATCTACCATTGTCGACCCTTGTCGCTTCACCCCAGAACACAATCCTAAGAGCCGGGAAAAAGTCCAGTCGTGACGACCTTCTCCCTGAAACCATGGGCGGCATCTGAAAAAAAACAAGAAACAGAACAGTGTCGTCTCCTGCGAAATATCAACCCCACCACGTTGAGGAACAGAACCACCATCCCCCGGCCCCCTTTTGGGTCCGTTCTCAAAAGGGCCAGGAGTCGACGTGGCATCGATGCCAGGTGTCCTCGTCTGTCCGCTCATCTGCCCTGTTGGGACTTCCAAGCACTGCACCTTTGTACATTTGCACCACATGTCCTAGGCATTTCCTCTCAAGTCAGCTAGCTATACATGGGAGCCGTAACTTAATCCCACCTTCAAAACGAGGGCACGACTGGAGCCCTAGAGCCCTAGGGTGGTGGTTGACCCGGTGCCCGCCATGGAAGCCACGCAACGCGCGACGCAACGCGTGACCCACGCTGATCCAAACCGATGATGCGCATCACCGACCAGCAGGAGTCGGCGGCTCCACCGGGAACGAGACACGAAGGTCCAGAGTGGCGGAGACACGAAGGTCTAGACTTGGTGACCACAAGACTCACCACCGTTGAAATGGGACTGGCATTGTTCCATCAGAACCAGGGGTGTTGTTGTAATTGTGCCAGTCCCATGAGGAGTGTCTATAATCACGCCCCTGTGCGGAAATGGTATACCATCGGACTGGCATCTGTATACCGACCGATCCATTCTTTCAGGACATCATGTTTTTTCAACTCCATGGCAACTCCACCTCTTTTGGAGATCCGTTTCCATTGTCCTTACCACTCTTTCAGGCTTCAGCGATATTTCTCTTACCAATATTGGATAGACAGCTCGCCCACCCCCTTCCACAGCACTCACAGCACTCACCGCGGCATGCGACAGCGACCTTTTGGCGCAGCGGAGCTACCAGGACTCCTCAGTGCCTCGAGACCCGAGGACTCCACAGCGTCGTGAGCGAACGGAAGTGGCTCAGCCAGAGGCAGTGGCTATCGGTGGTTCAGCCGATACAGTTCAAGCGACCCTGAAACACTGTATAGGGAAATGAGATGAAATCAAATGACATCAGATGAAATGAGGAACTCTTCATTCAGGTGAACAATTAAATGTTTTCTATTCCGACATAGTTCAAGAAGATGAAACCTGCTGTTTTCGTGGTATTTCCGACACAATAAGCTGAATCCTCCCTACAACATATGTAGCTGTGGGAGGAAGAAAAGCTGACACATCACCTAACTCCTCCAAACTCCGGCGCAGGTCGAAGTCCATGATGCGGGTCCCATCTCCGTAGCTCGACCTCTCTTTGTTAAATAGGCAAAATTATTGTTTCGATGGATGAACGTGGACTCAACTCACTCTTTCATCAGTTCTGGTCAATTCGAGAAAAGACGCGAAAAAAGAACCAACAAACATCGAAATTGAATGCAACAAAATCCGAACTCTGGATTCCTTCGGGTCCACCTGGTTATGGCATACAGGTTATGGGTCCTCCGTTTCACCCATGTTGAGTCATCGAACGATCAAGAGGTTCAGCCGCGGACGGACGGGATCCTCATGCCCGGGTCAAAAGGTTTTCTTAGGACTGATCAGTGATCCTAAAAGTGGCCTCCATGGGTTTTGATGGCTGGTTCAGATATGGCTTTGATGGTCCTCCGCTTTCTGTTGGAGAAGTGATCACAAGCTGACTTAGCAAGCGCATCTTTCGCAGGATCCGAATCCGTAAGGATTTCGCCGGAGTTTCACCCGGGGGCAGGAGACCTGATCAAACCCCCACGCAGCCACGTGCCTCGACTCCTGCCCCAGGTTTGCTTTGGATTCCAAGCTTCTTTCCTTAAAAGTGACTGATCACAGGCGAAGGGATCGGCATACATCATTTGTGATCCATGTGACTGTCATGACACTCGTGAGTCAGCGCGCAGTCATGGGTTTTGGTTGACCGTGAAGCTCCAAAACAGAACCCCGAGGTAGAGAAAGTTATGATCACAAACTGCAGGACACATTTCACTGTGCCACTCACTCCACTGACTTCATGGTACCACCACCACCACCACCAACAACAACAACAACAACATTCACATCAGTGAGTGACAAGTGGTCGAGGAGCAGCCCACTTGTGAAGCTGAAATCTCCGGTCAGGTAGGGCAAAGCTTGTCATGTAAATCCCTAACCCCACTTTACAAAAATATACATAACAGACATGACTTGTCGGTCCATCCAAACCAAGCCTCTGTAGTTCAATCAAATCGGCCTAAAATCTGATTGGTGTCGAAGCAAAACTGCTGATTGATGTGATTGGCAAAGCCCATAAAGGGCAAAGGCCGGAAATAACATATCAAAAAACATTCAAAAGCAGTGAACTGGACACAAAACCAGAAATGAACGGACGATGATTGACGAATTCTCCTCCCCCTGCTTTCCAAAGCCGGGCTTCTTTTGTTGAGGCCAGGATTCTTTGGTCGGAGGCCACGAGGAATCCCAATCACTCTCTTTCGCCTTTGGCTTCCACTCCTTTTCAGGGCCTCGCCAGTCATGTTCTCCTCCTTTCCATTCTTTTGGTTTCCATTCCTTTTGTGGCCCTTTCCACTCTCCCTCACCAGAAGCCGTCCACTCCTTTTGTCCTTTCCAATCTTTCTCTTGTCCTCTCCAGTCATGCTCCCCTTTCCATTCCTTCTCTTCTCTCCAGTCATGCTCCCCTTTCCATTCCTTCTGCCCTCTCCATTCCTTCTCTTGCCCCTTCCACTCTTTCTCTTGCCCCTTCCACTCTTTCTGTTGCCCCTTCCACTCCTTCTGTCCTTTCCACTCCTTCTGTCCTTTCCACTCATCCGGCTTCCAGGCATCTTGTCCCCAAGACTGCTCAGCAGGTTCCCAAATCTCCTCTCGCTGCTCATCGGCCTAGTTTGGGTGCGCATGGCGGAGAACACTAACCCACACGTAAGAGGACCCCCAAAAAAGGTGGTAGGCCGACATGTTGATTCCGACTGTCTGTTTTGTTCATTTGAAGGGTTCTGCACAAATTCCCAGTTCCGAGTTACATCCCTTTTCCTGCCTTCCCAAAAAGAGCAAGAAATAAACAACATGTGAGGATGAGGACTTCGTCACAGGCGAAGTATTAAAAAAAAACAACTCGAGTCTCCCCTTCTCCTCTGATCAAGCAGCGTCCCAACAAGTAACAAAAACAAAGGTCAAGTGCCAAAAGGCTAGCTAGCTGTTTCCGAACTCAACGAAGCTCAAATCAGAACCAAATCCATCCAAGTTCAGTGAGGAAGTTCTCCTCTCCTGGGTTCCATCGTCCTCCCCATCTGAATATGACTGCCCAGGGCCGACGGAAGACTCATCTTCCCGGCCTTCCAGGTGTTCCACTTCTTTTGCCAAGCACTCGTGGCTTTCCCGTCACCTGTGAAGAGGAACATTCAACAAGGAAACCCGGAAGGAGATCCGAAACTAACGCAATCCTTCGGATGTCTGAAAATGGAAATGGTGCCACACTCGAGTTCTTTCGAGCAGTTCTTGTTATTCTTGTTGCTGCTGTAGTTGTAGTTGTAGTTGTAGTTGTAGCCGTAGTTGTAGTTGTAGTGGTGGTGGTAGTAGTGGTAGGGTGGTGGTAGTGGTAGTGGTAGTGGTAGTGGTAGTGGTAGTGGTAGTGATAGTGGTAGTGGTAGTGGTAGTGGTAGTGGTAGTGGTAGTGGTAGGGGTAGGGGTAGGGGTAGGGGTAGGGGTAGGGGTAGGGGTAGGGGTAGGGGTAGGGGTAGGGGTAGTGGTAGTGGTAGTGGTAGTGGTAGTGGTGGTAGTAGTAGTAGTAGTAGTAGTCGTAGTGGTGGTGGTGGTAGTAGTAGTAGTAGGTAGTACTTGTCGTTGTTGTTGGTGGTGTAAAAACAAAGACACACACTGAAAAACACGTTGCTTGTTCAAAACCGCTGGGATGCAAAAATGTGGATCAAACATGATCAAACAAACGTCGCCTTTGCGGCCGCCCTTGGCTCCTTTGGTTCCGCCTTTGGCGCCAGCGCCTTTGGCGCCTTTCGCCGAAGTTGCCTGGTGTGGTGAACCGGGGGTTGTTTTTCGGACGCGCATGAGTGGAGAAGTGCTGATGCAAAGGAGATATATACAGAGTGTTGAACCATTGACTTCTTTGATGCTTTTTTGGCGGTAGGTTTCCAAGGCGCATTTCAAAAGAGACATCTTCACATCTTCCAACTTCAGACTTCAGAGCTCTATAAGAAAACTTCATGAGAGAACTGATGGGTATGCTTTTCTAAGTCTTTCCTTCAGTAAAGGAGCCAATGGGCCACCTCCAATTGGCCACTCGACACGACCTGTGGATCTCCATTGTCCACACCTCTTTGAAGGTCTATGACAAAAAGCTCTTGCTGACCTTTACTGGCGATTTTTCATCATGACACACCAAGTCGCCAGTAAGAAGGTCAGGTCAACAAAAAGAATCCTAGCCTATCGGCTTCCATCCTTTTTTCTTTGTGTAAGCAGAGTCTGATTCAAAGATGCCTTTTTTTGCCCACCATGATCTCCATCCCATTCCCACATGCGCTTGCTTCCGCCGCCTCGGTGGAGCTCCAGGGAGCTGCCTCGGTGGGACTCGGTGGAATGAGCAGTGGATCGCAGGCAGCCTTCGGTTTGAAGATGTTTAAAGCCCTCAGTTATGGTCAGTTATATGGTCAGTTGGAGTTGGATTTTGGAGTTCCTAAGAAAAACACGCGACCAGGTTTTTAGGACCATGTTAGGACCAGGTCTTACTGGGTACAGGTTCTGGACCTGTAGGGCAAGGAACCAGGGATTCGGTCGAGTTTTTGGGACGATCCATCGGAGATATACCGGCTATATACCTATATTATATTGCCCCCAATTGGGAATTGGAGGACCTGAACTTCACGCCCAAGATGAAGAACCATGAAGAACCTCTACCAACCCCTGTGGTCAATTGGTTTCCATTGGGCACCGGACTTGGAAACACAGGAGTCCTACCCGATCTTGGAGGGCGCTGGTACCCAGAACAGCACGGCAGGAGCTGGAACAGCACGTCAAGTCAGTCAAGAGCAGATCGAAAAAAAAAATATAAGCAGAATGGGAAGCAGTCCTCAACCCACATGAAGTTCTGGTACCTTAATTACTCGTCGGACCATCTTCCGATCTTGGAAGGTCCTTGTGCTGGAACCCATTTCCGTCCCTTGGCAGAAACACACCCTTTTTTCCCCCCAAACCAACTACGTGCATCGCTACGAGCATCGCTACGATGCACCGAGTCTACGTCTCCACGCCCGCACCGCCGGTCGTGCACGGCGCGCGAAGGTCGCGGAACCTCGCCTGTGCCAGGTTCGGATTGGTCCAAACGTTCCAATTCCCTGGCGGCATCTCCAGAGGTTCCTGGAGATGAAGCGGTTTGGTCGCTCGTACGCAGAGGCTTGTGCTCCAAGGGAATGATTGAGAATGAAAAAACGCATCAATTGCAATATCAAAGTTGGCTCTGATGGCAAAATGGTGCTGATCTCTATAAGGTCGGCTCGATGCCTTAGTCCAAGCCTTCCGAAGGAGAACCATGCACAGAATCGCTGAAACTCCAAATACCGCGATCATGGGCCATGGGTGTGATTTCAAAATATTCGAAAGAACGGCTGAGTACCCCAGTTCTCCAAACTGCTCCTGGAAGGCCTTCAACGCAGCTTTTCTGGAGACCTCCTCAACCTCCTCTTCCTCATCATCGTCCTGTTGGTGTCTCCAAACTCAAAGATCGCAGTGATTGACCTGGCCAACCCAGTCCAACTTGGGGTTCACCACTTCCCTCGCAAAATGGTAACCTCCTTGTTACTAGTAGTCATGGCCTCCAACCTACTGGCGATGGCCTCCAACCTAGAAGCCTTTGTTACTAGTATAGCTTCTATAGCCTATAGCTACTAGTAGTAAGGCACCTTGTTCCTAGCAGTAATGCCAGGAATGCCCCGTTCGTAGCGATGCGCTTGTGACGTTCCTAAGCCGAGAGCCATCCCATCCACGGAAGACCATGTGAGTTCCAAGGAGTTTATATGTAGTTTTTGTTCTTATTATTGTTTTTGTTTGTTCTTTGTTTTTCTTCTTCTTGTTCTTCTTGCATGCAAGAAAGCTAAGAGAGCTAGGTGGTATACTTTGTTCTTTGATGTATACCACATATATCTTTGTACATCTTTGTACATCTCTGATGCAAATCTTCCCATCTCGGGATTTCTTCGTGTGGGTCCGACGCTCGACACCGTTCCGACCCGTCGCTGAACAAACCGTTTCTACCGTACGAACCGGACGTACGTTTTACCGCTTTGTAGGACAAACCGGCGAAGTTGCATCCTCCATGTTTCAGGCATGAATGAAGAAAGCCTTTAAAATAGAGATCACACATCAATATACATCAATCACAATCAAACATCATGTTATATATGTTTTTCAGGTTGAAGACGCGTACTGGATCGGTCGGGTTCTTCGACTTTCGATTTTCGGCACTCCTCTTCTTCCTCTTCTCCTTCACCCTCTTCGTCTTCGGGCGCGTCATCCTCCTCTGCTTCATCCTGCACCACGCGGGTCCATGTGGGTGACCGTGGCTGTTGGATGAAGTCAAGCCAAACCAGCAGAAACCGCCTGTTGGATGACCCCAAGCAGACTCAGAGGCTAAGGCACAGAAAAAGTCCATTCTGGTTTGGGGGGGTCGGGGTGTGAGACAAAGTACCAAAATATGAAGCATGGGGGAAAAAAGAGCCAGACTCCATGAACTGGAATAGATGCCACCCCGACCCCATTGACCCTTTTTCAACCACAGACTGGCCAATCCCCGAGGTCAAAGGCCACTTAGAGACTGCAAAGTGATCACTTTGAAGGTGCAGGATGGTGCAGGTACATTGAAACCCTTGAAAAGCATCCCAATTGATCGGGACAGATGCAAGTCCCAGGGAGTAACATGGAGTTACGTGGAGTTCATGAACCTCTTTTTCTCGGTGCTTCTTCACTTGGGTGTGTCTCAAAGCAGCCTTGAACGACTGGCGCGCAGAGCTTGACGAACTGAGCTTGAACCGGCCAGACCACGTGAGACAGACCGTAGGTCGTAGGGTGATTGAGGGAATAATTTCAGATATTTAATATATATATATATATGCACGCACATACTTACTTATATAGTTGTTGCATGTTATTACAGATGTAGACAGGTTGATTTTGTGATCATGCAAATAACTATTCCCCCCTGGGGGCTTCAAGCATGAGAGACCTTCTCACATCTACGACTTAACCCAAGATATATGTTGTTATATATTACAGATATTATACTTAAAAGTGTTATAGTAATAGTACTTGTAATATATTACATGTTTTTTCACAAAAATCCTTCCAACCTGTTTGTGTGCTCCTTTCAGTGGCTTCGGCTTACGCACCGCACGGTCCTCCTCTGGGACGGCGGCCGCCTGACAGGAGAGAGGTGGATAGGCTTCCGAGCACCATTGATTTAGTAATATGATTTAATAGCCTGAATCCTGAGCAACCATGGTTTTGCTGTTTTAAGGATTACACTACACCACCAGGTCAACTTTTTAAAAGGTCTTCGAAGCCTAGGGATTTAGAGGTCCAAAGAAGAGATGTGTCCTAAGTGAAGCAAAGGAAGTTCCCTCTCAGGCCTCCTAAAGCCTAGACTATTCTTTTGATAGTCCTTGACTTTCAGGGAGCTTTGAATCACTCAGACAAAAGGGCGGATAGCTTGCGATCATGGGTCAAACTCAATGTCGTGATAAAGACCCACATGAAACCTGAGAATGGACCAGACTGGAAGACGATTTTGGTTCCATGCTGATCTTCCCTGGTGTACTCCCCCAGGTCTCCCAGGTTCTTTCACCCCTAAGAGTTTTCTGACTTCACGGAAAGGTGTTCCAAGCCAGATCCAGTCAGCAAAGGAAAACCTGGCTAAGGACGAGTGGTTGATGTGGGTGGTTGATTGGTGCCGAATATACTGTTCACCTTCACCTCACCTTTTTGTTGCCCGGTGGTGACAAGATCCCACATTGAGACCATTGCCATATCCCAAACGCATGTTTTCAGGAGTCATAGGCATATACAGTAGTCAGATCTCTGACTTTGGCACAATATGGCATAATGAAGAGACTCGACAAAATGCCAAAGCGTCATCATCCAACAGAGAAGGCAACATCAACTTCAACGACCCCTCTTCCTTCGGTGGAATGGTGCCCGGCACGCGACTCGTTGACCCAACGGAATTGAATTGGAAGATGACTTTGGCAAACTTTGGGGGATCTGAAGCTGTGGGACCACTAGTTGGGCCAATAGGACACATAGGACATGTGTATATCATAGTATATCTGACGTTTTGCAGAAAATGGTTAATTTTCGATCCGCGACCATCATTGAAAGGAGCTGTACAGCGTTGCCTCAGTTGCCTCATCTTCATCTTCACCTTGACCTTCTCCTGCTTCTCCTCCGTCCTCTTCTCCGTCATTCTCAGCCTCCTACGGAGTGAGGGCAGAGAAGGCGATGGTCCCGTCCGATCGCCGGTTCTGCGAATGGATCAGTCGGTCAGTTTCCCCCCTGTTCTTCGACCTCGCTGTGAAAATGTGAGTTCCTGGTAGTTCCTCGCAGTAGTTCATCCACTACCTTGCTAAGTTGTAGCAAGCTGAGTTCAAAGATCTTCTTGACCAGAACCAAGTTCTTGGACTTCGCAACCTCTTTGTTCCTCCATCGTTCCGAATCGATCGCAAAAGGGACCGGAAAACACCACAGATGCGTTGACTCTATACAACTATGATATAAAACTTGATAGATCTTGATAGACTATGTACCAGAGCCCCTGGTTGACAGTCTCCATTCGCAGCCCAGCCTTAGAGGTGAAGGATGGTGAAGGGTGTGCGACAACCAACCCTGTAATTCCGGGTATTGGACCCGTCCCAGCGGGCACGGACGGCTCGGCAAAAGCGGACCTCCGCGTCGTCGCTCACCTCCACGGCCTTGAAAGGGTGAGAACATCGGTGATGAGGAAACAAGGCTTTCTGGTGTATGCTTGGTGTCCCAGACTGTCCAAGTCCCAAGTTGTTTTTCCCCAAACAGTTTACTGTTGGGGTTCTATCTTAGAAAGAAAAGGGCTGGCCACACTCACTGGCCGCGCCCCTGAACTCTGTGGCTGGGCTCCGTGGCTGGGCTCTGTGGCTGGGCCTTGTCCTCCTCTTGTCCTCCTCC
>CAXAMN010025250.1:1053010-1094229 GCA_963970005.1 Durusdinium trenchii | reverse complement strand
GTCAACTCTGTGGCTGGGCTCTGTGGCTGGGCCTTGTCCTCCTCTTGGCCGCGCCCCTGAACTCTGTCATCTCTGTGGCTGGGCTCTCCAACTGGCCTCCTCTTGGCCGCGGCCCTGAACTCTGTCAACTCGGTGGCTGGGCTGTGTGGCTGGGTGTGTCCAGGCCTCTCCTCCTCTTGCCCTCCTCGGCTGGGCTCTGTCCAGGACTTGTCCTCCTCTTGTTCTCTTCTTGGCCGCGCCCCTGAACTCTGTCAACTTTGTGGCTGGGCTGTGTGGCTGGGCTCAGTGTCCAGGCCTTGTCGTCCTCTTGTCCTCGTTGTCCTCCTCTTTGCCGCGCCCCTGAACTCTGTCAACTCTGTGTCCTCCTCTTGCCCTCCTCTTGGCCGCGCCCCTGAACTCTGTCAACTCTGTGGCTGGGCTCTGTGGCGCACGCTCTGACATACGCTCCAGAAAGGCGCGCTCAGAGCGCGCTTTGCAGAGAGAAAGACAGAGAAAGAGAAGCTTAAAGAGAAAGAGAGAGAGAGAGACAGCAGGGAGAGCGCGCGCGCTCGTGTGCTATGGACGGTGCGCTCACGCTCCAGAAAGGCGCGCTTACAGCGTTCTGCAGAGAGAAAGATAGAGAAACAGAAACTTAAAGAGAGAGAGAGAGGAGAGACAGAAAGAAAGAAAGAAAGAAAGGAAAGGAAGAAAAGAAAAGGAAAGGAAAGGAAAGGGAAGGGAAAGGAAAGGAAAGGAAACGAAAGGAAAGGAAAAAAGGAAGAAAGAAAGAAAGAAAAGAAAAGACAAGAAAAGACAAAAAAAGAAAAGACAAGAAAAGAAAAGAAAAGCAAGGAAGGAAGGAAGGAAGGAAGGAAAGAAAGAACGAAAGAAAGAAAGAAAAACATAAATAAATAAAGAAAGACAGAGAGAGAGAGAGAAAGAGGAGAGCGAGAGAGAGAGAGAGGTAGAGAGAGAAAGAAAGAAAGAAAGAAAGAAAGAAAGAGAGCAGGGCGAGCGCGCGCTCGTGTGCTATGGACGGCTTACTGCGCTCTTGCCCTCCTCTTGTCCTCTGTGCTGGGCTCTGTGGCTGGGCCTTGTCCTCCTCTTGTCCTTGTCTTGGCCACGACCCTGAACTCTGTGGCTGGTCTCTGTGGCCCGGCTTACTGGAGAGGAGTGTGGCCGAACAAATAGGGATGTCAATGCCGACAAAAATTCATTGATGAAGCAGTTTGCTCTTGGGGTGAAAGTAGGGCGAACCAAGAAATCGATTTTTGACTAATATTGGTCTAAACAAATCGGTTTGAAACTGTTTGGGGTCTATGCTTGTATAATTTTCTTCGAATCTGTTGGAGCTCAGAAGTGGTGAATTTCAGGCGGAAGAATCTTCAGAACATCCAATTTCTGCCCGCTGGAGGCAACGGAATCCGGGTGACCGGATGGAGAATGTGAAGTCCTCGCCCTCAGCTCAACACGGGTTTTGATTTTTCCTTCGGGGTCGCGCTGAGAAGATTTCTTATTCGACACAAGCGCATTAGTCACTGATTAGTCACGTCTTAGCTTCTTTCCACACCGACCAATAGCTGATCATGCTTATCAGCTATATATGACAAAATCTCAGCATTGTTAATGAGCAGTGTTTTTATCATCCAATCTCCTAACGCATCAGGAAAAAGAAGAAAACACATCCAACGGACCTTAATAAGACCATCCTGGTCGATTCTGGATGATTCTGGCATCCTCCCACCTGATCCTCCGGTTTCTCCGGATCCTGGAATCAGCTGCCGGTGGGACGGAAGGTGCGAGCTTCGGGTTGGGGGACTGGGTGCGTGAACCTGTGCGGGAACTCTGAACCCAGTCTCAAAGGGGCCAAAGAATATATGCCATATTTCCGGCAGGTGCCGCAAGTAAGACGCTTCAACCTGGATCATACACCCCAAATTCGGATGGTCCTGGTCGGTGTCGTTTTTTAGAGGGCGAACATCACCCGCCTAGCCCGACCGATTCAGAGCCTGAATCTCAAATCGCACATTCTCTACCAAAAATCTGTGGTTGCTCTGACTGAAAATTCCAGTCTTTCCAATATTCCAGGTGTACGTCTCCAGGTCTTGGCTTACTTGATCAACACCGGCATCTGGAAAAGTCGGCGTCCGAACATGCTCACCTGCATCCCACCCTGAACATCTGGAGGTCTTCCCCGAAACGAACCGCAGGGCCACTGCCAGTGCCATCTCCCTGCCTGAAAATCTGACTTTGATGAACTCTGTTCTGCGAAAAAAAACACACACAATTACTGGCGGGGGTCCAATGCGAAGCCGGACTCAATCTCTGATGAATCCGGCGCTCAATGGGAGTTGAGCCGGGAAAAAAAGTGGTGTTGATTGCTCCACATTGACAAAGTCTGATATCTGACCTACCCAAAAAAGGTGAT
The DNA here is from genome assembly GCA_963970005.1 of Durusdinium trenchii. Classification (NCBI taxonomy): domain Eukaryota; class Dinophyceae; order Suessiales; family Symbiodiniaceae; genus Durusdinium; species Durusdinium trenchii. The sequence goes on along the minus strand of CAXAMN010025250.1, from coordinate 1,091,822 downwards.
TTAGAATATTTAGAGAATGAAATACACTCATATAGATAGAAGTTCGTCGATCCCCACTCAAAATGTATTGGAAACGGTGTATTTCTATCTATTTGGGGGATCACTATACACACCAAAGGTTCTGGAGGAACGCTCCAAGGGGCCCAAGCCGATGGTTTGCCTCTCTGGAACCTATGTCTTGGTTGAGACTCGCTTTGAAAGTGGATGATTTCATTATAGCCTTCATAATCCACTTTCACATGAAATCATCCAGCACTGAATCAAAGTGGATAATTAGTACTGAATTTGATCATCAATCTTCATTCTCTACTCACAGGGTGTAGCAAATCCCACAGGGTGTAGCTCCGACCTCTCATCCCATCGGATGCGTCAGTTTCCGACCTAAGCTTTTGACCGGGAACCCTCACCGACCTGATCGGGAGACCGAGACGAGGACTGTGATGTGCGAGGTGAAGAGATCCATCGAGGCGGGGACAGCGGTCGAGTAAAATCCAACCATCATACCCACACACTCCATGTCTGGTGGTATATGCCTGAAATCAACCACCTCAATGTAAATATGCCAGTCCCAGACAGGTCGTGTCTGGGATATGTTTTTCCATAAGGGAAAAACACTCAGGTTTGAGGCAGGTCCTTCTTCTTCCACAGTTCCATCTGAGGGTGTCTATTTTTAGCATGTTTCGTCGCCCAAAAGACTCGGCGCGACTCGGTTTTCAGGCCGCCTCGGTGAAGACGGCATCGAGCACCAAGTTCGCCTGAGGCAAGGAGGCCCCAAGGCGAGGCGAGGCGGAGCTCCGACCGAGCAAAACCCAGGACGGGGGATGGGTGGGTTGCCAAAAACATCCCAACATTGGGCTATAATTAGATGGACCACATCGTCCAAGCAAGTAGTGATAGTCACAGTTCATCTTGATTCATCACACTTCAGACACTCACACACTCGTAGACACCTCCAATGGTCTCCATTCATCGAGAACTCCCCTTTCGAGGTCGACCAGTTGGTGGTCGACCTAATCGTCCACGGAGTCCCCGAGCTTGGTGTAGCTCATCTGGGCCAAGTGTGCCGCCGAAGGTGTCGCGGACTCGCTGTAGCTCTATTTGAGTGATAGACACTATAGGCCATAGCGTGTGAGTTCCAACCTGTGGCTTTAATCAGTTTACTGGTACTCTACTGCATGTGACATGTGTTTCTTTGCCAGCCTATCTTCTGTCTCAACATAGCCTCAGCCGTACACGACTTCGTAGGTGGCTGGGAGAGGCGGGAGACATGGTTCGCGAGGCTGGGAGAGGCGGGAAGTTGGTTCTGCCTCATAGCCAAGCAGTTCCTGCAATTCCCTTTCCAACACCAGGCCCGCTTTCTAGAGCCTACCACCAAAGCCAATGCAGAGTGTTCTTGAGGGGCATCTAGCAAAACAAGGTCAATGCTTGTGGCACGAAGAGTTTTTGCATGGCTTCTTGCATGGTCTGGCATCCAGTCGGTTCTTGCTATATATAATATCTTGCCATCCTTGAACTTGGCAAGGCGAGGCATGCGTGTGTGAGTTTGTGGGAGCAAAGGATTCACACGCCAAGCAACATGATCGAAGATGGCCCCCGTTTGCCAAATGTTCCCCTCCAAAGGTGTCAATTATGGAAACAGACTGGAGAGAAACTGAGAACATGGAAAGAGGCACGCGAAATCAAAAAAAAATGCCTGGGAATCAATACAGTTGAGACTTTGGAGCCAACTCTGAACCCAGCTGCGTGCCCATTCAGTCAAGACAGTTCCTCTTTGTCTTGTTGTGTGTTGTGCATTTTCCGAAAACACCACCACTTAGCTCCCGATTGAATCGTCCATCGTTCATCACCTGTCAAACCTCTTCATTGGACTTATGAGACTGAATTTCTTTAAGCAAACATTGTTTCTACTAGTAAACATTGTTCCTACCAGTAAGGCACTTGTTACTAGTAGCGATGCACTTGTTCCTAGTAGTGTTTTTTGTTTACTTTGTGAGTCTTCTCCAACAAAAGAGTGCAAATGTGAGACGCCGCCACCACACAAGAACATTCTAGATAACACATTTTGTTACACCACCGTCAGAGCTCGAGGGTTCAAATCCCAAAGAATGAATTTAAAGAAAGCAAGTCCTTTGTTTGAACTACCACTGAGAAGGTAGACCTCTTTTTAGAGAAGTGAAGACCAAAAAGAGGTATCGAGTTTGGCCTTTGAAGCACTTGGAAAGTGAGAAGTCCTTCTGAAGGGTGGGAAGCCTAGATCATTTACTTGGGTTTCTATTGAATTTCGGGAGTCTAGACCATCCCCCAACCAATCGGTTCGAACTGATCTGTATTCCAAACACACACGAACCGCGCGTTTGCGCTTGTCGCGGCTCTTTCGGCCTGGTCCGCGGCGAAGGCCCACAACTCGGGTGGGCACTCCGGAGGGGCCTCCGGCTGCGAGCAGGGCGACACCTGCGGCGAAGGAAGCGAGTTGGAGTTGGAGTTCATTAAGGGAACTCTCGAATCTTCCAATGATGATGGCCATCGGGCATGGGTGATATGGATGCCAATGTGGAAAATGAGATGCCCCAGCGGCAAACAGAGTCTTCGGCTACCGCAAGAGCAGAAAACTCTCGAATCGTCCAAGATCTTCCAAGATTCTTGGACTTGGATTAAATGGTTCGACAGGGGAATAGTCAAAGATCTTCCAAGACCAAAAAAAGGACTGTGATTCAAACGGTGCAACAGCCACATACACATGAGATAGGAGTGGTAGATGTGCAAAATATTTAGGGAGTCCTAATTCCCAGCCAACTATTTACAACTCATTATAACTCCTAACTCTGTTCAAAATGTTCAGGGAGTCCTGATTCTTAACTCACTATATATAACTCACTTTACTAGTGAATAGTGACTAGTGGACTTGCTTCCAATTCCATTTGTTCGCTGCAACGGCACATATAGAAAACACTGTACGGCGAGATCGGGTGAAACGTGGTTGTTTCCAACAAACTGCCATCTCCCAGAAAGTCTTCGTCCAATTCCATCACGATAAAACTCGTAGCTAGTGATGGAACACTGAAAAGTGTCAGTGTCCAATTCCAAAGTCTAGCAGAAGATTTGTGGAAACACTGAGACTTTGTGATCTGCCAACTGCTTTATCCGAACGGAGCGACGGAGCCGTCGCTGCTTCCTGCGGTGGTGGCGGCGACCGCAGAATTCCCCTGAATTCCGATCGGTCGATAGACCTCACAAAGCGGGTGATCCTGATAGACCTCGAATCACTTCTGGGGTCCTAAAGGTGTGAAGAACCTGAAAGTCCGGCCCCTCTGGCGTCCGGCCTCGCCACTCGGCACCTCTGGCGGCTCTGGAACTGCCTGAGGCCACGGCAGTGACACCATCGTGTGCTCAAACGCAGGTCCGTTCACCCAGAAGATGGTGAGTTGGAGGGGTGGCACTTTACTATGCGCAAGGGGCATGCGAAACAGCAGGCCATTCCCAGACACTCCACATATCGTGATAAATATGCCTATACATTGACCACTGAAATCAACCACCCTAATGTATGGTAAATACGCCAATCCCGTGGAGTGTCTGAAACGTTTTCAACGTTGGTGAAGCTCGCTCTGCAACATGTTGATCATCCCTCATGGTCATGTAAGACGCAATCGACCACGGGTCTGGTTGAGAGCCAGCGGCCCAGTGGTTCCAAAGCTGATTACCCATGTCGGAACCACCGGTCCTGGTTTCAAGCCTTTGCCAAGTCCAAACGAAAGAGTGTGGTAAACTGACAGAAACCTCCCAAGTTGGAGTGGTTTGTTTATTAGACTATTAAAGGACCTATCCAGCGCATGTTCTGGGCACCCCTATCAACAACCACCCCTTTGGAACTCCCGGTAAGTGGTCTTGGCAGCACCAAACACCAGACCAAGGGCGCCAACGAGGTCGTTGCAGTGCAAAAACGGAATCAGGGAATGAGAAACGCAGATTAAAAGATCAAACACGATTGATGGGCGATCTACAGTACCTCCACGTTTACAAACTATGACTAGAAAAACGAACATATACTATAAACATATGGATCAACTTGCACACCGAAGATCGACTTCTCTCAGCTGGATGGACTCAAACCGAACTGATTCCGACGCGATTCAGAAATATCCTCTGCCTCCTGGGCTGCAACAGCGTCTGCCTCACTCAGGCCCGACCGGCTGTGCAGGAGGTTGACAGCCGAGGGCCGAGAGTGTGAGTTTTGACAAGGGTCGCGACAAACATGTAAACTGAACTCCATCCGTTGCCCAGGGGCATCACTGTAGGGGAACTGGCTTAAAAAGCACGAAGTCTGTAATTTTCTGTAACTTGTAACATGATCGAGTCTTGCATACACAGGTCAGCAGAAGGATGGAAGACTGAATCGATGCAAGCTTCTCCATGAGAACAAGGGACATGTTTACCAGAAGAGTCTCTTGGCGCAGGCAAGGTGTGCGAGCGCGAGACCATCCCTGGTGTGCCAGCAACGAATCCAACGGGAGCACGGAATGGCCATGGATCAATAGATTCTTGTCGTAGTCGTCCCCCCCAAAAAAGATAAACATATTCTCAAAAAGCTCACATAAGGTTTGTCTATTCAATTCGAGGGTTCCCTCCCTTCAAAGGTTGGAAACCTTACGAACCCAACCTTTGAGGTGTTCACTCACACCGACCGCACGCGTCCACGCGTCGCGCATCACATCGCTGCGCATTTGGATCGATTCCAACGCAAGTTCACACCCGAGGTTGAAGAACTATGTGTATATATACCCTGCCAGCCGGGACCCTAACTTTTCCTCGGGTATGCGGACAAACCCCGGGCATTCTTGCAAAATGGGAAAAACCTCGTGTTTCCCGGGAAAACCCCGGGTATTCTCTCAATCTGCCTGCTGAGGTAAAGTTGATTGAATTCCTTTGCATGCTGAACAATCCGGGCGGCTATCCAAATTTTTTTTTCGTTCCATTTCGTTCCATTGATATGGTTTGTTGACACTTGCTTGAATTTTATCGGGACAAGTTCAGGTGTGAGGTAGAACCCGTGATTTCCCCGTGCTGAACCCGTGATTTACCCGTGCTAACCCGTGATTTCCTTGAAAAACACCATCTTTATTGAAAAACCCAATCTTTTCAAACCCGTGATTTACCCGTGCTAAACCCATGATTTACCCATGCAAACCCGTGAAAAAAATCACGGGTTTGAGGTCAGATGCCAAACGACTTTTGGGTGCAAAAAAACGCAAATCTTCTGATGTGACACCCGTAGTCTCGATACTCAAACAAGACATTGCCGCATCAGTATGCACGTGCTCAAATGCAAAGAACGATGAAAAACGCAAACCCCGGGTTTCCAGTGAAAACCCCGGGTATTTTGGAGAACCCTAGGTTTTCTTCGGGTGTTGGCTGTAAAGGTATATATATATATTAATATAGTATAGAGAGAGAGGCTAATTATCCCATAGGGTCTATTAGGGCCCGAAGAGGTACCCCAGGTGACGGTCGCTTACTTAACTGTTGACACCGTCCATCGTCCCGACAGCGCTTTCCAACCAAGCGGACCCTTCGCTGCCTTCGCTAGGCTGCTGTCCGGCTTCGCGAAGATCTCGGCGAAGAAAAAAGAAGGGTGCGACGTTGGGGTGTCCACCCAGACCAGACCGGGACTGGAAGAGTTTTCTTGACTATTTCTCCGTTTTACCCCATTTTCAAGTGACCCCAACGAATGGAGGTAACCATTCCAGATGGTCTGGGACCCGTGGTTGACCCCGGGTCACCCGTTTTCTCTGTTTCTCCCGTGCAGATCGCGTCAGGGCGAGCCGTCCGTTCAGAACGGACGGACAAAATGGCATCGGCCCGTCTCGAAAGAAGCCATGTACACCCTGGAAGATTAACGAACCTGAGAACCACTGAGTTGTAAAGGATAGTCTTCCAAAGGTCCATTTTCATGTGGCTCTCTTCCCGGGTGTATGGAATATCTGCCAACATATATAACTCAGGATGAATGATGATTGAAAGATGCTTTAAAGGTCCCAATGGACAGCCAAATGGCGGTCCAAGTGGAGAAACTCACGTGGAGGAGTTTTCCGATAGGATGCAGAATCTGATGGTTCAGAGCAAGTCCCGGATAAGTTGCGGTGTGAAGTGTTTTGTTCTGCTCTCTTCAACTGTCCTCCAATGCTCCTTGTGGAACAAAGGTCAGGTTGCACCGCTTGGAGCACTATCTGAAGGGCGTTGCAAGGATGTTAGCTCGTGCCGTCAAACATTGTCCGTTAAAAGCCAAAAGGTCTTCAGAAAAGGGCTGCTCTCCTCAACGAAGTGGACATGAAGCCTTCATCTGCTCTCTTAGACCTCCAAAGCAAACGTGACCTTCATGGCCACTGCCTCCAAAGCCATTTCCACCAACAAGTTGCGCCGCTGATCCAATCTCGAGAGGGAGAATGAGGTTTCCACTAGGAGCTTCATTGCTACATGGAACATCATGCAGTTCTGGTTGGTGGTGAAATTTTGACTTGAAAAATGGTTGGTCAGTTCTGTGAGTTCAATCATCCCAAATCGAAAGCCGAAACCATCCACCGAGTCCAGACTGGTGCTTTGAGACGTCCGCTCTCCGATGCCGAAGGCCCCAGTTTTTCGGTTTTCCCAGCGACGGATGGTGCACTGGCACTGGGCGTGTCCTGAGAAGGAGAGGAAGTGGGAGAGGAACCTGGGATCTGTATTGTTCTTTCCGTTCCTTCTTGGCTTCTTTTGGTACTCCTCACTCACTCACTAAGCTGGAAGTGGAGTTCAACTTCTGTGATAGTGAGTCAGAGTGTATGTTGTTTTTGTCTTTTGTGTGTCTTTGTCTTTTGCACTTGGGACCTTTTCCCTTGTTCATGAAACCGTCCTTTCCCTTTTTGGAGGCCAAGGCCAGACCGGGGGAAACAAAAACCGACCGGTGTCTCAAGTCGGACCACACGGCGGTGGTTCCCTCGATCTCATTCCCTACGGAGCACAAGTCCCGTATGGGAAGCAAGGACGCCCTCAAATAACCTGGTCTTTTGCTAGCGCGGCAGTTTGGAGTCTTTGGACATTTGGGTGGCAGCTGTTTTTATTGGAAAACGTCCCTTTCGCGTGTCAGTTTGCATTGGAACCCTCGAATTGGTCTTTCCAGGTGATCGTCTCCAGCTGCACCGAGGTCGGGGCCGCGTGTTCGACTAAACTCACATCACTCGTCGAAGGCAAGGCGTTCGAAGGCGCATCCCACACTTCCCAGAAGAACATCCCACACTTCTGGCAGAAACAGACCACTACAGATCTGCTACTGATCTCTTTGATTCCTTTCTCTTTTCCTGTAAATGGAGAACACCTGAGGATCTGCATGACATGAGGATCAATGGGACGCTCCTCAGTCAGTGTGAAAAAGTCGCCTGTAGAATCAGAGCTTTCGAGATCGAGCGCGGAACACATCCTTAATCATCATGGAACTCTGCTTGATTACCCCACCCACCCCCCAGCCCTGAGATCGGTGGTTCTTTTCATCTAAATAGACTCTTGGACGATATTTCAACCCCCCCCGTAGTGAAAGAGGTTTGACATGGTTTGACCATTACAATCCATCTCTAAGAGGGTTGAAATCTAAGAGCCGTTCACATGATTCATTCTTGGTGCGAAAGAAACTGAAACTAAGTTGACAGCAGGCTAAGTAGCTAAGTTGACAGTTCCATTATGCCAGTTCCATTGGATTTGGGGGGGAACCGACAAGGTCTGTCGGTTCGATCCCTTCCACCACCGGATCTCGAGTCTTCCGCCTGCCGCGCGAGGCCCCAGTCAATGGGTGCCACCTGAGGTCGATCCAGTGAGGTCGATAAGTGCGAAGTGGTCTGATGATTTGCGGGTATCGTTCGTGAATTGGATTTCAGTATCAAAGATTTCTGCCAACCAATAGGTGTGTGGTGTTGATGTTTTTGTGATGTGTATCGTATGAAATTACAACATCGGATTCCAGGAGAAAAAGGACCATGTTGGGCTCACGACTCTCTCACTGTCTTTCACCCTCTCTGAGTTTGATGGGGATCAGGTTGAACAGAAGACGTTGTATTCTCCTTCATTTCTTTTCAAGTTATATACCCCATAAGGTCTATACCCTCATTCTGCCACAGTAGGACCATAGACCGGGTCAAGATGTTACGAAACACGTTTGTTGTACTTGAGCTGCCTGCCACAGTAGGAACCACACCCCGATCTTCGCGACTTGAACATGACATGTTAAAAAATATCAACTGCAACAATTTCAATGTTGGAATGGTCTTTAGTCGTCCCATCCAGTGATCACTGGATGGCAACCCCGACTTCCTCCATGGCTAGCACCCGACCAATGCAACTGCTGGTAGGTGCAACAAATGAAACTGCAGCAACTGTGGAAGGTCATCGCCTACACCCCACGGTTCACCCGACGTTTTCCCATGGGTTTGAAGAGTGTAGTCAACTCTCAAAATCGGACGTTTGCATCTCTGAACTGACGAACTTGGTCAAAAAAAGGTCACCAAAACCTACCAACCCCGAAATGATAGAACAGTAGAATCCCGACGAAAAATGCGTTGGAAACCGTTTCTATCTTTGGGGGGACCACTATTATTTACAATGTTGACCCCAAAAACTCTCCCAAACGATGGATTGATCAATGCCAAACAGGATGGAGTGTCTCCGTTTTTGGAGGGCTTACAGATTCTCCCAAATCCACCATACTTCGTCTGCATAATTGCTTTGTCTGCCACCTCCACAGCCCTCGAACTTCACGGCCTCCACCGCCGGCGCCGGCAGCCATGCGCCGCTGGCGCTGCCACTTGCCGCGCCAGGGGCGGCGCCCGTGGCGTCCGGAGCGGCGCTGGGCGAGGAGGCGACAGAGACGGCAGGGGTGGTGGCCTCAGCATGGAGCTTGCGCATGGCGCGCATGGTTGTGTTGGGAAGTTGGAAATGGGGTGAGATAGATCATATGAACCAACTGGACCGGTTTGGATCAAGGGATTGAGACTCGAAACACGTCCCCCAAGAGTTTGAACACGACACGTCACTCAAGCATGACTAGCTCCCGGACATAGTCATGGAAAAAGAAGCAACAAATGAGTGATTGGTCGATGTCCCTGTTCTAGACACGCCACGACACGATGTTCGTGCTGTTGTGATGTAGTAATGTTTGTGCAACTGGAAAACAAACATGTTCTCTCAAATCTGCACCATCTTCTCACACAAAACCCCTGCAGCTGAAAAAACAGGGACCACATCCTCAGCGTGAACAAATAGACTGATGGTGGCGCAGGCTGACACGGCTGACATGGCATCACGTCCGAAGTCCGGGCAAATGGGAGGTGTCGCGAAGAAAGCACGTCATCAAATGACCAAAACCCTTTGGTCTTGACCATGCAATCCTCCTTAGCTTACGCGTCGGATTTGTTAGGCATCAAGCCACGCAAGCCACGAGCGCTGCGCGACGTTTGAAGAATCTCTTCAAACAAGCCGGTGCACTTCGCCATGAAATGGGGACAAGTTGCATCTTTCAAACCAAAAGTTCTGTCTCGTTTTCCGTAGGGGGATCAAGAGAAAGAAGAAACCAAAAGGGGATATAACGTGATGAATCGTCCAAAACCGCAACGGATGAGTCGTCCGAACACGAAGTTCCCATCCCATCCTCTCCCCGACACAACTCGCCATCAGTGAATCCCAGCAGCTGGCGCCCGTGGCACCCGCAGCTCTGGGACCTCTCGTGGGGGGCGTTCCTTTTCCGGGGGAAAGGCCCAAAAGGAAACGGGGTGAGGAGTGCATCATTGGTTCGATGTGCTCTGGGAAGTAGGCCATCGCTGGTATAGGTTGGAGGCCATCGCTGGTAGGTTGGAGGTTGGAGGCTTCAACGAGTACCACGGGGTCCGCCGCCCTGGCAACAACTGTGGGCGACAACGCCGCAAGGCAAAATATGTCAGAACACTGAAGGAAAACGTCCATCAATGTGGCCTCCACACATGACAACATGTCAGAGTATGTGCCTTAAGCACCGGGATTCTACAGTTTCAACCTCGCCATGGCGTCTCCATGGCGTCTCTGGCCAGGTTCCTGGAGGAACAGCTGCAGTCTTTGGACCCGAACTGGAGCACCTCTATCAAAACTCGGCCGAAAACCTCGGCAGCTCGGCTCGTAGTTTACAAACCCCTTCGGGTTGGGGTAGTGGATGGGCCGCGCATGTCCTCCACCCTCCCCCAGAGGTTCGAGTTCAAGTACGCCACCTGGGCATCCACCGGAGAACTCTCCTGGGCCAAACAGACATGTAGCAGTGGCAGGAAAGAGCAGGAAAACATCCAGCTGGGATACAGACTGAAACAAACAAGTCGATACTCTGGACATCATCTGTACTAGTCATGAAATTCATGATGTCATGAGACAGAAACCATCAAAGAGTTTGAAGGGACGCAAGGCAGCAAATCATTGGATGAAGAAGTGTTGAGAACATGTCCTTTAATGCCGAAAGATGATCCAAACAAAAACTACCTGAGTCTCATATTGACGCGAATCTTGACTTCGCATGACCAAGCAAAACCTTTGGATCTCGAACCTTTAGTGACCATAGTGGAATTGGTGGGTCAGTAAGTATGCCTTGTTTTGCTGACAAGTTTCTGTGGGGAAGGGTTAGGTCGTGGGAAAGAACGATGGCCTGAACGACTGCCATGCCCCCCGACCCGAAGAAGACATGGTCGGTTTGACGGTTTGACATCCTTCTTCCTAGCAATCGGTTCCTTTTCATTCCAAGTGTAAGTCATGATGCCGATGGCCCATTTGCATCGCTACTAGTAGCAAGGTGCCTTGCAGTAGCTTCTAGCTATACGTATTAGTAGCGATGCTCTTGTTAGTAGCGATGCAAGTCATGACACCAATGGCCCGGAGTTGAATGGAAAACTGACAGACAGGTGCGACAAATGGGTTATGAGGCTGGATCCGAAGGTATTCAGCTAGTACCTTATTCTCTCTACGAGGCGCACGTCGATCCAACTTCCATCCGCATCGGTCCATCGGTTCGATCCACCCCACCTCCAGCTTCTCCTGCGGATCCAAGTCTGAGTCGGTCGATCCAAGAGGTCTAAGTATCGCTATGGCCTAGGAATAACTGCATTGTAGTTATGTAAAGGCTATAGAAGATTCACTGACTGGTCAAAAGGAGCTCGTACCCCTTCCCCGTACCTGTTCACCGCACCGAAAGGAAGATTCCTAAGCAAATGGAACCCAAGACTGAGTCACTGATATATCTTAAGTTCCCAACGATTCACGGCATAGAAGGAAGATTCACTGACAGAAGGACGCGTCCAGTCAAGGGATGTTTTGATCAGCTTTGCCATTGTTCGTCCTCGTATTCCGGCAGCAAGATTAATCTCTTGCTCTGGTGGGTGGTCTTAGGGTTTCTCTGGGAAGTCGCCTCTCGAAGAACCCAGCCATTCTGTTCTGCTTTCAATCGGATTCCCCAACTCGCCAAGCGGCCTCAGTCTGAGATATGTAGACTCTTGGATGACATGGAAACCTAAAACCTCTTCACTACTGGGGGAGAATACATATCATCCAAGAGTCTACATGAGCTGCAATTAGGCATGTGAAAAAACAAGACACCGATGCTAGGACGAGGGTGACCTGGACGACTCCTACTACAGTGCGCAGCACTTCGTTCGGCGATTTCTGGTTGTTCGTGACGTCAGGTCTTGAGGTCCCAGCAAAAAGACGTGGCGAGGGAAGCAAACACGTTCACATCGGAAATGCGGGCGGATCTTTTTGAGGTGCTTGCTTGGCTGAAAAGTCCTCCAGAGGCAGAGGCAGAGGCGTCTTACATGCTATATATTTCAATATTTCTCATCCCTTTATATGCTCACAAATTGAGTTCATTTTTCTTTGAAGAAGACGAAGAATGCGACTTTCTGAGTGAAACTAACATTTCTTGCTTGTTGCTTCCACCAGGGCGGATGCACCAAAAAAGGAAACACACAGGCCCGGTGCTTCAAAAGCTAACCACCACTCGCCCGGAATCAGATCCGTCTTCGGACTGGATCCCTCGTCCGGCTTTGGGGCTCGGTCGGTGTCTCTTTTCTACTAGCAGGCCGCCACGCCATGCAACCAGTCCAACTCCTTGACACACAAAATAGTAGCCAGCGACGACAAATCCGCCGAGTCTCTAGATTCTAAACCTTGACTTGCAAAGGGCGGTCCTCTTCTGTTAGAAATTCCCACGGTCGGGCCTTGGCAAGTTAGACTTTCGAGGTCGCACCCAATAATAACTGTGAATTGCACATGTTTTGCGCCAGTATACTGACAGTCGAACAGATGGGGGTTCCTGGAAGCCGAGCCACAGCAAACCAGTTTCAAGATTGAGAAGAAAAGGCGCCTGCCTTGGCCGTTCCCATGTCGGACTCATCTTCGACCTGAACGCTGGACATAATGAAGGCTTGAATCGGCTCAACTTTCAGCAGGTTCCTGACAGAAGGCCCGGGCAAACAAACTTTTGCCACGCCGAAAAAGAAATCCTGCCTCAGTGGCTTCGTCTGCATCCTGCGGGCGCATGTGAACTTGCTCCTCAGCAGCAAGGTCGTCGACCTGACAATTGCCCAAGGTCAGACTAATTGGAAATTAATTCAATTTCTCAGTAAATGGCTGCGCCAGTAGTGGGTGCAGCTATGATTGTTTCCTGACAGCCAGGCCAGAGCAAACAAACTCTGGCCACACGGAAAAAAGAAAACCTGCCTCAGTGGCTTCTTCTGCAACCTGTCGCAAAAAAGGAAGGTCCGCGGCAGAATGTGAATTTGGTCCTCAGCAGGAAGGTCATCGACCCGACAATTGCAAGTAAAGTTGGTTTGCCTAAGGCCAGACTAACTGGCCGCTCAACTTCTCAGAAGAGGGCTGCGGCAGCGGTCAGCCAAGCGGTACCACCGCGGATGCGCAAACCTAAACAAAAAGGGATTTGACTGTAACCACCTGCCCCATTCTGTGTTCGTGGTGGGCTTGGGTATGCTCGTGCGAGTCGCTTGCTCCACCGGTCTGGGGTACTGGTCAACCGTTTTACTGTCTTCCAAGAACCGCTTACTGGTGGCTCAGTCAAATCCCAAAAGGAATAAGAACACGTTTAAACATGTTTCCTCTTGCAATTCTTTCCCAACGTTGCGCTCGATGTGTGTAGTTTGTTTTCTTCGGGGCGTGGTGGGTCGACATGGATCTGGCGAGTGCACTCCTTTTTGTCGCCTTCTTGTACAAAAGAGGAGTGCGTTAGAAACCACCCCTGGTCGGCACATATTATTCCAGTGTAAAGGGGTGCGTCACGGATAACTCTGAGCCTGCGAGGTGTTTAGAACAATTATTCCAAATCGGCACATTTTTTAAGGTTGCTTGCCTTCTGCCACCCCTTGCCACACCTTACTACCCACCTGCCAGAGCCACTCTTCCAGGGTTCCTCCACTTCCCATCCCTGTTACAAGTCCCTGCTAATGAATTAGTTTGGCCCTCCCGCCCAATCCCTCTATATAATGGGTGTCCTGACCCCCTCCTCACCTTTTTGAAGGCTGCTTGCCTTCTGCTACCCCTTGCCACACCTTGCTACCCACCTGCCAGAGCCACTTCCTCCACTTCCCATCCCTGTTACAGGTCCCTCCTAATGAATTATTTTGGCCCTCCCACCCAATCCCTCTATATAATGGGTGTCCTGACCTCCTGCTCATATACTGTTTAACGTTTCTTGCCTTCTGCCACCCCTTGCCACACCTTGCTACCCGCCTGCCTCCCTGTTACAGGTCCCTCCTCATCTAGGGGCTCCTGGCATCGCTTCCAGGAGCAAGGACGCTAGTAGGGGCTCCTGGCCTTGCTACATGAACAGTTTGGTCAGTTTGGTTTTTCACGAAAGCTAGCGCCAGCTAGCTGGAGTTTCTTTCAACTTGCCACGCTTCTTTTGAGTAAGTCCAAGGTCAACTTCACCCTAAGTCACTAACCAACCTCAAATATGAGAGTACGTGAGTCTTCATATTATGGAGGGTGTAGGGCGCGACCTTTTGGCGCCAGAATTGAAATTGATTCCCCAAACAGTTTACTGTTGGGGTTCTATCTTAGAAAGAAAAGGGCTGGCCACACTCACTGGCCGCGCCCCTGAAATCTGTGGCTGGGCTCTGTGGCCTTGTCCTCCTCCTGTCAACTCTGTGGCTGGGCTCTGTGGCTGGGCCTTGTTCTCCTCTTGGCCGCGCCCCTGCACTCTGTCATCTCTGCGGCTGGGCTCTGCGGCTGGGCTCCGTGGCTGGGCCTTGTCCTCCTCTTGTCCTCCTCCTCCTCTTGGCCGCGCCCCTGAAGTCTGTCAACTCTGTGGCTGGCTGTGGCTGGGCCTTGTCCTCCTCTTGTCCTCCTCTTGGCCGCGCCCCTGCTCTCTGTCAACTCTGTGGCTGGGCCTTGTCCTCTGAAGTCTGTCAACTCTGTGGCTCTGTGGCTGAGCCTTGTCCTCCTCTTGTCCTCCTCATTTGGCCGCGCCCCTGAACTCTTCCTCCTCTTGTCTCCTCGTGGCTGGGCTCTGTGGCTGGGCTCTTCAACTGGCCTCCTCTTGGCCGCGGCCCTGAACTCTGTCAACTCTGTGGCTGGGCTGTGTGGCTGGGCTCTGTGGCTGTGGGCCTTGTCCTCCTCTTGCGCCCCTGAACTCTGTCAACTCTGTGGCTGGGCTGTGTGGCTGGGTGTGTCCAGGCCTCTCCTCCTCTTGCCCTCCTCGGCTGGGCTCTGTCCAGGCCTTGTCCTCCTCTCGTTCTTCTCGGCCGCGCCCCTGAACTCTGTCAACTCTGTGGCTGGGCTGTGTGGCTGGGCTCTGTGTCCAGGCCTTGTCGTCCTCTTGTCCTCGTTGTCCTCCTCTTGTCCTCCTCATGGCCGCGCCCCTGAACTCTGTCAACTCTGTGTCCTCCTCTTGCCCTCCTCTTGGCCGCGCCCCTGAACTCTGTCAACTCTGTGGGTGGGCTCTGTGGCTGGGCTCTGTGGCGCACGCTCTGACATACGCTCCAGAAAGGCGCGCTCAGAGCGCGTTTTGCAGAGAGAAAGACAGAGAAAGAGAAGCTTAAAGAGAAAGAGAGAGAGAGAGAGAGAGAGACAGCAGGGCGAGCGCGCGCGCTCGTGTGCTATGGACGGCGCGCTCACGCTCCAGAAAGGCGCGCTTACAGCGTTCTGCAGAGAGAAAGATAGAGAAAGAGAAACTTAAAGAGAGAGAGAGAGAGACAGAAAGAAAGAAAGAAAGAAAGAAAGGAAAGGAAAGGAAAGGAAGAAAGAAAGACAGAAAGAAAGAAAAGAAAAGACAAGAAAAGAAAAGACCAGAAAAGAAAAGAAAAGCAAGCAAGGAAGGAAGGAAGGAAGGAAAGAAAGAACGAAAGAAAGAAAGAAAGAGAGCAGGGCGAGCGCGCGCTCGTGCGCTATGGACGGCTTACTGGGCTCTTGCCCTCCTCTTGTCCTCTGTGCTGGGCTCTGTGGCTGGGCCTTGTCCTCTTCTTGTCCTTGTCTTGGCCGCGCCCCTGAACTCTGTGGCTGGGCTCTGTGGCCCGGCTCTGTGTCCGGGTCTTGTCCTCCTCTTGTCCTTGTCTTGGCCACGACCCTGAACTCTGTGGCTGGTCTCTGTGGCCCGGCTTACTGGAGAGGAGTGTGGCCGAACAAATAGGGATGTCAATGCCGACAAAAATTCATTGATGAAGCAGTTTGCCCTTGGGGTGAAAGTAGGGCGAACCAAGAAATCGATTTTTGACTAATATTGGTCTAAACAAATCGGTTTGAAACTGTTTGGGGTCTATGCTTGTATAATTTTTGCACCAAAAGGTTGCGCTCCGCATCGCGCTGCGTTCGTGGTGGGCTTGGGTATGCTTGTGCGAGTCGCTTGCTCCCCTCCCCACCACCGGTCTGGGGCACTGGTCAACAGCTTTACTGTCTTCCAGGAACCGCTTACTGGTGGTTCAGTCAACCCCAAAAGGAATAAGAATACGTTTAAACATGTTCCCTCTTGCAAATTTTTCTTGTTGTGCTCGATGAGCAAGGGCGTCCACGTATCAAGCCCACTCCTCACAAAGCCCTGGCCTGCTCCTGAGACTCACCGGTGTCGTTGGGCAAGGGGAAGTTGAACATTTCCTTTGGTGGGCGCCGAAAGGGTGTGAGCATTATTTGCGCGCCGAGAAATGAAAGTAAGCTACACCCCCAGATCGCCGGGAGCGAGGTCGCCAGGCCAAGTCATGGTGTCCCCAACGTAGTCCCCGCCAGGGAGCACCTAAGGCTCTATGCGCGGGCAAAACATGTAAAAAAGTGTGTAGGTGCCCGGCAACAGGTTCACAGTCACTGCCTCACCTCACCATTAGTAAAACAATGAAGCAACAATTCACCTGCACTGCGCACAGCTCAAGCTGAGGTTGAAACAAAGTGGTCCCGGCCCTTCCCAAATCAGGACTGACCAACACTGGCGGCGGCAGACCTAAGATAATTCTGGACAAGTGAAAAACTTCAGTGTCTAAGGTTGAGCCAGTTTCACCCACATGGTCTTTATGTCGTACGTTATGCTGTGAGAGTGTGAATAAGCAAAATCTATGTATCCAGCGAACATGCTTCAAGAAAAGTATATTATGCCGTAGGTCACAGACAAAACATATGCCGTAGGTCAACACAAAGACCAAGGAGACTTGCCCTTGTGAAGGAACTCTCAGCACCTCTATAGCGGCTTTATGGTGTTCTCATGTTTTCCCTGCTGTACCGCTCCCCTCTGGTTCCCCCTGACTCCTCAAGCTGCTCCACCTGACCAATGAAAGTGCCAAGTCTTTCGCGAGGAACTGTACAACTTCAACTACAAAGCAGATCAGATCTTCAAACTGGATGAGACTATCTGATTACCTGAGTCATATCTGCCTGTCTCCAACTTCAACTACCCTCTACAATGAAGTGGATGATGGGTAACAAAACTTGAGGTTTTTTGTTGTTTGCCTCACAAGGCTCGAGCAAAACCAAAGCAACAGTTAAAGGATGTGCTTCTTTCGCTGCCACATGGATCAGGCAACTTCGTTTCATGAGCAGTGTGCAACTTTGGTGTGCCACTGAACCGATGAAAAATACCTTGAAATACCCTGAAACGAGAGTAGAAAGACACAAGCCAAACGATCCAAACGTTCATCCTTTGACCACAAATGGAATGATAATGATAGATAGATGCAAACAATACTGGCAGCCATGGCCTGGAAAGTGGACTGTCACTTGATACCAATGGGCTGTCCACGTGGTCGACGGGGTTGACCACCGCGACACCTGCCCCCACTCGATCTGGTGCTCCCCGGTGACTCCGCGAGCGAAAGCGCATGAGAGTCGGGCGGAGTTCCGACCAGCGTTGCACCATGAAAAGGTTTCACCATGTTTCACCCATTGAACACAAAAGGTTTCTCCAAGAAGTCATGGAGAAACTGGAGAACTCACAGTGACTTGAAGAACAAAGAAGATCCTGATTGCGCCAGCACGCTTTGATCCGTCAACGGTGACTCCGTCAACGGTCCAGACCCCGCATCGACCTCGGGCAGGCTGATCTTTTCCAGCCTCTCCTGCGGACGTCTTGAGAGGTGGTTTCTGGCGAAGCATGGCGGCTGCAGATTTTTTTGTCTGCAGTAATTTGGGGCACAAGCCAATGAGACCTATTTTAGGTCGAAACTAGTCGTAGAGCAGCCCAAACTTAACGGCTTGAGAAGTGCCAAAAGAGCGGTGTGTTGTTCACCATCAGGAAGATCTTTGAGAGATGTAAACAATAAGAACAAACCTCTTTCAGACAATGCAAAGACCACAAGTTGGTTTCTGCTTTCGAAGCCAAACGGTCTACCCAATGGCCGAGACTGTGAAACAGCAAAAAAGAATGGACCTGAAAAGCTGATGATTCGCTGATGATTCGCTGATGTGTCCACATGTTTCCACATGAATTGTTCTTCTCTCTTCACCACCGACGTCACACCGACGGAGTGAATCCAACGGTTCGGTTCGGGCGGAGGAAGGCCGGGAGGAAGGCCGGGAGGGAGGCCGGTTCACGATCCGATTCGGCCCGGGAAGGCTGGTGTTTTCAGGATTCTTCGAGTGAAAGAATGGTCCGATGGTGGAACGAAAGCGGGTGAACAATCCGATCGTCGATGGGTCACATAGAGACTTCTCCACCGCGTCGTGCTAGGATCGTCCATGATCCCTTTTTTGGGGGGAGTGATCGATGTGAATCTCCAAAGGAGCGAAAGAGAGAAGCAAGATGAAGCCAGCATCTGGGGCCCGTCACGATGAGTTCGAACATCTCAAGAGAATTCATGAAAAACGGACCTTGAAAACAACAATGGCACAGCAAACAAGAATAACTTTACAACAAAATCATAAGGAAACTCCATTTACCATCAAAAAGAAACCTCTTCGCCGTGTCTTTGGCGTCTTTGCCTCTGCAAACTTCCCGTGTTTCCACCTTTGTAGTGACGCACCGAATGCGTGACCCGTGCTCAGACGACGCACCGGCTCCTCGGCGATCCCCGGCGCGATCCTCGGCGCGACGCTTCATCCCCGCGGCGAAGGCGGTCCGACGCGGTCGAAGACTAGGAACAAGGGCCTTACTACTAGTAACAAGAAGCGAACGTAGAAACAAGAATTCATGTTGGTCCTGTAATGTCATGATTGGGTCTGACGGGTCCTGCGAGTGGTTTCGGTGCGATGTGCGAGGTCTTTCAGGTCAGCAGGTGAGCTGTTTGATCGGTTTGGTCCGACAATGTTGGACTGGTAGGGTTAGGAAGAGTACATTAGGAGACTTGGGCTAGCCTCCTCTATGAATCAACCAGCTCAGGCTGTAAAGGGCAATCTATGCTGCTGAATCCTCTAACAACTTCTTGCCCCGTAAGAAATCAACAATGATCTTGAACAACATGCTTTGTGCATGTCTTGAAGAAAACACTACAACACAACTGGCACTACTGCATTGTCTGAAGAAATGGTGAAACATGCACCACTATTTTGCCGTCTTTGGGATTTCAGTTCAGGTGATTCATGCTGGATTCTTCATCAACAACAGGTGTAAACTCTTGCTCAAAGGCACTATGATGGTACCTGTCCTAAAAATGCACTCTTTCCTATCAACGCGATGTTGGATTGCGAGGTGTTTCGATGTTTTCCACCAGCTCCCAGCAAACTAACCTTCAAATCAGTTGGTGGACAATCCCTACTGCCACAAAATGCTGTTGTGCAGCCAAAGCTGCAGAGGTTCTAGCACTTCCTCAGGCAAAGTCACTTGCACCTGACCCGACAGTTCCAGAACACCACAGCAACCGACGTGCTTCCTCCGTGCAGTCCGACAGTCCAACCAGTCCTACCTGAGGTTGGGTCGGAGGGAACCCAACTGGGCATCGTGTGCTTTATCGGATGTGTTCTTCGGTTCATTCGGATGCCTCATGGCTAGTTTAGCATGGCTAGCGGCGAGCATGGCTATTTCCCTAGGCTGACCGGCGGCAAATGGACAAAACATCAACAAGCAAAACCGGATCTCATCTAGGTTCCAGCTGGTAGCTACACGAAAATGCCCATCTCCCACTGTTCAAACTCTTGTTCAAAGACTGCCATCTCCGCCCAAAGGACTGTGCTTCGAAGTCGATCTGTTAAAGAAAGGGACCTGGCTTCGGGCCCAACAACCCTCAACTAAAGACCTGTTGGGGGGTGCTGTGAGGGGGGCTGGTCTAAAATTGTGATAATAACGGTCACAGCTTTGCTTGGCTGTGATCCATCGACCGCAGAGTCCCTTCGAAGATGACCCGATGCTGCGATGCGACCCAGAGCGAACTGGTGGGTCCTCTTGGCATCGATTGAAACAAGCGGTGCACATGGGCCGATACCTTCCAATAGACTGTGAATATGCAATCAATCTCCATTCCCTGTTGTAAAAAAAACTTATATACAGATAATATATATATGTATGCAATTTCCCTTCCGGCACATGGTTTCCCCTATTCATCCCGTTTGCCAACACCGTGGCCAGATTTGTTCTGTGGCTCATCTGTCAATCGCCGTCAAAACCAGATGTCAGGCCCCAGAGCCTTCCTGCCACCTGCGGAGTTGACAGTAGGCCAGGCTCGAAAACACCTACCGTCCTCCTACCGTTTCATCAAGAAGTTCGCTGAAAGAGTTTCTGCCAAGAATTTCATGGGAAAAAAAATCAAGTTCTTTTCGCCACTGGCGGAAGAGGCCCAACGACGGCGACTTCCCCTGTCGCTCCATGTTGGCTCCGCTTCCCCTGTGACCGCCTCACCTTGACATCTGGATATCGGGTTCCGAGGCGTCTCCGCTTCGTTCGAAGGGGTGCCTGGTGCAGTGTGAGGTGATGGAAATGAATTGGAAGGGTTGATGAGGATAGAGGAAAATGAGGAAGATGAGGAAGTTGGAGTGTCTTCAGGTCGTGGGTTCTGACAAATCTCCCGAAGATCGTCTCAAAATCAATTCTTCTTTCTCCTTCAGTCTCCTTCTGAGGGTTCTGAAGTTTGAGTTTGAAGGATTCAATTCTCCTTCAACTTTAAAAGAACGTTTTGAGGCTCGATCTCAATTTCTGCCTTTGGACGACCTCGTACCTGGCTGTGGACGCGACGGCTGTGACGAAGGAATCTACAAAAAGTTCATCAAACCCCAACATCTTCCAACAAGTTCCAACAGCCAACCCCGCAGGACTGTTGGAACTCCAGCAACGCAAGCAGGATGTTGCTGTGCCACATGTTACTTGACCACATATGACCGGTCCAGTCATGCCTGAGGATGTACGACGGGAGCCCCGGGGAATAGAAGTGAACATAAATCTGTTTTGAATAATGAATGTTTCTCACGTGAGAACCATAAGTGAAAATAGAATCGGTTCTTCCACGCGAACACCGACACCAGGCGACACCTTGTGGCATCGACAGCCGCGGAGGATCGTGCCCGGCTCCCCCAGCGTCGGATCGTTCAGCCATGTCGCGCGACAAAGCGAAACGGAAGGAGTGGACCGTGTCAGGCTTCCCCAGTGAAACAGCGGTGAACCAGTGAAAACCTGTGAAGACTACCGTGCTGAGTCTCGTCTAGTAACAATGTTCGCTACGATCGGGGCTGGCATCGCTACGAACGGAGCGATCGGACGCTATACTATGTTTTTGTTTCCCAATCATGCTGAAGTGAACATGCTGAACATGGACCGGGACGGACCCACATTCTCGCTCAGAAACACCAGCTTTCCAGCTTGGTCGATAGAATGAAGGCCGCCAAAAGACAGGTTCTGGACATCTATGCTGCAAACCTTGTTGAGAAAAAAGCTTCGTGGGAGAAGTCTTGGAAATACTGCTTTGGCCAATCGAACCTCTGGGTATGTACAAAAAAAGGGACGCCTTAGCTCGATTCTATCAGGCATCGCTACGAACGGAGCGATCGGACGCTACGAACGGGGCTCCTGGCCTTACTACGAACGGAGCAAGAAGCTACGAACGTAACAAAGGGCATCGCTACTAGTATCAGTTGCTTCAATTCAAAACGGGATTCCTCGGACCCAGCCTTCTCCAGAGCACCTCCCCTTCTCCACCATTCCTATCCCAAAGGTCTTCGACCAAGGAAACGGAGTGTGAAAGACCCGGTTTCTTCTTGTTGTTTTCGACTTCTTGGTTTTGGAGCAACACGGCGAAAGTTCCGCCCGCTGAGAGATCCGAGATTTCGACTTGCTCGCCTTCTCTTCGATGAGGCGTTTTTTCGGCTGCAGGTGGGAGAACCTTGGTGCAACAGGCCTGGTTTTGTGGTCCAAGAGGAAGGTTCTGGTGATCAAATCTCGTCTCAACAGGACCGCTAATCTCGTCTTTCCATGGACTCGGGTTCCTCCCAAGTTCCAAAGTGCTTTGCAACAGCAAAGAGACATGCAGTCCAAAGGATGCAACGCGAATTCCCGATTGCGACGTCTGTGCAGAACACTCCAAAAAACAAAAACCTGCTGCATAAAGGTTGCGTAATTGGGTCTTTTGTTGGATATGGTGGTGAGATTATTGCTAAACCTGCTCAAGCTGCTTGGATCCCTCTCATCCTGATTTCACGGTCGAGCTTCGATTGGTCGAACGAGATGCGGCGCTGCGGCGCGATCCGAGCACTCCACAGCGCATCGAGCAGGCGTTTTTCCCGAACGGAGCGCGCGCGATCCGACCACGCGCGATGGGCGTGATCCGAGGTTCTGCTTGTTCGGCTTTGGAGTTCTGCATGGCCTGATAATACTCTTGAAGGTTTGCGGTTGAAGTTCTGAATTAAGTGGCTGCAAGGCCCGCCGGCATGAGGCACTAGGCACTGTTCCACTCCACCAGGACATTGCCAATGCTGTTGGGTAAAGTGTGGAGGTTTGAGACAGGGCTGGTGAATGCCGGTGATTTACTCCAAGTGCTTCAGTTGTATCCAACACATCTTCAAGTCCTCTGAGGCCTTTCTGGCCAGTCTCACATGACCAGCTCTGCTTGCTAGCTGCCTCCGCATCTTTCTCAACCAGTTCATCTCAGAAGGCCTTTGAACTTTTGAAGCTTGAAAACGCACGAAGACAAAACGGAACGCTTCCAAGTGTTGAAGCTCTTGGAATCTTTAACAGGTCTCCAAAGTGCTAGGCCCTCTGAAACCACAACTACCTTGATATGTAATGCAAACCCAGCAGCTCTGGGTCCTGTAGGAGATACCCCAGCACCGCATCCAAAGGGCCTGGAGAGAAGCCCCGTCTTCAAAACCACTCCAGTGAGCTGGAGCGATTCTCTTCGCCCTTCGTTCGGATTGGGGATCAAACACGTGATCCTTGTTCAGTTCTTCCAAGTTCAAGTCTTCACAACTCCAAGTTCAGGTGGGTTTAGGCTGTGATGGGTTTGGACAATTCGAGGAATGATTCAGTCCTCGTCTTCCCTATCCGGAGCCAAGTCAACGACTAGGCGACGCGACTAAACGGTCGCACATGTGTGCATGATGCGCATGATGATCAAAGGGAACTGGGGGTGGTTCACCAAATGGTTTTCATATACAATATTAATATATCTATATTTATATATATTATATTATATATATGTACGCTACATAGGATTCCAAGCGCCATGAATTCTTACTGAACAACCATGGTCTTACTAGGAGTTTTACACTGATGCAACACCAAATGGTCTTGGAAGGCTAGGGTCCCCTGGTATCCAAATCCAGTCCCGAGCTTCGTGTCCGAACGCGAGACTCACCAAGAAGCGGACACCTCGGGCCGTGTCAGTCCGGGCAGCGGGGCACGCGCCTGGCTGCCGGGGGGTCAAGCTGCCCGGCAAAATCCGGGTCGCTCCGATCCATGGCGACATGAAACTGGAGACGCGACCGGAGAACGAACACGACCGGTGAGGCATCGGCGGATACTGCACCGTGACTGATGGAGAATGTCACGAGTTTGGGTGCACTTCTCCCGCCACATTGAGTTGCCCCACGTCCGGGGGTATGTCATGATTCTGCAGCTTCCGCCCTTGGCAGTAGCCAATCGGGCATGCGAATCATCGGGTAGTTTCGCTTTCATCGGGCAGAGAGCACCCGGAATGTCTTCTGCTTGGGCATTTTGGATGTAGTTTCCCAGTCAGAACATGATGGGACGGTGCAAGGAACAAGTCAGCTAGCTACCTTCCATATTATATATTGACCTTTCCAATACCACTGCTCTTTATAGGTCTGAATTGCCGTGAAGAATCTTTGGCACCTATCTGTGCGAGCTGCCAAACTGCTCTTCTCTCGAGCCTTCACATCGGGCAAAGGAAGATGAAAACAGCACGGCCGTCGTCCGGTCTCGTTGGTCATCCCCACCTGTCCATCTCGTCCATCACGAGTTGGATCCAAAAGCTCTGCACCTCGAGTTGGATGGTTTTGGTCCACCTGAACCCTGCTCCGTCCACCATTTGCCGCGAACCAAGTAGGTCAAGTGGTCAGTCTCCTGGGGCCAGTTTTCGTGCAATCCTCCTCCGGCAGCTCGTGTCACCCTCTGAGTTTGGTCGAAGTAGCCCAAAAAGAGATTTAAAACAAAAGAACGCATCCTGAGCCACTCAAGACCTGGGACCTTTGGAAAAACCGACAGAAGTGGATTGAGACACTCGCGCCAGCAGAGCCGCTGGACCAGAGCCGCTCAGCAAAGTCTGACAAGTTCGGATGTTGAACAACTGTATTCAAAGGATAGTTATTAGATGGAAAACACACATAGTCCGGGGGGCTCTAAAAACCTAAGCCACCCTGTGGATGGTGGCCTGAAAGAAAAAACAGGTGCGTTTTTGCCAAACAAAGAACTCGGATGAACATTGAACTCATCCGAAGAGGACGACTCGGTTGGGGTGGTTTTCACCAAATCTCCGTGGTCCAGTGCACATCGAAACCGAAGAAGCGACACGTCGTCGAACCCTGTGGAAAAAGGACGAAAACGACGAACCCCGAGAGCCTCTGGTAGCCTCTGGTAGTGGATGGGTTGACTAAGTAGGTGGAGTACTAACTGTTTCAAGTCACGGAAGTTCCGAGGAAGGGAAAATAGAAGACCCTTGCACCCATGGACATCCCAAGTACGACCTCCTCCATTCTCCGTGGGCTTCACCACCGGTGGTTCTACCGGTGTCGCATCATTTCTTCACATGGTGCACGTGTCGGACATGCAGATGTCTGACCCAAACAAAAAGGGTCTCGTGCAGTGTTTCAGGAATCTGAAGCCGGAATGGCCGGAACTGTGAATAGATATACCAAATGTGAGCTATATATGTCTGAAAAAAAGGCTATAGTGCCTCTCGCGACCAAGTTGAATGTTCTGCTCATGGGGCCCGTAAACAGGCGATAGACCAAGTGAGGAGCAGCTTAGAAGATCGGCCGTCCTTTTTTCTTCGGTCGCCATGGCATCTGCGCGGTGCATCTGTCGCGTCGCAATCGTCTCCTCCCGACCCCATTTCAGCCGAGAAGATCGGATCTTGATGGAGCAGTTCTCCTGTAACACCTTCAGTTAATACACTTTGGGTATGATAGCAATGGCCTCCAACCTAATAGCATGGCTTAAGTTGATACTCTTTGGGTATAATTCCATTCCGCGGGCCCGTTCTGGATGATGATGGGGCCCAAGTTTCGCAGGCCTTTCCATCTCTAAAATAGTGATGATGATGATGATGATGGTGTTCTTGTTTACCGACTGTTATACAATGGCACAGCCCTGGATACCCTTAATATGTATGGTCTTTGGAAAAATAAAAAAAAATCAGAAACTGTGACTTACCATTAAATCAAGAATACTGGTTCTCAACATCACAAACGGAGACGGGTTGATGAACTTTAGCAATGAGAGTGATCATCTTTACCGACTCTTGCAAGGAGTACGATGGACTTCAGCCTTACAAGCATCCGTCTTTGGCCAATGTCTTGTTCCAAGTTGACCCAGATCTGTCTTTTGGGAAAGGAGGACATCGGAATCCTCTCCAGGACATCAGATGTATTGAGGTTGCAGGACGACTTCTCCACATCGCACACGTCTTGTGTGGACAGGCAAGGCTGTGGAAGATAGCATGGTCTTCCTATGTCTTGGTTTACACTCTGACGAACACATCACATAGAAGTGGATAGCATGGTCCCTTGGAAGACTCCTTTGCTTTACGAACAGGGGTGAACTCCACTTCCATGTTCATGAGTCGGAGTGTACTTGCTTCACTTGGAACGGTCGAACGCACAAAACGAAGGGGTCCTTCCCCACACACACACACACACACACACACATCGCTCCCGCCCAAAAGAATCCCATTGGGGCAAAGTATGGCAAACTGAGAATTGACAGGGTCGCAGCCCAACGGAAACGGGTTCCAATACACATTCACATGGAAGTGGAAACCACCCTGTTCTTGAAGGAAAATAGATGAACATCGTCATGCGTTCGGGTCCATCCACTTCCACTTCGATGTGTTCGGCTACCTGCGCTTTGGCTTGTTGGTACCAATAGGTCTCAACGGCCTGTAGAAGAAGTTCGACCCCCCCGAAGAGCGACTGTACTTGGTTCGACCCCGGGTGCTGTCTCCTCCGGACCCGAAGACGTAAAACACTTGGCATCAGAAATCAGGGGCACACCATGAGGCCACGCTTCGAAGCGTGGCTGAGCATGTGGTTGAACACCCTCGGACCCCCTGGGACCGATGGGACAGTGCCAAAGTGGATCGACATTGGACGTCGTTAGACGATCCAAGTCTAGATCGCCTGGGGGGAAATGCATGTTTCAGCACTGATCTTTCAAGAGGACTCTCTTTGGACATGTTCGATTGTTCTCAGTTACAGTTTGGGTCTCCCACAAGCCTCCTCTGACTGTACATCTTGCGCACCCAGAAATTTCGGTGGCACGCTAGTGTCCAAGCAGGAAGTGATGAGTGGGTTCAAGAGGTCTCTTTTGGACATTTCTCGGATGGCCACCGGTCCAAGTGACACGGAGTTTCATGGAGTTTTACGAACTGATATTGACCTGACTGGTCTTCAGTGATCCAAGAGCTGAATCTCGGACCCATGAATTTTCATCACTAAACACGGTCGGATCCTCCAAAAGCCACGACCGCTTACTGATCATGAGGGGAGAGGACAGCTTACTTCACCTCATCACCTAGGGGAGATAATGGGCCTCTTCCACAATCCTGTTCTTCCTCTTAAAAACATGTTCACCCTGATGAAAACCGAATTTTCACCATTGCCATGGCAAAAACAAATAATAACTATACTCACCTGCCGCTCTTGAATCAGTGATCTCCCAAAAACATCATCTTCACTCTTTCGAGAACACGGAAGGGCAGCGTCTCAGGCGTCTCGACCGGCATCACAGCGCGCAGCGTCTCAGCTCGGCCGCCGGCAGCGGTGAGGACACGGCCTGCGCGAGGGACGCATCGCGGACGCGGCGGACGCGACGGACGACAGTGGACTGTCGTCCTGTCATGCGGATGTCAGGTGTTTTTCGGGGTTTAGGGTGGATTGAATGTGCCTTGGATTATCTGATGTTCGATTGAATAAAGAAAATATGCGATCCATCATGCTGGATCGTGTGAGAATATGGAGCGAGAAATGAAGAAGAAGCGTTGTTTTCACGGCCAGTCGACTGGTGCGAACACGAAACAAAGCTGGTCTGATTGAATCCTTACAGTTCTTGCCGATGAACTGGCAGACGAGTTCATCCTTATTTTGGAATTCATGTAATCTCTATGCAGTAGCATGTGAAGAAACAAACACCCGCCACAGTGGGTGTTTGGATCCATCGCTTTCAGAAATCCGCCTCACCAAACTCCCAAGAACAACCATCCAATACCATGAAACAGTCTGGCAAAATGTAAGCAGTACCAAACAAAGAAACATCCACACACATTGACCAACAACAAAAGTCCAAGACCTTGGCTGAAGTTCTGAAGGCACTCTTTCCCCAAAAACTGGAGTTTCACTCCATGGCCGTTGAAAACAGAAAAAAAGCCCAAAACCGCACCAAATTATACCCATAGTTCACCTAAAACATCAAAACAAAGTAAAAACAAACATCAAAACGAAACCGAAGTATACCCATGTGATCCCATGTGCCTTTTCTCTTCGAAAGAAACGTGCGACCAAAAAGATCGACCACCTCGAGGAATGCCGACGCCCAACGCCCGCACCTGGAGGCCCCGCGAGGCATCCAGGAGCAAAATCCAGGCCTGACCAGTGCGGACGCGAACGGAGCGATCGGACGCGCACGAGCGAAGACGCACGCGAAGGGAGCGAGCGAAGACGCATCGCGGACACTGAAGGGGGCGCTGAAACTGGCATTATTCGTAACAAGAGGATGCTACATGACGCTACTAGGCCTAAACACTGAACTGCGAGGAAATCCCCTTCAGTGCTCGGAGGTTGTTTTTTTGTCGCGGGCGGTGTTGGCGGCAAGCGCGGTTTCGGTTGGGTTGCTTTGGTAAACACGGATATTAGGCCCTGAACACATGTTGCATGTGTTTTTGTTACACCTAGAATCAGAAGCACTCATGGACTGACATAGGCCCTGAAGGGATTTGTTGGTTTTGCTTTCTTTGGTTGTTTACATGCTTTTACACCTCCATGGTGGAAGTGGATGGCATGGCCACTGGGAAGACCATGTTCAATCCAAACACAAAATGAGTGGTGTTCACTCCACTTCGACGATTGTTCAGGGAGGGTAGTATGTTGTTGCCGTTGCCGTTGCCGTTGCCGCTGCTGCTGCTGCTGCTGCTGTTGTTGTGGTCGTCGTCGTAGTTTTTCCCGAGTGCTAGTTGCTTCCTTTCAAGTTGAAGCACAAAAGGTTTGAAGAGTTTTCTGAAAGGTTGGGGCTGGCTTTCAAATTTGCAAACTGCAAAATGAAAAGAGAAACATCGGGCTACACAGTTCTTTTCTGGAGTGACATTGTGCAGCAAAGGCCTGCCAGGTGAAGAAACTGACAATTCTACCGTCTCCGTGACGTTCGATGTCTTCAAATCAGAATATTCTTCAAACACGCTAAGCCCCTGATTAGGCCACTCCGCTGAGGGACATCAGTAGCAAAGGACTTCCAAGAAAGTATATAAGGGTACTCTCAACCACCCAAAGACCCTCAATCAAAGCAGAAACACCATTCGGCTGGAAAGCTTAAGATGTATTTGTCTAATCAACCAAATAAATGAACATCCATTCACAAGCGTCCCAATTCACCATGCAACTGCACGTGCTCTCCACCTAAAAGCCCATGTTTTTCCAAATGAAATACCTCCACGTTTCATGGCTTCACGAGCCAAACTCCTGCTTTGGGTGGGATGAATCACCTCCGATCTTCACTATCGCTACACTAGTTCTTTCCTCGCGCCCCACCTCCAACATCCTCCAACACCACCGAAAAGCGTTTGGGTTTCCCTCACAACCGGACCCACAGCGACAGCTGTGCCTCCTTGAGGCTTCCAGCCATCAAGGAGTTGTAAAGCCTGGATCGTTGGGTGTGTGACGGGTTTTTCGCTGCACTTGTGACGGGAAGCACGAGAAAGCACCGGGCAAGCACGAGGTGGTAACTGCTTCGACTAAACCGGGCAAGCACGAGGTGGTCTTCCACCGTTCGGTTTCGTCCCCAGTGGTGAAACCAACACTCACCGATCCTCGCTGGTCACGATCCATTGGTGCAAACAAACCCACTCCGTTTCATCGGACGTGGAGTGAAAACCACCGGCTTGGTTGAACCGATTGCATGGTTATACTTTCGGTGCCATGTCATCCGCTTCCACCAGTCTTTCAGAGTCACCGCTGATGTTTTTCCAGAGCACATGGATTTCTCTTGGTTCGTCAACAAAAGCACCCGACTCACCTGGTGGTGCCAGGTAAGGCCTACTACATGTTTGGTGGTTTGGGTGGTGACTGTAAGTCCTATTGACGGATTTCGTTGGGGATGCACAAACCGTTGGGACTTTTTTGGTCCTCCACGCTGCTCATAGCCTCTTTGGAACCCGGCGCAATTCAAGCGACGAGAAAAGCCACCGCTCAAATTCTTCCTCGCAGGCATTGCGGTCGAAGCGACAGGAACCAGCTTCGGCCCGTCCATTCGTCCAGCTGCACGCTGTCCTTGGAGTGAGGCAAACAAAACGAAGCCAAGCGAGAACAGAAAATCATGAAAAATCCGAGAACATCAAAGTTGTTTCGTTGTTTTTTGGCATGAATAGCGTATCCTTCAGATTTGGAAGGCATGATCGTTAAGCATGGTTAAGTACAGTGTTTCTTGTTTTCTGCAAGCATAAGAATGACTTCTGGATCATGTTGAACACGCAGGTCTGCCAAATATATAAATGGCTTAGCGCGTGGCTTAAAAATCAACAGGAGTATGTTGTAGCCCCTCAGTTGTTACGTTGGGGATGAGAAACCGTTGGGCTTGGGGCCAACGAACAATCCCTGTATATTCCTTACTCGCAAGATGTCCGATAAATCTATACTCCACCACTTCACAGTGGAGATGTTTCTTTTCTGTTGCCTGCTTCTTTTGTAATGGCCCCGGCTTCTGCAGCACTTTGGGGAGACACCTACTGACATAGACATCACAACACCTACTCCAGAAAGCTGGACTTCTGAGTCCGACTAGTTTCCTCTAGCTGCACCAGTTTTCAGGATCGGATCGTCTTCAGCAGGTCACTCCGTAAGTACCTGGAAGCTGAATGACCTCCTATGTTGGACCACCAACCACCCGAAATATGGTCTGTTCCCCTCAAAAACCAAGGTCAAGTTGGTTCCAGGTAGCTCTTTTCACCTTGATTTCCTTGTTCCAATCATGCTGCACATGCGACGTTGGGGAGAACCTTGGGAGATGCTCCGGGGAAAAACGAATGAAAAACGACACGTGTCAGCGGCAGCGTTCCGCCGGACGAGTAGTGTTCACGGCAGGGTACCCCTTCCGTGCTCTCCAAAAAAGATGTTGCTCCACTCTCAAGGTCCAATAAGAGTGGCTCTATCCTATGTTAAGAGGGATAGAGGATAGAACCATGGCGCCCACATCCTTAGCAAAAGAGTTAAAACTTAGGATAGAGTCAAGATTGGACCCTCTGCTGAATGGCGCCCACATATGCCAGCGTTACTTTAATGTGGAGGTCATTCCCACATAAGCAGTGCAGCAAATCTCCATAAGCCATCCACATAGGTGATAGCTATCTTGCACTTTCCCCCTTAATAGTCAGCTCCCGCAAATATCCATCAATGAACCAACCCAACAACCAAGTTTCAGCAGCGGCCCAAAACAGCACCTCATTCTAAACCCCGGATGAGATGCCACTCACTGGGCCGGTTTAACATGGTTTAACATTGATGAGACATCGATTCACAGCAAGAAGTCATTTCAGCAAGCTATCTCGCCCAGTTTCCACGAGCTGGATCTCTGAGCAATGTTCTCGAAACACGTCGCAGAAGCTGCCCAGACGAGTGCTGCGCCTTTCGTAGGGAACAACCGCATGGTGGGGGGGAATTGTGGGAGTTGAGTGGCGGTGGGCATGGGTGATAGGTGGAAAAGCTGGCTATAGAAAGTCCACAGGGGCGCGAAAGGAAGTTATGCAAGACAGTGGTCTTTCTGAGTGTTAGGTCTTTTTCAGGTCCAATTCTGGGCGCTGATGGTGCATAGTGATGAGTGAACCTGAGAAGAGGTGTAATCTAAAGGTATCTAAAGGGTGCATTTTGTCTACTCTATAGTGTAGTGATGATGCTTGTAGTGCAACACCCTATCACTTTGCATCTTCTGCATCACCAACCCCAAAAGAGCACCTCCGTGGGAAAAAAATATGCAAACACACCACCAGACTAATATGGTTTACATCCACACCCCCTAAAGACTCACTTCCTTCACATACACTCACTTCAGCCTAGCCCCGGCTTTCGTAACAGATTCGTCCCCGAAGAGATGTGGACATCCTCCCCGGCAAAGGGTCGCCCTCGTGGTCCCTACGTCACGAGCTCCCACGTGCCATGCGTGGGACATCTCTGAGACGGTTCATGGGGTGAAAGTGGAGGATGAACCAAACCCGGATCGAGTGAGAACGAAGGTCGCGCAGGCAGCGTATCCGTATGAGTTGAATTGATTATTTCGAGCGATTTTTGCTACGTATGAGCCCCCGGGGATGAGGTTCATTCCCATGTTCCAAATCCCGCAATGAAACGCCATTTATTGTATTTATAGCCCATCTGCGCCTCTTCACTGGCCGAACCAGCTACGGTCTGTTGGGGGGAATTGTCATGTAGAAAAAAGCGTTTGCTACGGGGGGAAGCGTCACTCCGTGCTCCCATGCTCCCCATGTAATTAGATAATTCTAGATTCTCATGGATCTTCTTCAAAACTCACCACCAAACCCATGTTTCCACAGGCGATGGGTGATGGGTGTCATCCCAAAAGGGCCAGCATGTGTGCGTATCTTTGCCCTCTTCAGGGTGGCAATGTTGAAGTGTCATGTTTGCCGATCACGATCACGCCCTATAGCGCACTACTCGCACTTGTGTTTTCCTCTTAGGCCTCGGGTTGGTGGTGGTGGTGTTCCAAAATGCCCAGAGATGCATCGAATCCGAGTTGTTCCGAGGATTGCTGCCGAAAGGCAGAAGCTCCCGGAGGAACGAAACCACCGGAACGACCGGAGCTCCAACTGCCTGTGCCCCGCCCCTGCCGCCTCGGTCGTCCTGCACCCCTTAGGACAGGGTGGTGGGGAGGTGGAGATGGGCGAAAGGACTCCTCAACTCAAACTTTCAAGAGAAGGGGCCCGCCCCGTTTCCCCGGTTTCACCCCAAATGATAGCTATAAAAATGCTAAAACGACGGTTTCGGTGTCTTGAAAGAAGGCAAAATGCATCACTTCCACAAGCCGAAGCAGCAAGCAGTCCAAAACCATAAATCATGTAAAGGTCGTGAAATCCGACCCTTTTGACCCCAAACACCTCAAACCGGGTGGGCAACCGGTTGCCCATCAAAGCACTTACCAGTTCATCTCCTAAGAAGAACCTCATCGTCCTCATCTCACTAGATCGACCGACCTTTCTACTTCCTCAGACTTCGTCACACTTCACGTCCCTCAGCGATCGTCAGGAACCTGTCGATCTGAGTCTCACACGGGGGCTCCAACTGGTACGGGAGCGCCAACCTTCAGTGGTCGGTCTGAGAGGTTGGTCGTAGACCGCAGACCCGACCCGAACTTGGACGACGGACTGGGGCGGCCTGGAGGCCTCAAAGACCTACAGCCATGGTGCCCGCCCCCCTGCATGCAGTGCCCTCCCCGCACTGTGTGGCGCACTGCGCAGCAACGAAGGGTGTTCGAGCGCAGAATTTCCAGGTCCTTCATTAGGTGAAGTGCAAGCACACGGTGCTCCCGACTCGGCAAATCGCTCAATCAGGTTCAGGTTGGACCAGATTCAGAATGAAACATGCGAAGATCATCCCCATGTGCTTCTAGCGGCTGCCTCGAGGCGGGTGAGAAACTCCCTTCACCACATACCCGCGCCTGGACCCAGAATTCGCCAGACCCGTCCAAACCTTCCACCTCCCTCCGAACCCTCCAAAACGCCCTTGGGCTATCGGACAGCGCGTCGCGCGCGCGGTTGCCCTGGACGAAGGCAATGACCGGGATGAAGGGTCTCAACTGCCTGGACCGCCACCGCGGCACCGCGGCACCGCGCACCACCGCGCCCGGAGTGGTGGTCCCAGGGCTGAAAGCGACGGTGGAAACAAGTGGGGGTCGCGTCCGGTCCAAAACATACAAAGAAGAGAAACGGAAGGCGCTTGACCAGTACGTGGTTTCAGGATGGGGGAGTCCGACTCATGGGCACCAGGAGGGTTTGGGTGGTTTGACGAACATGTTGGGCACTGTATGCAGATGACTAACATGTTGGGCACTGTAGAATCTGATGTTTTGCCAGGATCTGCCCCCACCAAATGCGTAACATGTGCTATCGTCCACCTCCCAAAACCAATTTCATTTCAGAAGCACCCTCTTCCATCTATCTATCCGGAGTCCCCCAAAAGACACCATTGTGAGTCAAAGATGGAGGCTCTTGTTCGGTGGGGTTAACCAAAACAAACACACATAAAGGTGTCATCCACTCTCCAACAGTGAAGAAAACCGAAGAAACCGCCAGCATTGGCTATTTCGATCGGTGCTTATCGGTCACCCTCGCCTGAAGTGCAAACGGCGATGCCGAAGGAAGCCGTAGTACGCTGAGTACTGGGCACCATCCAACCTCGCGGCAGCGAATGACGATGGTCAGACCATCACGAGATTCTGAAACCAAATCAAACCAATCAGACCATCCGTGGTTTTTGGAGTACCCTCCCTCCAAACATGGTAAGTGAAACGTGGCCCCAAAAGGAAGACTGGCTTGTTCGACTATATTAAAAGGGGAGGTTCCACTTTCATGATTGTTTCAGGGAGGGTGGATCACCAATATCCGAAGAAAACCTCGTGTCCTTCAGAATACATCTACCTTTATACAGACCCCGAAAGAGATAGAAACGTCAAATCCATTTCAATATCTATTGGAAATCGTTTCTATATGTTTCTATCTATTTGGGAACCTCTCTCAAGGCTGGGAAGGTTTTCAAACGAAATCAACATACCCCAACCTGATCGAGGCTCACCCGGTTGGAGTTGCACCTTCCGGCACACCAAGTGAGAAGCACAAAAGCACAACGACACGGTTGAGCCATTGTGATTTATGAAACACATGAGATGAATTGTCTTCATCTCATGTCTGAAAACCTATCATGAGTCCGCATGAGACTCATAAGATTTGGCCATACTGGTATTGCAAGGGAAAGACGCCATATTCCCTGCATCTCAATGCTTCTGAAAACAAGCACGGGCACAAAGCCCACAGAACTCTTGGTGTCTTGTTGCTAGGTCAAAAAAAAGGGGGTCTATACCTCTCTATGATCTGCGCCATCCATCCGAGCGCCATCTTCGCGAACGACCACCTTTCACAGCGTCACCGGGTCGCGGTGCGGATCGCAGGGTCGAGTTTGCATCTCCGTGTTGTGAAGACTCGGAAAATAGAAAAAAGACGCAAGGGTGGTAGACACCCCGAATCACATGGACCAGGGGAGAAGCCCCTGGTTCAGGCCTTAAGGTGTCCTGGTATATACCACTGCTCCCACACCGGGCCTAGCTGGATCAGGACCACTTCCCCGAAGGCCCAGGCGGAAAGACGACTTACTTGAAGAGCTTTCTCAACTTCTGCTTCTGAGGCAGTGGTATCCCGAATCCCTACAACCGACTCTACGAGCAAATATGCCATCTTCCCCCCCCAAACGGTCCACGACTACCACAATGGCCACTTGGAGGGCGCAAGTGGTAGGCTTCTACCTCTGGGAGGGGACTTTCTGAGGGTCCAGAGATGCGTTGTTACCGTAACAAGCCAGAGCCAGTGCTCGAGGGAAGCATCATTGGTCGAATCTACATCGGAACATGAAGCTCCTAATAGCGATTGCACTTGTTACTAGTAGCTTCTTGCTACTAGTAGTAATGCACTTGTTCTTAGTAGCGATGCACTTGTTACTGATGAATCATGGAAAGTTAGGAAGATACTCGAGGATCATTCAAATCCGAAGGACTGTAACCTGGAGAAGACAGTTGAATGAAACCTCGTAAATCCCTCCACACGGCTCGGAAAAAAGGAAAATGAAAAAAACAGCTGTGCATCCCCACGCAGCCACGCCAGTCTCCTGTGTCGTTGCCAATACAATGAGCTTTTGGCAGCAACTCTCAGGGACAGTTAAAAGATGTTGAAAAATCATTGAGAAAGCAGCGAAAAACGTGGATTCACGGAGAGGTGAGCAGACTTCAGACGAACGCACTTCTATTTAGGGTGGGTGCGAGAAACAAAAAGCATGTCAATGGCAGCGAGTAAGTCACACTCTGTTTCGGCTAGCATGCCACTGTGGAAACACAAACATCAAGTGAAACCCCGGGTGCTGCTGCGGGTTGCTGTGGGGTAGAACAATGGTGAAGTTCAGAGATCAAGGTTGTTTTTAGACATGCCGTCAAAGTTGGGGCCAAGAACATGTGCTGCATGAGTTGAATGAGGTACAAAAGTCACAACATATTCATCCCCAAGTATAGCGGTTTAAAGTTGTTGAAAATCAAGGCAGCTGAAACCGCCACCCAGCAAGAGATTCATGTATATCAGGGCTGCTCCTGACCCTGACAAGTTGAAACCTTGAATTTGCACAGAATTCGAGCAAGCTCCAGTGACATTGTTGGTGGTGTGTAGATTCAACATTTACTTCCATCTCCTCCAAAATTGGTTGGTTCATTCACCTGCACCCTCACCCACGCCGTCAATCATGGCGCCATCATCACTGCGCCATTCGAATTCCACCGACCCGTTGGTGACGAATCCGTCTCCTGCAATTCCGCGGGAGGCCGCATCATGGGCACCAAGCTGACATCCTGCGTATCTCCAAGCTGACGCGCTCTCCACTCCAACATGCCACGGCCATGATGGGCGTGTGGGTGGGTTTGGGATGGTTTGGGAGGCATGCGGAGAATTGGAGCCGGGCCTGGGCAACGTGGTGGCGTGGCTCCCAGAGCCACCAAAAACTGAGTCGTTCTTGGAGGAAGTTTGTGGTGCCACGGATTGACGAGCAGCAGGGGAAGTCCCTGTTGCCCATGTCTATGACACATCTGTCAAGTGAAAGCCCCGATGCGTGCGTGCAAGTGGGGTAAAAAAGAAGACCCAACAGAAGCTTCGCATACTTGAGAAGAGGTGGAAGTTTGTCCCCTACAAAACAGCTGGGGACGGGGAACGAGGTGGGTAACGACCCCCGATGCTTCAAAGTTGAAGGCTTGTTAAATGGGCAGTTTGAGACTTCGCATTGGTTCACCAAGATCAAGATCCCTGCCTACCCTCCCTGAAGTTTGGTACTCGGATTTCATGGTCATCCACGCGGCCATGCCATATACTTAACCATGATTCTTCCAGTCAGTGTACGCCTGCAAGACTGAAAAGCGTGCATTTTTCTAGAAGGCTCATCCAAGTGACTTCTTCTTCTCTCTCTCTCTCTGTCTCTCTCTCTCTCTCTCTCTGTCTCTCTCTCTCTCTCTGTCTCTATCTAGTCTTACCGAATTACATTGCACCTCTTCACCCCCTGATCACGTGACGACCGATGTCTAGCACCAGTGACCGAGGGCACGAACTATGCGACCGCGGGTGCATCGGAGCGGCAGTGGAAAGTGACCACCCAAGTGAACCCCGTGTTAAAAGTATGAGAGGGAAATGGAGAAAGAATCCTGAACATATCATTAAAATGGTCATATCTGTCCAAAGAAAACAGCAAATCAAACATTACCTTGTTACTTGGGGGCCATCAGTGCCTTTTTTTGCGGACCAAACATGTTTGTTTCCAGCATCACATACAGTAAGTCTCAGTTAGATCAGTGTTCCATCCAAACCTCAAACGTCCTTGACGGAATGTACCAAAAACGATTCATCGACTCCTGCTGGAGGCTTCATGAATGCATGAATGAATTTCCACCCCAAAAAAACAAGCAGCGACCTGGCTGGCGGCCACATGCAAGGCCATCCGATGGCTTAAGACCTCGGTGCGGCCGGCGCTAAAATAAGAGGGTGTGCGTGTGTGGTGGAGATGGAGGGAGCAACTGAGCCAATGATTTTCATGTGATGGTATACTGTATATATAATACAAATATACAATACTCTATACCAGGCATGTCGAACTCGATTAGAGCATCAATAGGTTCATTTAGTGCCTCAAGCAGTCTGTTCCGGCTGCATATTTGAATACATCAGTGATGGTTAGGTGAATCACGGCCTTTCTCAAGAATAGTGATCATCTGATAATCCTTTACCGACTGTTACTGTCTTTTGGGCCAAGCCACGGTCAAGCCACAACCCTTATTCCTGTAAAAACTAACATGATTCTCGATGTTTATGAACTCAGAAGATCATGATCTCTGATGATCTCTGGGTTTTCTGTCGGACGTGCCTCGTGTGAACTGAGGGAGGAACGGCCACCATGGTCTCCGGAGAGAGCTTTCGCAGGGCGAACTGCTCCGTCAAGCAGAGCCCAGTGATCCTTGGAGCCGATCATGGCCACGTGGCTTGACCCGTACGGACCCGTTGGTTTGACGGAAGGGGCATGGCCTCTGACGAGTTGGATGATATGGTCTGATCAAATCCACTTTGCTACTCATAGTCTCAGATCGAACCCCAGCTATTCCCAGGTAGTTGGTCCATGTTAGTCCAACTCAGTGAACATCGCATGGGTCTTGCTTGAAGAACTTCGTCCTGTCCAGCCAGAGCTCGATTTCAGTGCTGAGTGCCCCAGCAAGCAGAAGAAGAGGCCATTTACGGTGACCTCCTTGAGAGCCTGCAGACCTCAAGACAAGGAATAACATTTGTCCATGAAGAATATTCAGCCACGAAGGACTCTCACTGTGCATTTAACCCCGGTAGCGTGAAGGGCATCTGTCAATGCATGCCTAGAGTGTTGGTATGGTCAAGTGGCTATGACGCGTCTGCCCCTCATGCGTCGAATGTGGTCAGTAGCCGCTAGAAAAATGGGGATGAGCTACGGTATGGACCGCAAAACCGCCAAGCACGTTCGGCCCCCGCCCATATTCATACATATCATTTGATATTTATATTATATGTGCAATTGCAAAAGGAAGTTCCAAAATGGTACGCCCTGATCTGTCCGCGCGCGGGTGCTCCTTCTTGACTTGATCCAAATTGGTCAGTTAAAACAAACGGTATTTCTGTGGGATCCCTTGAGGATGTAACCCTGAAAGGATACGGTCACAGTGAAACCCAATGCATTTGGGATGCATTTGTTCACGCTTGGGCAGAAAGTAACAACATACCAGGAGTCACAAAACGGGTGCCGAACTTGTAGGACAGGGGTGTCGATTATCAACTCACTTAGGGACTAAAAACCACCCAACTCCATGTGACTCCTGGTATACATACTATTGAATACCGCTGTTCACCACGGAAAGACTCGCCGACTCGCCACAGCGACCGGTGGCTGGGTCGCTAATCATACACCGTGTAAATCGGGATTGTCCTGTATACAGAGAAAGATAGACAGACAGAAAGACAGGTACATGGGTAAAGATAGATGCATAGATAGACCGACTGATCGAAACATAGATAGATGGAGTACATAGAAAGGCAGACAGATGGACGGACAAACAGACCGACAAACAAACAGACAGACAGATGTGTAGATTCATAGTTAGATAAATAGTTACACAAATAGATGGATGGATGGATGGATGGATGGATGGATGGATGGATGGATGGATGGATGGATGGAT
>CAXAMN010025250.1:1026780-1053000 GCA_963970005.1 Durusdinium trenchii | reverse complement strand
GATGGATGGATGGATGGATGGATGGATGGATGGATGGATGGATGGATAGGTGCAAATAGATAGCCGGGACACCAAACAACCGGCAACCGGCACCGCGGCACAGCCGCCAGCCGACACAGAGCCCAGGCAACCGGCAACCGGCGCCAGCACTGGCAGACGCCCAGGCGACCGGCAACTGGCACCGGCCACCAGGACCGGCCACCGCGTGCCGGCCACAGGCCACCGGTAGCGACCGCAACCAAAAGCAACTCGGTTGAGTGCCCCCGGGAAAAGTCCAGTTCACGTGGGAATTGCCAGGAAATAGCTTGGTCCATGGTTGCGCTTGATCCGTATGACCCCCCATCAATCACATGCAGAAAACGGTGAACACTTCTCCAAGGCCTGGGCGAGAAAATTCCTTTGGAAGCTGAACAAAATCCAAAAAGAATTAAAAAGACATGTCCAATATTGTCCAATTGGCATTCTTTCTCAGGAGTTTCCCCCTCAAAACCTTCAGCTTCCATCAGGAATGTCACGGTTCTAAGCTCCATTTCTTCTATCAGAAGTTGCACTAAGGCAACATCTTCAAAGCATTACAGGAAGACATTGAAAATCCAACTGCGAAATTCCTCCTCACCGCAACTTCTTTGGCAAAAATACCTCATCGTCCCCTCTCATCAGTCCATCCAACCCAACAACCCCACCGTCTCCACCCGTCTCCTCCCATCGACTTCCGAACCGCACCACCGCCGCCCGAGCCGGGCGACTGTTGGAGGCCCATCGCGACATCAAGCGCACGATGCCCACCGCCGTGTGCACCTGACAGGACGAATCGAAGCAAGCCGGGGGAGAAAAGTCAACCATCTTGCCTCGGGAAATCCCCAGTTCTGGGGATTGACTTACAGGGAAAAGCAACAAAATCACCCTCAAAAAAAGAAAACGTGCAAAACACATGCAAGAACCAAGACATCGCTTTCTCACGCTTGCTTGCGACTGAGTTGGATCGACCGCGGTAGAAGCTCGGTGGCTGCTCGAGCTAAGCGAGCTAAGCTGCTCGGTGGAAAAGAAGTGACAGGTTTTGGAGGGGACTTGAAAGTAGACGCAAACCCATGAAGTAAAAGCTGTTTTGGGACATGAAATCTGAAAGACCTCGATTTTTGTGGTTCCATGAAAGTTCCTCTTCAGCTCCGGAATCTCTTCCTCGTGCCTTTCACAGTGCCAGCTCGCACTCCCATGAATGGAAAAAACAAAAACGACAAGTCGCCCCCAGAGTTTGGGGCTCCCTTCCATTCTGGACCTTTTCCAGCCTAGGAAACAATTTGGAACATCTTGAAGTCCCCTTCAAATCCCAAATGCTCTCAGACTGTTCCAAGTCGAAGGCTTGGGTGACTAGGCCGCCCGACGTTGCAGCTCTGAGCTGCGAACCTGAGTCCGCCATAGATGAGGATGGGAAGATGAGGATGAGGATGCTGAGGATGACCACCGACCCCCCCAAAGAAACATGCGTTTGGTTCGTGGCGGTTCGTGGATATTTTGACCGCGATCGGTACAGTTAAAGAAAACTGCATCGCTTTGACTATGTTCAAGTAAGAGCTGTGACACTTTCATCTTTAGCTTCAGCATGGATGCCATCAGTCA
The DNA here is from genome assembly GCA_963970005.1 of Durusdinium trenchii. NCBI lineage: Eukaryota > Dinophyceae > Suessiales > Symbiodiniaceae > Durusdinium > Durusdinium trenchii. Next base: position 1,051,383 of record CAXAMN010025250.1, on the reverse strand, counting down.
GCTTCTAGTCATACTGGACCTAGGGTGGGAAAGGGGCAACACGTGCAAAATTCCATTATTGTGCCTGCGCACGAAAACCATGTAAGTACTTGAAACCCCAATGGAATGAGGAATGAGAAGACCAGCGAAGACCAAAACAACTCATCCAGTGCTGCCTAACTGGAAGATTATGGTTGTTCCATGGGGCATCCATACAACAATTAGGAACGAGGACCAACGACACACCCACAGAAAAAAAGGACCACATGGAAAATATTGTGAAAATATGTTTTTTTCATAACCTGCATATTATATACACACAGAACTACACATATGTACACACCCATCTATTTCTTGGGCTCCACCCCTTCGTTCCTTCGTGTTTTCACGTCGTCCTCGCGTCGTCGGGTCGTCCGGATCTGCGTGGCATCCGCCCAGTGGCATCCGTCGGGATCTGCGCCCGGCCAGCTCTTTCTCCGAGGCCTTTCGGGCTCGACGGGTCGGTCCTCGACCGGTCCACGTGGTCGGTGTTTCAACGTCGGTCGACGTGGTCGTTGGGGAGAAGACGTTCGCTCTTTGGCAACAAGACACACCATGGTTTTGGTGATGGTTTTTGGTTTAGTGTCCCGAAGTTGTGTTGAGAAGTCAAAGTCTTTGCATTGATTGTTGGGTCTGGGCTGGGATCTCGAGTGTGTGTCTGTGTGTTTGTATACATTTGGTTAATTGTTGCGCCGGGATGGTTTGAGTATGGGGTGTGCTTCGCCAGTATCGAACATCCCAACTCCAATACACAAACTGAGCGCAATAAAGACATATAAACCTTGTTGCAAGGGTTGCAGGGAGTTCTATTTGGACTTCAGCGAGTTAATATAGAACAGCCCCTTCTCCGAATGTGTTCGGCCCATCTATGGACAAACATGCTCATCTTCATAGGCACTAGCAAAACTTGCAGAACTGCTGGCGAAAAAAAGAACTCCCATGGTAGAGGAAAGCGCAATGGAGTCCGGGGAGTCCCAATGGTTCTCTGATGTCTCTCCACCGACTCTGCGTGGTGAATTCCTCAACTTCACATGAATTCCTCATCAGCTGAGCCAAGCCCATCAGCGAAAAACCACCCCGGAGTGAACGAAACGAACGTCCCGCGCAGAACGAGCGCCCGGAGACCCGCTGAACCCCGGAGACGAAACGAGCCCCCGGCTGCTCCGCTCCCGCTCCCGCTGGCCTGTAGATGGGGCGCGTCACTCTCCTTCTGACGTTGCACCTGACGGCGGTTTTCGGCAAAACATGGTTTTTTGGAAGTTCGTCAGTTGAGTTCAGAAAGGGGAATAACGCCAGATGTGTGTGCAAAATCGTTCGGAACTGGTGTGAAAGTCAACACGAAGCAAGTCGATGGTCCAGTGACTTCACCGGTTGCTGATGTGAAAAACGAGGCACCGTAGTATTGAAGACCCCAAAGACGGATGGCAGGGGGCACTGCCGGTCACTGCCCTTTGAAGGTTGCAGGATTATCAGAATGTAAACCTAATAGCAATGGCCTCCAACCTACTGGGAGCTGTTGTTTCGCGCATCCTGCGTCCGTGTACGGTTGGTCCACCTAACTTCTTTCCACAGGAGCTAGGACCGAAACGTATACGTTAAACTGTGTGTGAAACCCTTGGAGTCACAGAAAATCCGTTGATTAATCTTTCAGTCAGTCATTTTCTTGTATGTGCACACAAACCCTTCGTAAGGGCGTTTATCCCAAAAAAGGTGTGTTGGCTGTGGCCTCTACACTCCCTCAAAGAATCATGCAAGTCGATGGCAGGGCCACGATGACCATTTTCTACAAACAGGTGGGGGGAACACCACTTCCATGTTCTTTGTGTGGGAGCGGTCAGAATGTTCATGAGTTCCCACACATGGTGAATGAGCTCCGCTACAAAGGAACTATGTCTGACTCCACCCTTGGAAGAAACAATTTCACAGGTCTTTCACAGGTCAATAGGTCAAAATTAGCATGAATTGATCAACATCCTCATTATATTTTAAAAAAAGTACTACAGTATCAACATCCTCATGCATTGATCAACACCCTCATTGGTCAACATCCTCATAACATCTAAGCTTTAAACTGTCCTATCAACATCCTCATGAATTGATCAACATCCTCATTGGTCAACATCCTCATAACCGTATATATCCGTATATAGTTTAAACATGTTTAAACTGTCCTATCAACATCATCATGAATTGATCGACATCCTCATTGGTCAACATCCTCGTTGATCAACATCCTCAATGTGTTTAAACATCAATTCGATTGGTGATCTTCCAAGAAAGATTCTGGTTCCAAGATCCTCATGGCGACAATAGAAGAACACAAGCCAAGAAGATCAGTCGTGAACCACCAGCTCCCTTAGGGAGCTGGTGAGCCCCCACCCCCAAAACACTTGCATAAAAACACACACGGACGAAGGGAGGTGAAGGAACCCAAAATGAAGAGGTTCTACATGATGGGAATGGGCGAGATTGATTGGAGCTTGAGATTTCGATGACATGGTGGTCAATCTTATAACCGCACTGAGGCCACAGGCTAAGAGTCTCTTAGGTGACATCAATCGTTCGCACGTCGTGGAGTTGATTGCGTCAGTGACGGTCTCTGATCGCAGGCAACGTGCCTTCCATTGGAACTGATCCTCTGGCAACCTCAAGAGCTGGGCAACACATGGAGAAACCGATCCAGGCGAAGCTGCAATTCCCACCACCAAGCTTACCAAAAGAGGTGGATCAGAACCCTAGTTCGACTATCCCATAGGTAACCCGGGTTGGGTTTTATAAGGTTGGTTAACCTCTGTTGGTAAGAAAAAACATCACTTGTGGACACCAATCGTGTCCCATTGAAAAACGATACTGTCAATAACCTTTCGTTGACAGGGCAACTTCGAACATCATGTACACCATGTACCTGTTGTGCCCACTACGGCTAGTCGGCTAGTCGGTGGCTGCTGCCTAGTCTTTTGTGCCGATTCCATCAACAAACAAAGCCATACAAAAGCACCCTGTCAGAACAAAGATCTATATACTAGGGATGGCCTCCAACCTACTAGCGATGGCCTCCACCCTACTAGCGATGGCCTCTACCCTAAGAGCGATGGCCTCTGCCTTAGGAGCGATGGCCTCCAACCTAGAAGCGATTTGGTCCCTATGATTATCCAACTGTCTCTCTACCCTTCAAAAGGATGAATCAACTTTTCTCGGAGGTCGATCTCAAAGATGTACACATCACCACACCTCCAGGAATACATTGCACCCCACCAACCACGGCCAGAACTGCCACCACCCATCCAACTCTTCCAAAAAACAATACCACGCAATTGCTCGGCAGCACGGTGCTGATACTTTGCTGCTTCCTGCGACGTGCGGATACTTATCGGCACGAGATAAAGACCCAGTGTGGACCACATCTCTGGGCTGCGAAAAAGAAGGGATTGATGTGCGACTCGCAGGGAATGAGGATGGCTGTCGCACCGAATGAGTATGTTCATGTTGAGGTGGAGCGGAGAGTTGTGAGCTGGGACAGGCAATGCCTTACAAAACCTGTCACCCGAGACAACTCCGTATACAGATGAAGCAGACATGACTAGACGGCCTCTTTGTGGCACTGAGTTTGAGGAGTGCTCAGTGCCCCTGCTCAGGTAAAGGTCCAAATCAACCGATTCCCGGTGACTCCAAGGGTTTCCCACACACAAACACACTTATGGATATGCAATATGCCCACGACCGAAGGAACCATTTCTTCGTCACATCGTGGGCAAATCCAAATCAAAAGCAACCTCTCTGAACAGCGAGGAAGCCAAACTACTGAGGAATGCCCCAAGTTTCGGTGGCACGGACTCTCCAAAAAGAGCTGAGTCCTCAGACTATCGGACTCGATTCAGAGCCCTTCCAACAGAGGTCAAGTGACCTGAAAAAAGACCCGTAACCCGGGGTATGGGCCTCGATAGACGAACTCGGGTTCTGACCCACCTGAAGCTTCAAGTCCAGACACTCCATCGGACTCCCAGACGCTCCGTGGTCCCGACTGCCCAACTGGTCCCTCAAAACCGGGATGGCTTCGGCCCGTCCGACCAGCGGACCACCAGGAACTCCGGCGGAAGGGGCAACAGAAGGATCTTGAGATAAATGTTTCTCAGTTTACTTCTGGGATTGGCCTTTGCTTAGTTCATGTTCATGTTTAGTCGGGTTCTGACCCAATCACCCCCAAAATGCTCTGTGCCTCTCGGTGCCCTTGATACTCTCCCAGTCTAGTCTAGGGGGTGCACCAAATCTTGACAAGTCGGAAGTCCTGTGGCTTGAGCCTGGAGCCCTCTCATATGCCATGTGGGCTCACCGTAGCATTGCAAGAATGCATTTTGAGAAAACTCGGCCCAAGGTCTTCGTATCGAAGTCTGGTCAATCTTCCTTGGCGTCAGTCTGCGTCAGTCAAGGAAAGGTCAAATAACATCATGAGTTTGTATCTCTCATAAATATATAAATATATAAATATATAAATATAATATATATATATATAACGTTTATACCAGAGTCCAAGACCATTTTTTGAATGGTCGTTAGGTGATCCGAAAAGGAATTTCCTTGACCTCGGTATTGCCAAAAATATTCAAAAATTGTCTTTGGACTTCTATATCTATTATATTTGAACCAAACCAACCAACTTGACTGATTTCCCAAAGTCTGTATATAGTTCTACGAAAATGCATCGAAGAGACACCAACATGTAACCTTCACCTGGAAGCCTCCTTCAAACAGAGATTTCACCCCTGTGAACACCTGCAGGCTGCACCCCTGCCTTCGCGCCGATGCACACATCGCCGGCCACACTCCCAGGTCCATGTGGTCCTTGGAGTCTTCAGTCGTGACGGCGAAAAACCCGGAGTGTCCGGCCGGAAGGGTTTTCAGGAGCTTTGGCGAATAGAAAAGGATACATTCCAAGGACGGTCACGTATTTCACTATGCTTATTGATGTTTATGGCACGCTTGAATCACCTCAAACACCTCGTTGTATATGTCTAATTGTTTGGTGTCAGGTTTGGAGAATGTTTTCTATTTCTACCATGAAACGCATGCTGATGTCTTCGGCAACTTATGAGATGCTTGGGCGCTTGGCTTTGGAGAATGTTGTTGGTTGAACTTGGATGTTTGGTGTTGGCCAAAACGACACAGTCCAAGGCACTTGAACTCCTTAGAACGTTGGAGGTTGATGTGTGTGTCCAAATTCTGGAAAACTGGACTGAAAGCAGTGTGTGCCATGCAAAGCTGACCTTTGGAAGGGGACTGACATCCAGGGCTGCCATGCATGTGACATCCAGGGCTGGCGATGGTACAGCTTTCCAAAAAGGTTGGGTGCACAGGATGTTTTATCCAATACATCCAAAATACCATGTTGATTTTAACATGACAGGCCGTTATCAAAAACAAGAACTATTGAGATGGGAAATGCTGATGGTAGCTTGGAAAGCCTTTCCAAACCATGAGCCGTATGGATGTCGGCCTGGTCGGCTTCACTGCTTGGTCGAGCATGCCCAAAAGTACCGGCTAAAATCAAGAAAATGGCCAGATCTCACCAAAAATCCACGATCTGCACCATAATTGTTCAGATCTGTTCAAACCGTCTCGTCGATCGCCGATCGCCCATTGGACGCTCCAGGCGGACACGCACGGCTTCGGGATGACAAGTGTGGATAGGAACCACCTGTTGCCCAGGTGCCGAACCGAAAACGAAAACGAAAACGGAACGGGTCAGTGGGTTCACACCATCATCCCAAGGTGAAACATATGAAATATCTGAAAATATATATATATATATATATATATGTTCTTCATGATGTCTTATTCATCTCTGGGATTGACGTGCTCCCTTCCCCCTCCACCCTCCTTGGCGGGGCAACACCGCCGAGCCAAGTGCGCCGAGCGGCTGCGGCTCCCGAAGCAATGCTCCGGCCTGTTGCGCCACGCGTCGCGAGTCGCGGCCGTCGTCCACGTGGAAACCTGCAGTACCAGGTTCGCATATCGTGCAGAAGATCTATCTGCTCCATTCACGATGGGTGCAGGGTTGTGAGCTGCAGGTATCATACATGTAAAGGATATGTATATATATATATATGAGGTAGGGACCTTTGGGGCTCATTTCGCGCGTGGTAGATGATATGTCGTGCTTTGATCAACGAAGTGGTAGAAGAAGAACTGTTTCCCGTTTTGATTTGTCCACTTGATCCCATCCATACTCACACAATCTCCAAAGTCCACTTGAGGGTGGATAGCACTGGGTTTTGCAACCTCAGGTGCTTTGGCCTCAAGACATGTGGAACATCTCACATCTTCAATTGCATCAACAATATGCGGTGGACATTGGACTTGTTGGCAAAACAAACGAAGCCTTTGAGTCCCATGTTCTTGTGTACCTTGACTATCCAATGGTGCTCTTCGGGAGTCAGGGCGAGCATTTTTGGCCCATGTTTATCGGAGACCAAATCGATCTCCGCCCGGATCCCCTGACGAACCTTCCCAGCTGCACACATCCTGGACAGCGACCTTTTCTCACCCTGAATGGTGCCAATTGCACCGATCCATCGGATGCATCACTCAGCTCAATGATATCTATGCCGATAAAGACCTTAACTGCTTTGGTTATAGACCAAAAATATAATTGAAACTTACACTGGTGGAGAAGTATTGTTGTCAAGTGTCCAAGAACCCAAGAACCGTTGCCTAAGGGGTGACCGACCAAGCAAAAAAATATACTTCAACAGTGCCAAGCTGCAGGCCCGTCACGCTACAGTGCCAATACAAAACGTTTGGGTCCCTTCCTGAGATCAGATGCGATGCGTTGCGTCGATGTAAAAACTATCACAGAATCACAACAAACAAACACCTAAACTTATATACTTCAAGAAAGTTATATGTATAAAGCAGCCTATAACTACGATCCTATGCTGCGGCGAGCACTGTGACTTAGGACAGTTCCTAGCGTCAGCTTTGACATTTGATCTACCAGCCACCCTATAGCGCGCGTTCTGACATATGTTCCGGCATGCAGTCTGGGATGTGCTCTGAGATATGTCTTGGCATAAGTTTGGCATTGTCGTAGCGTCAAGTGTGACTGCATAATCTAAGCGTGCAAAGCGTACATGCGCAGTCTCGCGCAACACACTTGACGTCTGACTTGAACCCCACACACAAGCACCCACATTCTGTAGATAGACATACATACATACAGACATTCATTTCTGGAGCTCTACTGTTGGCAACTCCATGATTTATACTTGACGACATGGATCTGCCCCATGCAGCACGTTCGCACAACAACAATCAGAACAGAGCTGTGACACAATCATATACTAATATGCAGCGCGCTTTCAACATGAACAGGCTCTTTTCTCAATCCTTTCAAGGTCTTTGGCTTTTTGGCCTTCTGCCACCAGACTTTATGGAGTGCCGCCTTGCAACTGTGAGGACATTCCTCTTCTTCGGCTTTGCCTTGGGCATCTTTGTCGCTGGCCGCTTCTGTACCCAACGCTTGACCTTCAGGGCTTCGCCTTTTCTGCTAGAATGCAATGGCAATGTGGCTTTGGTTTTGCCTTGACAGAACTCCGCCCATGTTTCATCGCTCCAGATGCTTGTGCAGAGAGTTCTCGACAACAGTACGCACTCTTCAGTCTGCGAATGGAAAACACGTCAGTGGTTAAATCCACAAACAAAAAGAAATCTATTAATTTTTAGATATATTTAATTTATCCAAACCATCTAAAATATTGGATAAGTTAAAAATAAATAAAATTCAAAAAATAAATCAAAATCTATTTAGTTTTTATTTACAAAAGCCTTTTGTAAATAAACAAAAGAAATAACCAGAACTAAAAAAAACACATCAAAATCTATCCAATTTGTTAATTTACAAATGCTTTTTGCAATAAATGTTTGAATTGAAAATTAAATCATTTGTGATTGTTTCTTTCTACGAAATGATACCTAAAGGACCCTCGATCATATATATATATATATGTTTTTTGCTTCATCTCTGGCACCCCAAGAAACGGACTGAAGTATGTCACAATGACGCAGTTTCCAGCTTCATCCTGGGGTCATTTGTCTCTGGTGACATGAAACTGTCTTGAACGGCTGGCATACCATGTTGTGTTCTTCATGTTTCCCCCTGAAAGCCAAGTCTGCAATGAGTGAACGCCTGGATTCTTTGCTTCCGAAACGGATGGAATCAGATTCTAATCAAGTCCATCCATGTGTTGATCCATCGAAAACGCCTGGTGATGAACTCTATGTCCCATCCATGTCCAAATTCATGACCAGGCGACACATTGATTAACATATCCATCAAAAATTCCATAAACAGGTCCCATCCTTGATCATCCATGTCCCATCCATGTACAAGCTTCTAGCTTGGAGGCCATCGCTAATTACAGCTTGGAGGCCATTGCTAGTAGGTTGGAGGTCATCACTAGAAACAAAGAAAAAAAGAAAAGGAACTTCTTGGACTCCTCGGTGACTCCCTCTCGCCACACCCGACGCGGTGCGCACACCGCGCGCGGTGGCACCTGGCAGGGCGGGCGCACCGGGCGCGCGGCTCGATGGCCACGGGAGGTCGCCTCGGTGGCGAAAGCGAAAGAAAACGGCAAAAGCGAAACGTTAAAAACGGCAAAAAGATGGTGAACCCCCCAATTGTGGGCACGCCATTGGGGGGGGTCCAGAGGGGTTGGAAGGGCAAAAACCATGGTTAAACAAAACTCACTTGACTCAGTTCTCCTGGGCGTGTTCACAATTATCCCGACAGACCGCAAACAGAGTGTCTAAAGGTCTAAAGGTCTGTTGGGGGTCATTAGAAACAATAAGCTACAAGGAACAAGTGCATCGCTTCTAGTAACAAGTGCCTTACTAGTAGTAACAAGAAGCTATTAGAAACAATAAGCTACTAGTAGCTTCTTGTTAACTACTAGTAAGGCACTTGTTACTAGAAGCGATGCACGTGTTCCTAGTAGCATATTGTTTCTAACGACCCCAAACAGAGTGTCTAAAGGTCAAAAGGCTAGAGGTGTAGAAGCAGAAGGTCTAGAGATCTAGGCGCATTGGGCTCCAGAGAAAGGTGAAGGTGGTGATGATGGTGGTGATGAAGGTGGTGATCGTGGTGGTGGTGATGGCGATGGTGATGGTGGTGGTGGTGATGGTGATGGTGGTGGTGATGAAGCTGATGGTGGTGGTGCTGGTGTAGAGATCTAGGGGCGGAGGTCTATTTGTGGTACATCCCCTCACACCGGTACTACCACTATGGGTGACTTTCCATACATTTGAGTGCGTATTTTAATAGGGAGACCCCCTGCCCCACTGGGTTTTGGTCTTTTTCCTTCTTCCAGGGGGTCGAACTGGGAGGTCTCCCTATTCCAATACACATCCATTTTCTGGTGCCCTGCAAATTATGAAGATTGCAGGAGCATTCACCCTGAAACGGAACCCCTGGGTAGTTTCAGTCGCTTCCTATACTATCCAAACCAAGAACTGGTGGGAACTTTGTCCATTCCATCTATGCAATCCATGATGAACAAAAGGCCCTATGTCAAAAGACCACCCGGCCACTGGGTCACAATGTGGTCAGACCGCGGAGATGACTAGCAAGAAGCTACTAGCAGCAAAGGGCATCGCTACTAGTAGCAAGAAGCTACTAGTAGCGATGCATTTGTTAATAGTAGCTTTTAGCTACTTAAATGGTTTGTTTGTTCCTAGTAGTAATGCCAGGAGATACTAGCAGCTTCTTGTTACTAGTAGTGAGGTACCTTCTTCGCCATCCTTCCAGCCACGGCTTCGCCCAACGGAGCGAGGACCGCCTGGACCGCCATGGACAGCGTCCGCGATGGGAGGAGCTTTCTGCCCTCCCAGTGCCTCCAGCACTGAGGGGCCTCAGCGGGCGGCGTGGCGTTGGAGGTGTTGGAGGTGTTTGAGATGGCGGGTATCTGAAGGTACTCCTACCCTACAAACGATGTGAGTTCCCATAGTGGAGTAATTTCCCAAGGCTCCCCCCATTGTTTGAGGTATTGTCTTGCATGGCCGGCTGTTGATGCATCCGAGAGGAGCTCAGCAGCTGTTTTGGGGGGCGGGTGAAAAAGTGCTCATGATACACTGTTAAACCCTGAGGTCTCCTTTGGGCAAAAGCTCAAAACCTAAAACGCTTCCTCTTGGACAGTGAACGTGTATGCAGTAATTATATATAACAAGGTGAAAGTCGGTGAGAGCCCCACGTTTTCAGCCAGGTAGCCGGCTGGTGAACGGTGTCTGGTGGAGAACTGGTGACACCCCAGGTTGTTCAGAGGGAGACAACCACAATCAACCACAGACCCAATGCCCAAATCTGCCCAACTCGGGAACATGAAAAAGACCACCATCCTTTCCACCTCACTGACGACGATCAGCTGACAACAAAAAAGAACATGCAACCCACATAGAGCTCAACTGCTCAACTGCGACTCTTGCTCGCTCACTCCGATGGGCCGCTGTCTGCTGTCTAGCTCTCGATTTGCGCTTGGGCGAGGCCCGAACATAGGGCAGTGGCCTCCAAGTGACTCTCATAGGAGACCTGCCTCGCTAGTAGCTCTTCCAACCTCATTCGATCAGCTGAAACGGGACCGACGAGTCCCGGAGCCGCTGCCGGTCGCTGCCGGTCGCTGAAAAAGCTCCATGTCGCGCTATATCACGGGACGGGTGGGAACCTGAACAGCCCAGTGAACAGAAGGTCACACATGTTTTGAGACGGAACTGTGGAAGCTTTGAACTTCTACTGACTGCAGAAGGACTCAAGGACTGAAATGGACCTGCCAGGACCTGCCAGGACCTTCGTCTTTGGGAGATCGTCCCACATGGAAAATCCCATGGTGCCATCACACTCACCGGATGAGGCCATGTGTTTCAGGACGTTTTCGTTCTACTCCCATGGTTCCCACAGCTTGCCACAAGAGCTGCAAAGAACACACACGAAAAAACCTCCAAGTTATTAATTGATTCTCAGAAGGTATGACTGGACCCTCCAAACCACCATTCCAATAACCTTCTGAGAAGGCACGACTGGATCCCTATAGGGACTTGGGACTTTTCTCCACCCCCCCCTGTATCCCACCCTCAGGGGTTCGCCCACCCCCCCTTCAGCAGCGGCATCATAACGAATGCCTTCGGCAACCTCTGGCGGGTGATGACCACTGCGAAAACCAAAGAGCGGCTACTTGTAGCTTCTGGTTCCGTTCGTAGCGATGCCAGGAGCCCCGAACGTAGCGTGATAAATCGCTCCGTAGCGTTCGTAGCGATGCCCTTTTCCGTTCGGTTCGCGTCCTTGTTACTGAGTGTCCTGACACTTCAGCCAGCGTCACTCTCAACTGTTCCCCACCCATCTGCAGCGTCTGCGCGGCGGCGCGCAGCTGCCTGACGCAGGATGCGGGCACAGAGCGCGTGCGTTCTGGGAAGCGTCCGCGGTCCAAAAGGAAGGGTGATGGAGGTGGGGAACAGAATTGGACAAGTTATGCAAGATGAATTGGAATGATTTGCCCATCATCTGAATTCCAATTCTGTGAATGCGTTTTAGCAAAATAAACATCACATGTATTCAGAGTGTGAGAAAGCCAACGGGTGACACCAGGACGTTTTTCTCATCATGTCTCATCCTCTGGTGGTTTAGAGTGGCTTGTGGCCTGCCAAGTTAAACTTCGAAAGACAGGCAGATGCCGCCAAACCAGGTTTTGTTCCGTGGAACGACGTTCGAAAAGCTTCCTTCCCATGTTTCATGGCCACTTGGAAAGCAAAGCACTGATACTCCCAGATCGACTCAGGCATCCTGCATGGTTTGCATGGTTTTGAGGCCTTGAGGGCCCGACTCGAGGCTCCACGTGTGGCTGTGACTCGGGGTGAAGCCCCACTCCGCCACGGCCGAGCACACTGACATCGGGTCACATCGCGTCTTCAGCGTCGACCTTTGGAGCAGGTTCCAGAGCCTTCACCGGAGGGTTCGAGTGGAAGTTCAGGAGCACTGAACTATGCTGTGTCTCTCTGAAACGCTGAGGTGTCACCGGGCCCAGCACCAATACGCTGACATGGTACTCCCCTCTCATGTTGTGTTGTCTGCTGTCACGACGTGTAGACTGTAAACACGCTGACATGGTTTTCATGTTGTCAGGCTATCATGCCGGTGTGGAGTCACGCCAACATGTTGTCATGCTAACATGCTGACACGTTGTCACAGGGATGCTGAAGTCGGGTCAGGCTGTCGTGCTGGCTTGCTCGGAGGCTCCAGAGCGCGAGCAGGTTCCCTGGTTCTTGCTTCTTCTAGCCTGCTCGCACATGCGTGGGCACATGTGCTATGCCGACGTATTGCCGTGCTGGGATGCTCGCATGGCACTCCATTGGCAAAGACACCAGACTTTTGGGTGAACTTGTCATTGCATGCCATTGCCACAAACAAGGCTAGCCCGGTATATATATATATATACACATGTGTGTGTGTGTGTCTTCACTTATTGTGAACTAGAGGCCTACCTCCAAAAAGCCTACCCCAGCCCCGAACTCGCGGACCCGAACTCGCGGACCCGCGGACCTCAAGGATTTGCACTCGAACTGATGTGCCACGAAGTGGTTCGATTGGCACAGCTTCGAGCCTTGTTCGACTGGCACCGGCGGAACGCGGCGAGCGGAACGGCAGGCCGTGGGAAAGGTAAACCAGACATGATCAGAACGAACATACTCCAAACATATCAAAAGCACGGCTGGTGGTGATCATGTATAGAATTATATAGATCATAGATCATTATATAGATCTTCATGCTTGGGTGTGCACCTGGTGTCCGAAAGTTGTGAAGATCTCAACATTCGTGCAAGCTTGACTCTTGGACCAGACCCTAACATGGTTGTGAACAAAAAGCTACTAGGGGCTCCTGGCATCGCTACTAGGAGCAAGGGCGCTATTAGTGGCTCCTGGCTACTAGGGGCTCCTGGCCTTACCTGCAGATGAGTTCAACAAGAGATTCTTGGTTGGCATGTCTTGCCGGTTTTCCTCGCGTCAAATTCGGATCCAAAGTCGTCCCTCCTCAGAAGGTATGACTGGACCTTCCTGGCAGCCCTATGGGAAAGGAAAACTGACCTTGTGATGCTGCACTCGTCCCTGTGAGGTGAAGACGTCGAAGGGGAGACCCCTCGACGCTTCATCACCCTCGACGCTTCTTCACCCTCGACGCGTCTCCGCCCTGCGGTTCAACGTCAGGTTCACCTCATTCTTCACCAATTCCAAGGTCTATCGTCAATCGGTTCTGTAAAGACATACCACTGCTGCCACTGGATTGGGATGTCCAAGTTGTGGATGACTTCTGGTCGGCTCAAAGACCAAAAAAGAGCACCTTTTCGGTCAGGGGTCGCGGCCATGGCCTTGTGATGTCTTGTGACTTGGGTGTCGGAACTCGTGGCCACTCACCTTCCTTTTCCGGCGATGCGACACATCGATGCGCTCTTATGTCGAGAGAGGAGGTCTTGAGCACCTTTTCAAGAGCCTTTTCACCCTCAAAAAACCGCCGGATGGTTTGAAACCGACATACATGGCAGAATGTCATCTTTTGGGGATGGATGTCATGAAGTTGGTTGCTTCAAGACATAATGTAGACTCTGGATTCATACAGCCGTAACACCTCTTCATACGGGGGGCCTTGTGCATCAAGAAGTCTACATTATTGAGGGTTCCTTGATCCATTTGCATCTTAGCCCTGGCTACCGGTCGCTTCTCCAAGTGGCAGTAGTACGCGCATCGGCACTTGCTGCAGAAGTAGGAACGTCCTGCGATTCAGCGATTCTTGGATTTGCTGAAGGAACCAGGCGAAAAATACCAACATTTCCCATGAAGTGAATTCACCCAGAGGAAAAATACGAAATCCATGTACAGGGCTTGCTCAGGTTCCTGGCTGATCGTAAGAGACTCCGATCCAAAAGTGACATTTACTCTAATCACGCGTTTCACTCAATGTACAGAACCATACAGGACCCAGCAAGAAGACCTCCATCTTCCCAACTGTGCAACATGTCTGCTCCGCCGAAAAAAACACAGCTGGTTGAAAAAAACCGTGTAAGAAGCCTACTTCGGCCGAACTTTTGCATGGTTGGAAGAGGTTGATCGATGTACAAAGCGAGCTTCACTCAGCCAAAAACCACTCGAGCTTCACTCTCCCTCCGACGCATATGGACCAACGCTTGGTCGCCGCACCGCGTGGCCTTCGTCGCCCACAGCGGTGACCAACTCCTCCACGCGGCGCGTGCAAAAGGCGGCGTTGCTGCAGCGCCGCTCCTGAACAATGGCGCGAGGGGAACCTACTAGCGATGGCCTCCAACCCAAAAGCGATGGCCTCCAACCGAATTTTCGATCTTCGATCTTCGAGGATTGCTCCCCTCTTCGATCTTCCCCTCGTTCGAGAACAGGTCGATGGCACGGAAGAAAGGGGTGGTGGATCGTCGCGTTGGGTGTGACAAAGATCCTTGAACGGCCCACTTTACCAAGACCTGTATAAGCTGAAGAGGTCGATTTAAAGAAACTCCATCTGTGTCAAGATCCCCTTGTATGTCATGGTTGACATCACAGAAATGTCATTGCCTCAATTTGTTCAGGATGTCCCACTTCTTGCCCAGAGCTTCCGCTAAGAAACCCAACACCAGCTGGACAGTTGCCCCATGAATACAGGTGGCTCCAGCTGTGGTGGCAACAGGAAGTCGCACATCGCTCTCTGCGTGGTTTGCAACGGGAAACCCGGTGTGTTCCACGACTTTCCGCCATGTTTTTGAATGGATTGTGCGAATGCACCAAGAAGGCCTAGGCGTGCTGAATCGTTTCGGCCACTTCTCTGGTGTTTTGCAGCCGTGGGCGCTCCGCGCCGGATCTGCGCCTGCTGTGCTGGTCTCTTGGCACTGTTGCAAGGTGGGAAGACCTTCCACGGTAGCTTAAAAAAAAGAAAACTATATGAACAACATTGAACAACCGTTCTATCTTTCTATGAATCTCAAACACCTGACAATCTTTTTGCTTTGTGAAGTCGAGTTGCAACCCACCCTCCCGGCCCGACCCTGGGCATGTTCCAACGGGTTCCCGCCCTCCTCCGCATCCCAGGAGAGCGATGGATGACCACCCCCGCACACCTACGGGGCTCGGCGGCGCCCCGCCCACCGCGTCCGAGTCGGAAGAACAGCACTCAGGCTGTTGGGTCGTTGGGGTGCCTTTGGGTGGGTCGTGATCTACCGCGAACGACCTGACGGACCGGTACGTAGGTCGGTCTGGTGCCGTGACCCGGATCGAAGGGGCGGACAGGCTCGAAATGGAAAGACGCTTCGTGCGTCCGTAGATGGTGAAATAGAAAGAGCTTGCGTAGACCCAATACAAGATCATTAATTAATGTATGTGAGTATGTGGCGTTTGATCTTAGGTGTTGCAGTATCTCTGCCAACGGTGCGAAAACGTGTCTTTTGACCTACGAAAAGTGTCTCCCACTCCGAAAAAGGACACGAACCAGAGCCAGAAAAACCTCGCAGCAAATGCTCCCAACGAACCTGCATGGCTACCCAGTGCTCTCAGTCCATAAGAACACCGAAAGGCAGTCTTCAGAGTCTTCAGTCAAATTTTGGTTGGTCAATCATTGCCATGTCACCTTCTTCCGTGATTCACCTGTCAGGAGACTGCAAAGAACCCGTAAAGGTCGAAGATTAGAGGTTTGGAGAGGAGACACCAGGTGAGAGGACACCAAAGCACATGAAACAATGTGGTTTTCATCTTTTCTTTAGACCGGTTTTCTTTCTGTTCTCTCCGTCTGTTTCTCTTGGGCTTTGGTTCTGAGTCTCTCCTTCAAGCCTCGATGTTTGTAGAAACACGTCTTCCCTTTTGGGGGCGAACTCCGGTCGATCTCATCTCGGTCCTCACCTTCCGCAGTCGCAGCACACGCGGACCCAGCGCTTTGGCCTAGTGTGAGTCAGGGGCCAGACGCTTTGGACGGCGAAAATGGACCTGTTGTCAGGTCTAGAGTCCATACAAATGTCTAGAAATGGTCACCATTCATCCTGACCTGTATGTAAGAACTCTACTTCTCCACCCCAGGAGCAGGGGATGAGATTTTGACATGTGTGGACCGTTAACTGAAGACAAAGTTGATTTAAGGTCACATTTCGACAAACTCTTCCACAACTTGTTAAACAGCCACGCAAGATTCGATGGACGGCTTGGAGTGGATTGCTAGTGTCCTACACCCTCATGGATAGATACATGCATCCTTGGGATTGGCAAGAACCAAACGTGGATCGATTCCAGGTGGATTTGATTTATAGGAAGGGGAGCAAAGGATACATAGTAGCCATCTGCACGACAATACAGTCATTTGATGTGGAGCTATACCTTGTCACAGGATGGTCAAGCATTCCTGCCACACACTGCCAGCGAACAAAGGTCCAGCCTGTGAATTCAGCCTCCTCTCCTCTCCCCCCATGCGATCACTAGACTTGTGTCCGACTTCATCAAGTATGGCTCGCTTTCGACTGTGGACTCGTGTGCACCTCTTCCTGCACAAAGAGGTCTACCGAAGGCGTCTAATCCGTTGAAAGGCAAGAGGTCTTGAAGACCTTTTGTTGAACTGATAGAAGTTCGCCTCCGGGCCTTTTAAAGCAGGTGAAATCAATGAAATCGGTGCTCCCATGGTGCGACGTTCAGGCTGCTTGGCTTTCGGCATCACCCACACACTTGTGCTAGGGATCTCCCCCCTTTTTCGCTGGCCGGATGTCAGACTGTTTCTTTGTCCTTCCATCGGAACGCCCAGATTTAGATTTTTCCGTGTCTCCCTGTTCCTCTTTGAGGGCCCGAACCCCAAAAACCCACCCAAAACCCTTCCCCCAGAAGAAGCTCCAGGAGGCTCTGGTGATGTTCTTCTCACAGCCTGGCAGGACCCATCGACGCGCCTTCTTCTCGTCGCTGGGGATCTCCGCGTGGCGCGTGATCAGCGCCGCGGCGTCCGGAACACACCTGGGGGGTTGATGGTGTTGAGCGAAGTCCAACAGAAGAGCAGGTCACCTGGGTGGTCCAATTTGCAATTCACCAATTCACCAGATGTTTGGTTAAAGCAAATTGGTTTCTCATGGGGAATTTCCGGACTACTTGTCTCAAAGTACGTAGTTCAATTTAAGGCAAAAGTCTGCGGACATCACAAAACTGGCGCTTTTCCTTAAGCTCCAGCTTCTGCGCAGTGTTGCATGGCTAAGGGTTTATGGAAGGGAGGAGGAGTAGAAGTCTTGGGCCTCTGGACAACGAAATTCCACCCATGGTGAGTCTCTCACCCTTCATTCAGTGCGCCTTTCCCTTCACTGCTCATCCATCTACATGGATCTACAAGGACCGAAGAACGTGAAAAAGAAAACAACTCAGCGACAGTCTCCTTCCTTCCACCAGCCCAGCGACAGGCTCCCTCCACCAGCGGACTCCAATAGTCGACTTTCATGGAGTGGTACCTGCGGAGCATGTGCCGCGTTGGGTGGACCGCCAGAGGCGCAGCAGCAGAGCAGCATGGGGAAGAGCATGCCCTGGCTCTTTCAAGAGAGGTTATATAAGTGACCTGCAAAAGGACCCGTAACCTGCGGTACTCAACTGGGATAGTCTATAGATGTCTGCTCTTTTAACCTCTGTTGGTTTACTTGTCCGCTTTCGCTGGGAGACCACCGAAAACTGCTTTTACTTGTCGCTTCAGTGCTGAGGGCCCCGAGGGCCCCGAAGGCCAGTGCCTGCCTGGCAGCGTTAGATGAAGGGTTATGCGAAATCAGGTCACCGCCGAAATCAGCAAGTTCCCTTGGAAAATTCACTTTGGAAGATAGGACCCGGTCAACTACCCACATCAAAAAAATCCCTGGAATATCTCTACAAATGGAACTTCGACTGTTCTACCCATTGACCCGGATACGATCCAAGAGTTCCGTCTTTTCGGTCGCTGACGGTAGCTAGCTCTAGCTAAAATGTTGGCCGTACGCCCCGGTATTCCCTATAGGACCTAGGACCTAGGATAGCCACACGGTGACCGTTCCTTGGATAGAC
Source organism: Durusdinium trenchii (assembly GCA_963970005.1). Taxonomy (NCBI): domain Eukaryota; class Dinophyceae; order Suessiales; family Symbiodiniaceae; genus Durusdinium; species Durusdinium trenchii. The sequence goes on along the minus strand of CAXAMN010025250.1, from coordinate 1,033,292 downwards.
ATGACCTGCCAGACCCGACCTGCCTTCCATGGCCAGGTAATTACGCATATCAGCATATCCAAGCGTAGGTGGAAGGTGCATTCTTACGCCACGACCTCATAAGCCACGACCTCCTCAAGACCGGTCCAACACCAGGCAAAAAATCAAAACCAACGGTTTTTTTGGGGGGTCTTTGACTCTTCAGTGATCGGACGTTTCTAGGAAAGGTCTCTCATATGGTCTTTGTTGGATCCTTCTTTTTGGGCCGGACTCGGACTCACCTGCAGATACTTCAACCACCCCCAAAACTTTTGGTCGCGGACGGGTGGGGCGAGTCGCGCGACTCGCCCACCGTACGGGTGGAACGGTGGCACCCTCGTTTTGGTCCGGCAGGGAAAACCCTCCGCATGGTCACCACTCAGACCTGTACCAGCTGCTTCCGTTCGGGGTCACCTGGCTGGACATCTCCACACTACTTACAGGTCTCCAGACAGGGCACCGTGACAGGAAGCGCTAGGTTTTCAAAGCAACACCCAAGTCCCACCGCACCGCGAGACCGACTTGAGCCGCCCGCACAGACTTGGTGCCACCTAAGGCTTCCTCTGAGAACTCGGAGGCGTCTCCGGGCCTTGGGGGGAGGAGATCATGATCCCATCGACCACACCATCAAAGGTCGGACGGAGAAATGGCAGTGCCTTACGAAGTGTATACGGCGATCCATTTCAAGAGGTTCATCATGATGCAGGTGTCCGCTGTGTAAAGATTGCTCAACATCTCATGGATCTGCTATCATCCAGACTGGTGTTTCTTCCAGTGAGCCAGTTTCTCCGAACTTACCGTCCAAAAGGGTGGCGTGTCTTTTTGGAAGACTAGGTGCCCCAATCCAATCACGAGACGCGAACCACGCCTGAAATCAACCGGCTAAACCATTTTTGCTATATATGATTATTATGACAGATCAGATGTCAACCTGGTATCTGACCCCAAAACCAACTCCAAAGCGAGTAGCAGCAGATTGCCTTGCTCCATCTCGAAGCCTCACCGGGTCTCCAAGTCTCCCCGCCAATCCGCACCCACGTCGCTGGCCAAGATGGAGTCCCAGGGCAGGAAGTCCGTGCGCCCCGGAGGTAAACCCAGGCCCTGACCTTGGAAGAACAAACAAAATACCGTCCTTCCACGTCGATGGTTTGAAAAGATCTAGGAATGAAAGCTCATATAAGCAATCATAATTAATATAATCTATATCAGCTGGATGTACCGACTTCGGACATAATCTCCAGGCTTGTCGGTTTGTCCATCTAATCATGTAAGTTTGCAGATGGTTTGGGAAGGCAAGCCTTTTCAAACCTATCATGTTCCAATACCATGATAAAACCATTCTCTTAATAATAATACTATTCTCCTTCACCACCATGAATTCCACAGAAAGAGTACGTGGAGATCCGTGAGCGATCTTCGACCCTTTCGGTCCGGACCCAGCGGACCCAGACCCTTTCGGTCGCCCCAACGAGCCGAGCGCAAGTTGGAGGCGCCCAAGTACACGAGCCCCAAATCCTCGAGTTCGCTCTGCCGATGTCCCCGGGACGCGTCGGACGGGGGGTGCACCACCGGACAGTTCGGCTCGTTCGGCTCCTGTGTGCTTTCTGCCAGATCCACTGCTACCCTCTGAGGTACGGTGATTGGGTCTCCACGTTTATGTAGGCGGCAGCAGGGTAGAAGTTATAAGTCCTTCCGAGAAGGTATGTGGATTTCTGGGGCTGTGTTAATGTTTGTTAAAAAAAAAAAAAAACTTGGACTCAAAGGGATGTCTATAGGGGTGCGATGGATTTGGAGCAAGTGGTCTGCCAAAGGTAAACATGTACTGTTCAACGCCCTTGATTTTTGAGATCTTCGTAAGGACCCTTTGGAAGGTCCTAGGTGCTTTTCGAGTGGAAACTTTCGGAGTGGGAGGACTTCCGTTGACAGTCAGTAGGAGGTTTTTCCAATAAAATGGGAGAACATTCCTATGGGTTTTCTGTAGAGGATATGTATAGAACTTCCTGCCACGGCCCGCTGAACATGACACGGTCCTTTTTGCAGGATCGTCGTCCACACCCGCTGCTCAAAAACACTGTCTGGTGCTGGGTTCTCATTCAAAAAGTGTTCAACATCCATATTTGATGAGCATCAATGAGTCGCTGTGCCCCCGATCTACCACGTTCTGTCCCTTGTTCGTGGAAGCCGTCTGGAGGCCTCTTCTGTTCCTTGAAGGCCTGATGTTAAATCTCTGTCTTCAAAACACACCCTGAATCATCATGGTACACGGATGGCATGGCCCCGATTTCGGTTGACCATGTTCAATCCCAATACCAAACAAACACCAAACAAACCCAAACCATTTCGCTTAACATTTGGAGTGTAACTGGCTGGCACTGAATCCTGGAGAAGAGACTCGTCCCCTTGTCCGACAAGCCTAATCTTTCTGGCGGGCCAGACTCTTCAACAGGCAGATGTTTGTGCTCAACACCTATGGGTGTGTATTTGAATAGGGAGACCAACCAATGGGTTTTGTCTATGTCCTTTCCAGGGGTCGGTCTCCCTATTTACATACGGTTCAAATGCAACCGAAATCACGATCAATCTGCCAAGCACCAAAAATCCATCTCGAAACAAGAAAGCAGCTCGATGCCGAAAGAACGTGAGAAAGCGTCAATCCTTCGTCCAAAGTACCAGCGCCTGCTTATCAACCAAATTCCATCCTGGATAACCCAGCAATCTACAAACCAATCTACCTTCCGGGTATCTGCAACGAAACGCCGCCAAGCTTGGTGACACTTCTCGCACTCCTCAAAGGAACACCCCCTCCCCCCCCGCCGCGAGAAACTTGCGTCCATTCGTCAAGGATCTCCCAGGAGGGGCTCACAACGAAAGGCCATCCCCAACAAGAGCTGCAACTGCACTGGGCTGGCCTGTCGAAAAACCGGCCCTTTCGTCAGACATCAACGTGTGGTGACCGAAGGCTCTGGGTACCTGAAAATGCTTGGAAGAGGCGTTGAGGCGTTGGTCTTTGAAGCTGATCTGCTGTAAGTAAAACTGTTGCGTGTCGGGCTTACCATGAGGGGTAAAAAGGGAACCAGAACAGAAGAAAAAAATGAGGATCTAGAAAAATAAACGTGGTCTATTTGTCTAACATTGGGAGTGAAATCTAAAGGTGTGACGGAATCCAAGTGAAATGCATCGTGCCGCAAATGGAAAGTGAAGGAGTCGGACGCTCGAGGTCGCTGGGATGCACCGATGCACCAGTTGCTTCAGCTACTTCAGAGAGCGAGAAAAAAAGACACATGTTGCTGTGGGGCAGGTAGGATGTTGCTGTCCCTCCCGCCTTGTGAGAAAAAAAAACAACGTTTGGCACATGCCCCGCCCTTGCCGCTGGCGTGCTCCATTTCGACCTTCCATTTTCGCTCCCCTGGTCCGGAAGGCCTTCGAGCTAAAGCTTTCTCGGGAGAAGTGCTCAAAGAACTTGCTCTCCTTGGCACGGAACGTGGTTTGTCCATCTGTTCCCCGCAGGTCAAGCTGATCAGCTCTGCTCAAGCTGATCAGGTTGATTGGGTTGATCAGGTTGATCGGCAGAGCTCACAGGGCAGGACACCACAGGCCTCACTGTCTTTTGGAGACCCGACCCGGCGCGGCGGCACGACCTGACCTACCTAGTGGACTGGTTGTGCTCGCTACTGGGTGGGGCTCACTAGGTCCCATCTTCAAGTCTCTGTGAGTCTAAAAATCCGTGAAATCCATCACGAGTCCGATCAATTCATTGGGAACTTGCTCCGAGGACGTCGCCTCCACAACTCACCAGAAAACGCCCGCCCGCAGCCATCAAACAGTTTCAACCGAGGGCCAGTCATGTCTGAAGCTCGTGGCTTTTTTTTTCGGGTATGGCCCCGACAGGATGACGAGTTTCCTCTATACACAATGTGGTTTTCAATCCACTTCCATGTTCTAGGACCAACGGTATCACTGTACAACCCTCTGATCAGGCGCAGAGTCTCATGTTTGGGGTGCGAAAGAAAGGACACGCCACGAGGTTCCCCCCACGCGGTTTTCCCCCTTGGAACCGACAGAACTTCTTCGAAGAACCCAAAATCGTTGGAGGACCTTCTCAACATGACACAAAAATTACATGCTATAGGGTTTCAAGCAGTGCCAGTAACCAGCAGTCTACCCGGTAGAGGGAGAGAGATGGTCCGGATGGTCCCATCTGTCTTCTACCCCGAATTGGAGCTGGATTCCTGCTTTGCTACGACTGGAGCCCGTGGGTCGAACGGAGTGGGTCGTGGGTCACCAGAGCCGAGCTCCCTTAGAGCTCCCTGGAACCGTGGACGACTGCAGCCGAGCAGGTCGAACGGAGTTGCGTGGAAAAGAAGGTTTTATCAGCGAAAAGGAGTTTGTTCCAGGTCTGATCGATGGTCTAAGAATGTATAATGTGTGTGTTTACTCTGTTTTACGTTACTAGTAGTAACAAGAAGCAAACGTAGAAACAATAAGCTAATATCTGGGTCTTTGGATTGAACACCCATGCCGTGGTGAACTCAAAGGATCTTTCGCCGAAGGTGTTCCCTATGGAGGTGGATGGACTCCGAGAGTTGTTTCAAAGGAGTTGGGACCTCCACGTTTCAAGCGTCGAAGCCCAAGCCACTGCCATGTACTCAAAGGGCTTCGGCGGGGAAAGGACCTGCGAGGCGAAAAACGCTTTCCGGCTTTGCGGCTGGCAAAAGTGCGTGCGAGTGATAGACACTCCCTGGATCGAACATGGAAGTGGATGGCATGGTCCCTTTCCGCAACAAACCAAAAAACGTCCACTTCCGGACCAGTGGATGAAGAGAAGATGGTACAAGTTACCCCGAGTTCGGTGCTTTCTTTGGACCCCGATCTGAAAGACAGACATGTAGGGATGCCATGTAGGGGTGCTAGTGCCATCTACTCTGAAACCGTAGATCTGGGACTGGGGAACTCCCTGTAGCTCCGAATGGTTCCCTGTAAGTTTCTCCCAATGAAATCCGATGACCACATTGACTCAGACTCGGCAGACCTCAACTCCCCCTTCGATTTCAGGGAGTGCAATCCGATGTTCTGGACCTTCAGAGAGGGGTGTAAACATTCGAGGCTTGGCCATCGGTGGATGCATCGGGCGTCCCAGACGCAGCGCCCCAAGCCGAAGCCATAGCGTCGATCGATCACACGTCGATGGTTTCCTCCGGTTTCCTGCGGTCCACGTCCATCGCCTACAGATCAAATGAAGAGGTAGCTGAAAGCATTTTCTTGTAGAAGACCTGCGTAGTTCAAACACTCCAGGTGCCAAATGGCACAGGTTGTCTTAGGAGCAAGATGTCCTGCCAACCCAAGCTCTGAGTTCCGTTAACCATCCAAGAAGCCCCAACAATGTCTATATAGCAAATGGTTGGGAACTCACTTCGCATGGTCGCTGTGCTTCTCCGAATCGCTCCCTCTGAAAAAACTAGATGTCCTAACAACTCCAAATCGCTCTGGGTCATGGCACCTTAAAAAAACAAGACCCCGGACTCCGGTACGAGAATAACGTCGGAAGATCAACTCGCTACGACCTACCGAGACGGCTGAACTCGCTCAACTGTACCTGGACCAGACTGGAAGCCCCCCTTAGTTCTTCACCACGTTGTACGGGTGAACAAAGATCAAAGGATTTGAAAATCCTGTCATGTGTTGGGAATCCATCAATTTCGAGGTGTTTTGTTTCAATCATGTCTGTTGTTCCATCATTATAGGAGTGTCAGTGTCACGTCTTCTTTCTTTGAATCTCTGCTTTCCAAGGATTTCTCAACCACACGCCCCTCCATTCGCGCCGCCTGCCGCTCGTTGTGCCGCTGTGGGATGCGGCCCAAGCGATCGCAGCCTGGGCGGAAGGGGCGGGGCGTCACACCGAGGTTGGGCCAAGAAGCTTCGGTGTTGGGCCTGGTGTTTTCGGAGCGGTCCGGGACTCCTTCGTTCGATCACTTCGAGACCTCGAGAGGTCTCTTCCGTCGGCTTGACAGGCGTGGGCGCGAGGACAAGGCAAAGAAAGGGTGGGGAGATGGGGATTTCTTTTGGCCGAAGAGTTGTGGGGATGGAAACGAATGACGGGTCGTTCAGGGTAGACTGCCATACCGCCATACCGAAGGATTAGCAAAACAGGTCGAAGGTTGATGAACCATCCATGCCCCCGTCATGAGAGGGATAGTAAAACCCTTGTCATATGATGGCTTGAAATATCATCAACAGTCTGAGATTAACTGACAACTGATATATATATATATATATATATTATGTATAAATAGAAACAAGGAATTGAAGCACCGGTGAACCTCCAAAAGTGTGAACATCTCCTGATCATCTGGCGAAGGATTCTCTTTCGATGCTGAGTGAATCACATCCTTTTTGATGGCACCCCCTCTCAGCCCATCTCCGAGCCCATCTTCCCTTTTTTTCCGGGAACCACCACAACTCGGACCTACTAGTAGCATAGTGATCCTTAGATTCCT
>CAXAMN010025250.1:1016437-1026770 GCA_963970005.1 Durusdinium trenchii | reverse complement strand
ATAGGATCATACCTCGGATTCCTTTCCTCCACCACAACTCGGACCTATATCATATATGATCCTAACGAATGAACCCACCCGTTCGCGGCGTTGCTTCCTACGGAACCGGACCGCGTCGGATCCGGTCGACGAGGTCGACGAGGTCCGCGGGCCGCGGGCCTGGCAAGGACCGCAGCCTGGGCGTCCTGGAGAGAAAAGTAGGGCGTCTGGGTGGAAAAGCTGAAGAAACTGATCCTGTCATTCTTTCTTCCAACTGGTTTCCAAAAATGTTTTTTTTTCCAACTATAAGCAACTGGTTTGATGGCTTCACCGATCTTAACTAGCAACTAGAGGAGTACCCGATCTGGTCGCTTTGCTATGCATCCTCGAGTGAGGGACTTGCAGGTGAACCTGGTCACTTTGCTTTTCTGATGAGGGACCTGCCTCTAGCCCCATTCTTCGAACCGATGTATGGTTTTCTCCTATGAATCGCAGCGTACTTGCCTCACATTCAAAGTACTACGACCTTCACCATTTTTGCAAAGCCGTGATCCATCTGCAGGAGAACGTTCGACACGGATGCCGGGACCACAAAAAAAGCACACGCTAAGCAGGTTGGAGCCGTTTTACGTTGAAACAGATGTGTTGTGTTTGTCTTTTCTTCGAAGAGAAGCTTTTTGAAACACTGGTCTTGGGAGTTGGTTTCTGAGATGTTTCTTGCTAAAAACACGTGGACGATGGAAAGTCTTTGGTTGCGCCAGGCGAGGTTGTTCTGAGTGAGGTCATTGTCATTCAATGTCTGGCCTCCAAAAAAGCAGCCTAACATGGGGAGGCTAGAAGTACCCCGCTGAAAACTAACATGGACCCTGAAAACCATTGGTGCAGCCAGAGGAGAGCAGTCGGACTCAGGATGGCCATTCTGGTCCATAATGGTTTTCATAAGAAGTAAATGGTGTGATTCTGCATCCCACAGATGTCGTTTGATCCTTCCATTTGGGGGGCTCAGGGCTCATCGTCGGGCCCGCCGGCGGCACGGCCTGGGCGTGGCTGATTTGGGATCACCTCGATGAGCGCATCCCGACGGCCGAGAGAAACAAAGACGGCCGGGGTATCTAAAGGACGTAAAGAGATATTATAGACACATATGGATGAGACCCCATGATCATGATATGTATGGGTGTATATAATATGCTAATGGTGCCCTATATGGAGTCTTGTACAGAGATATTATAGACTTGGACATGGGCCTCCTAGCTTGGACTTCTACCCGAAATCAATTGAACCGTGTGTCAAAATAGGAAGACCTCCCAGGCCCCAATAGCGGTTCGGTGTCGGCACATCAAACCGAGGGTTGATACGTCGGCAGCCACGAGAACCTCCGCCCCCAAGGAACGCCTTTAAAATTCCCCCAGATCAGACGAATGGAACTGCAATGGAATAGTCAGTTATATACATTTTACTCCACATGTTGACCCCCATGTGACTGGCATAAGAAGCTACGATCGGGGCTCCTGGCCATACGAACAAGAACGCTACTAGGAGCTGTAAGTCTCGCTATACAAAAACAGGGATGGTCCGGATCCCTTCATCCATCCGGCGCCCAGAAAACGCAGCACAAGGCCGGTGATCTTGGGGAACAGAAGGTGCTTCTTGGGATCCAGTCGTGTAAAGCCTCTTCATATGGGGGATACTCTTGATTGTAGTACAATCCAAATGGAGTTTGATTCATGAACCGTCTACATCATGTTGTCCCTATTTGCAGGAGCGGGGTGTCACCATGTTTCACCTGTTTGCTTCGGCACGAAAACACTGACCGACTCCACCGACTCCAACGACTCCGCGATCTCACCGGGCGACCGCAGAACAAGCCACCCCGTCCCCGTCCCCCCGGCACCTGGGCGCTTCGCCAAACCGCTGGGCGTCAGCACCGCCTTGGGCTTCAACGTCTCCTCCGGTTTCGCGGGTTTCGCAGGTTGGGGCGCGGAGCAACGCTTCGACACGGTCGGGTGTCCCTCAAGTGTGGGGAGGAAGGAAGTAGATACTATACTGTGTGTCTTTATAACTGTCGAACTTCAATGTTCCAAGAGAACGAAAGGACTTGGTAGAGCAACTCCTGCTCTAAAAAGAAAGACAAATGTGACAAATGTCCTCAAACTTCCTGAGAATTCCTCTTGCCACACTGTCTGTGGCCGAGACTTGAAGTATGAAAAGAACTGAGCTAAGACCCCCAAAAGCTCTGGTGATCTCTTTGAACGCCCTTCGAGAGGTGGTCCAAACTTGGTTCACTCATGGCTGGCCGAACAAAGGCCTGTCGTGAGTGTACACAGCAACAGGCCTCCCCAATGGCCCCTTTCTGCCTAAACTTTAACACAAAAGTTTGCTATGATGAGCTGCAGGCATCAACAGAAACATACATTCGTTGCACACATCATTGTCACCCATTCCCTGTGTTCTTCACTGTCGCCAGAAAGGCATAGGCCCTATACACTCCTTGAAATATATAATCATCTAAGTGGAAAACTGCCTTTTTGGTCTTCGGAAAATGGCAATCCTTTCTGGGCCATACCATCCACATAGCCATGACTATTGCAGAGAATGTATGCCTCATATGGTGATCCTTCCAGTCGATGTCACGATGCGCTTGCTAAAGTGAATTTTGAAAATGCCTCATATGTTGACATAGACTCACAGTCAGCGCACATGTTTTGTTTGGCCAAGTGCAACCAACACCTCTCCGTTTTGGCCAGGCCGTGCCTTGCCGAAATGCCAGGTACTGGCCATTTCCTTAGCGCCACGCGTCACATCCAAGTGTAGCGTCCTTGGTGCGGCCGGAAGTCGGAGATCCTGGGCGGGGATCCGTCTGGTGGTGCGCGGCATGTCTCATGTCTCCATAGAGAGGACATTGCGACCTGGGTGATGCCCTCGCATACCCATCCAGCAAAAACGATCAACTGGAAGGTCTTTCTGCTGGAACTGCTTGATGTGTCTCATTCCCAAACGAAAGATCCGATGCAGTGGATACTAATGTGTCAGAAACCCTCTCATGAATCATAGGTCTCGTGTGACATGTCAAAGCAGAGAACAAGTGTTTTAGAAGATGCACTCCTACTGTTCACAAAGCAAATTGAGGCACTCCTTCAGGCACTTCTACTCTTAGACTCCTCAAGTCATCATCGCCACTCTGACTCCACTTCCCCCCTAGGCTCTCTCCACATCCCCTGGCTCTCTCCTTTACAACTCCATCACCTCCCAACGAGGAAAAAAAGAACCAACTCCAAGGCACTTGCTAAAGGTCACCTCCGCACTTTGCACCGCCGCACGCACGCTCATGGGCGCCCATTCCTTCTGAATGTGCTGCGTCAAGCGATCCAAGAAGAAGTCCTGGCGGACGGCAGGGAGGCCGTCACCGAACGAAGGATGGCAAGTTGAGGTTTGAGGCTAGTAGGAGCAAGAAGCTACTAAGTTACTAGTAGCTCCTGTCCTTACTACTAGTAACAAGAAGCTACTAGTAACAAAGGGCATCGCTACTAGGAGCAAGAAGCTACTAAAGAGTTCCAAAAAGCACAGTGAGGCGATGAGGTTTGCCATTCAGATGTGTTCTGTTTGAGTACTGCACAAGCAGTAAATGACAGAAATGTCCTCTTCTTCTATCAGTCTACTTGCCTTTTTCCTTGCTCCCCAACCTGGGTTGAGGAAATTTCCTACCTCTCCCATTTCCCACCCGGTTCAATGGCGTCTATCGTTCTCAACACATGCAGGACCTCCCCTGCCTACTACCACGGCCTCACAAGCCTGTTGACAACATCTCCAGGAGCTTTACAGCAGCTGCCCTGACCTCATGGATGATTCTCTGTCTCCTCCATGCCATGTCAGTCACCCTTGAAATGTTGACCCAAAACCCTCAAAACTTCGTCAAGATTCGAGCCTTCCCAAAGATGCCGAGATCTCCCTCCACAATGAACATCTGTGTAGAACGGAGTATTGCTGGATAGAGGTCACAGTCACTCAGCCAAAAGGTGGCATATTTTGGGTCTGGATGATGATGGGTAGTAAAGGCCTTGTTCAAAAATTGTGATAATTGCTTACTGACTGTTACAGGTAAGAACGGACAAACCCAAGGTTTATTTATATCACGCTTTGGACCCGGAAGATCCTCATCTGCATCCCTGCCACCCGAAACCCAAACAACACTCTCCCCGGGTCCTCGCAGTGCCGTGTCTGAATGTAACCTCAGTAGGCAGTTGGCCAACACACAGCCGCCGCCAGTTGGTCAGCTCACACTGCTGGTGAATTTAAAGAAAACATGCAGAAGAGTGAAGGCCGGATTCACTTGAAATCCAGAGGAGTGCAGAAGTCGAGACGTGGCACACTCTCTCGCAACTGCATGGGTGCGCCGTGGGGTGTCCCCGCCTGCGCAGCGGGTCTCAAGAAGTCCTCTCTTGCCTCAAGAAGTTGTCCCTCTTTACGTCGAGACCAACGGGGGTAGTGCCTCTGCAGTTGTGCCTCTGCAGTCGGGGGCCAAGTTGGGGGAAAAGACACACCGAGGATCCCCGGATGGATCCTCAACGGATCCACTGAGGAGGCTCGAGGGTTTTTTTGAAGCTTTGATCTTGGATTGATGTTCAGCATATGTAGTTCTTTCGTGTGCTTCTTTTGTTGACTCTAATTTCAAGCAATAAATGAGGACTCAAGAAAGTGATCCACTTCCGTTGCACCTTTCAGCCATGAGGACTTGCAGCGAATGTTTTGAGATTAGAGATTTTTTTAAAGGAAGACCTGGATTGTCAAACCAACAGGGCTCTGCCCTTTCCAAGCAGTGAAAGACCGTGTTGCAAGGCCTTGTTGGTCGTCGTTTCTTCAAGGAATTCTCTTGCATTCACATGCATTCACTCCCCTGAAAAAATATGTAAAGACCCCTGAGAACTGTCGTCGCCCAAGAAAGGCCTCAAGCGCATTCAATCCACCTCCATCGGTCCCCAGAGTCCAGCAACCCATTCCGGAAAAATGGCAAACGCTTGCAAACCATTAATGCTACGGTCTTCGATCATTTCTCTTCTTGCATCCACCCATCTCAGTGTGTGAGGGCAATGTATGTTCCGCCATCTGCTCAACGGCAGCCACAATAAAAAATAAGGAACCAGGGTTTCGTTCGGTCTATGGCTAGTCTTTGGAACCACTGGTTACCAGCCAGTGGTAACTGGATCCCCTATACATGGTGTCACCAGATTGACAACCTCACGACGACTGTCACGACCTCATCTTAGCTCAGCAGCTATGTGGGACTTGCTTCAAGAGCATGTCGAACCAGGTAGATAGGCCTCAGGTGAAATGACCAAACTGGAAAATACATGAAAATACAGTATGGGCGGAATCTGAATCATCTCCAGATCCTGACTGGCTGGGCGCCAGTGAGGGATTCCCCCACAAGACGGGAGACTGTAACCGAGCTTCACTCATCTCCCGTTGCCTCCCATGGGAGCCCCTCCGTTGCTCCACGCCCGGAGCGGGCGCTCCCACTGGCTCGCTCGCCGGCTGTCCGCTGAAACCCTCTTAGGACGCTACAAACGGGGCTCCTGGCATCGCTACGAGCGCGGCTCCTGGCCATACTACTAGGAGCAAGAGCGCCACTACGAACGGAGCTCCTGGCCACGACGAACGGAGTGAGCGATCTGACGTGCTCGGCCTCCGCGCCCAAGAGGCCCACCGACTCGCACAGCAGCTTGGGCGCGTCGATGACGTCGAAGGTGGCGCCGCGGAAGCACGCGGCCTCCCGTGCCCAAGGGCGGCGGAGATGGTCGAGTTCCCGAGCCGGAGCTGCCACAAAAACGGGAGGAGGAGGATCATCTTGAATTTTGGGAAGACGATATGTGCTTTAAAAGAATATGTGTCCCAATGTGTTTTCTTGTTCTCAGTTTTGGTTTTGGATCTTTTTTGGTCAAGAAAAAGAAGTTAGTTGGAAGCCCAGGAAAGAGGATGCCAAAAAGGCCTGGGGGATTCACCCAGACGGGTGATCGCTGCTTTCATCTGCTTTCCGCAGAAGAGGTGAAAGCAGCGACTGCCTTCCACCACGTCGTTGACTGCTGGCAGCAGCGGCCCTCAAAACCTTACGTTTTTGCGAGGGAAAACCCAGGTGTTTTGATGGTTTCCATTGGTTTCCCCTGTGGGAGTCGTACCTTGACGCCCATCTCTTTGGAGTGGCAGATCATGGCCGAGAGGCGTCACATGTCGACCCGCGAGTGGAGTGGAAGTGGCGGAACGTTCGGTCTCCGCCATGTTCGAGTGGCGAATTGAGGATCGAAGACCGGATCCATTCTGGAACGGGGTGACGATGTGCTTTGGAGTTGCCGGTGGGGTCAGTCGCCACGGGTCCGAGGCTTTGGGAAAAATGTGGGTCGTGTTTGTGGAGCCAAAGGAGTGGGGTCTCGTGGGGTCTTGTGGTCCTGTTACCTCTTTCGGGGTGATCTGGGTTTTCGGATGTTTTCGGTGTGCTTTGACAAACAAAAGGGAGTAACAAGGGGGATATGTAGCATGTCTCACGGTCTTCAATTGCTTTTGTCTTGAAGAGTGTCAGGATCTTTGGAATTCTCGCCTGTCTTCGATCCAGTGGGACAAGTACTCTGACATCTAAAGACCCTGGACCATTCCTGCATTCCGACCGCCCTTCACAACCCCCCTCCTTCAGCACATGCCAGGGACGTCCGGCATAGCCGAAGATCTTCAGCCGCAACGGCGCACAGTCCTCCGGGGGTAGCATCGACTCAGCTGAGAGAGTGGGAAATTCCAATCACAAGGAGTTTCATCAGCTTCATTGAAGAGTTGGCTTACAGAAAAGCTGGGAGCCGTTGTTTTTCTGCTTGATGCCAAGAGCTAGTCAACATCTATGGAGGCTGAAGTCCTCGTACCCCAAGAAAAGGCATGATATTTAAAGATCGTAACAGCCAAGCTAGGTGACCCCCTGGACATGTCTCCGCTGGTGGATGCACACTGAGATCCAGTTCAAAATGCCATTAGCATCGATGTTTATCATCTGGGACAGAACGAATCTGAGGAGAAAAAAGCCGAAGATGACTGGATTCAAGTTGCTATATATCGAGCTTGAAACATGAAGATGACCAGATTCAAATTGCAATAGAGGTTTAAACAGTTGCATTGTTCCTTTGTTGTCCCTTCTTTTTATTGGAACCATTGGTCTCCATGGCCAAGGTCTCACCAAATGAAGGCTGTAGGACTCCCAGCTCCCGCAAGATCATCTCAGCCCTTTGCCTGTCAAGCCTTGCCTTCCAGTCACCGGTCATCAAAAGCCAATCAAAAAAAGCACCGGTCAAACCGGCCTCAAAGCTTTAAACTAAAAAGAAGTAAGTGGCCTTTCCTGTCTTTTCGCTCCACACCGCCACACACCTCCTGCAGGGTTTTCCGCCACCCCATCACGCTCCACACCGCTCGCTCCTCGGGTGCCGGTTGCCACGTGGCCACGCCGCTCTCCGATTGCCCGTAGGCCGCCGCATTGCGCGCCGCTTGGCCCCACCAATCCGCCTCCGTACGGGCACCGTGATCGTTGAAGGGCGATGGGGGCGGTGGGGTTGTGACAGTTCATGTGGTTTTGGTGCTTTGAAGTTCTTTGAAGGGTGTTTTTTCCGCGTTTAAACCATGGCGGACAACGGCCCTGTTTTGCTGGGAAGGTCGCCCCATCTTCGCTGCGCGTCTTTGCCGTTCGCCGATCCGAACCACCAATTTACGATCACGAAAACCCCGACAGGGGCCACGTTATCTGCTACCCACGGATGCCCACTTTGAAAGGTTAATCGTAGGCGACTTCCTCTTTGGACTGGTCAACATATCTTCAATGTTCTTCAATCCATTTCAATCCCTTCATATTCACATGAAAGCCAACTCCCACAACCTATTCAGACTAACCACGTCTCATGTTTCAAAAAGAATAAACTTCTCAGGAAAAAAAAAAAGGAAAAACTCGTCCCAAGATCCACTTTAAGCAAGCCACGGATCCACAAACGGATCGCGTTTCGAGCCTTCGCCCAGCCGCCCGAACGAGGCCGAGCAAAACAGCACGAGCAAACAAACCGGTGCCGCCTCCTTCTGCTTCATCGAAGCCAAGGTCACATAGTCCCGCAGTTCCAACTCCAAACTCAAATCACGTCGTCTTTGCTTCAGCTCCTGTGCAAAACAGCGAAAGGTGGTCAGCGAGGTGAAAAGTGATAATTTAGGGTGGGGGGAGGCTGGTGAAAAGATCGAGAAGGCATTATCTTTGGGGATGAGGGGATTTGTCCCAAGAATGAGGAATCGGAAAGGTGAAGGTGAGTGGTAAGACACTGTAAGACATCATCCTGCCAGCTGTGTTTCTTGAGTTTCTGAGGATGATAGGTTTAAGGAATCTTGAAAGGAAGACTCATTGGTGTCCTTTGTCTTGCTCTTGTCAGAACACACACCTTTGACCAAAGGTCCAGCGTGGAGTTTGTGTGAAGGCTTTGGAGAACTGACTTAGTTTGAGAGATCTGAGGAGTTCATCGCCATCCAGTGATTTTCACCAAAGAAAACCAAGTTGGTTGACCATCCATGCGAAAAAAATTGCACGTCATCAAATTGAAGAGTATGACCCATCGACCATGGCCCAGCAAGACCCCCACCATCCCCCACCCAATCCGGTGTTACACGGAGGCCAGATCGGAGACGTCCACCAATCATACCCCGCACTGGTTCGGTTGGGTGTCTATCCAGCACATTATTAGGGAAATGGCTGTGGGTCGAAACCTCGACCACCAAACCATATTTTCGGTTCACATCTGGGTCTGGCCCAGGGTGCCTGGGTGTCATGACCCAGCAAATGGTACCGAGTATCACCAATCACCGCAGTCCAATCAGAATACGATCACTAACCGAATGGTATGGCGCATCACTTCCCACCCACCCTCTGCGACCTTAACCCGACAGAAGTGCTCTCAAGACGAACGCCGACCTCCTCCGCGTTGCACCGGTCGCTGAGCTCTTCAGCTCGGAACCACGCACGGAGGACGGCGCGCTCCTCCAGTTCTCCCACGATGTCACTCTTCTGGAGCTCAATGGTATGCTCCTGAAGTGAGGAGAAGCCACTTTCTCTGCAAAGCAGTTGTTCGAGTACCAGTCTAAATCCAGAAGCCAAAGGCTCATTAAGACTCTTGATTTAATGAAACTGGCCAGGCACGGATTGTAAAAGCTCTTCAGGCTTTGGGGGGTTGAAATCAAATCAAGCGTCTAGATCTACAATTAGTCATAGGACCTCCACTCAATCTTCTTTTTCACTCTCTTCGCGTTCATTCAGCCGGACCCCAACTGCACCCCCCTACTTGGCACCGGAGCCCTAAGGATCCCAAGGCGAGGGCCTTCCCTGCGACGTGCCTGTGGTTCCAAAGACGAGGGCCCCGGCGCTACCGCGATCCACTGAGGTTCGTTGACGGTAGATCAAGCTTCAGGGCCCTTGTCCGGCCCTACCGACAAGTGCCTACCAGGACCTAGTACCAACATGGAAGTGGATGGCATGGCCACTGGGACCATGAAATCCTCTACAAACAGGTTTGCCACTTCCATGTGCGTGAGTCAGAGGGTAGATCAAGTCTCTTTTCCCAGAAACCAAATTCTGATGCTGCAGTGATGCCTCAAATTCAAAAAATTCTGCTATATTACAGTATCACTCACCAAAACCAGATTCTGATCTATTCATCCTCCAACATGAGGTCAATAGGTGGTGAAACGTCACGTGCTGTGTGCACGTTATGTAGCACCGGTCCTCCTCTTCTTCCGCCACCCTCCGTCGCAACTCATCAGAAACCTGGAATCGCCAAAGACCGAAGGTCTTCTGCGTCTGCTCAGTTCTTCTAAATTCTGGCAAGTCTCCGAACCACGGAATCTTTTGATGTCCACCTCTCCTTAAAAATACATCCGAATCCAGCCCAACAATAGCTATATTCCCATACCCACCTAAAAGGTTCTACAAATATAACTAATAGTAAATACATCGTTGGATTCCCCATGCATCTGGGAAGTCTGGGGTCTTTCAACATACAAGTGTCTGCCTTCGCTACATTGGTGATCCCTCCCATCCCTCGACCAATGACGAACGACCCGAGCCGCATCAACGGCGGCAGCTTCGGCCGTGTTTCGGAAGAGACTGAATACAAGAGTTGAATAAGATTAACTCGAAAGTTAATTCTTCAGCAACAGCCCCCATTCAATGCGCCAGCCTCAAAGGATCAACTTGGGAGTTGATTCTGCCAGCTGTGCCAGCAGCCCAAACCAAGAATTAACTTCTGATTTAATTATTTTTAAAGAGTGTCTGGCCCTTTCCCTCTCTCCCTCTCTCTCT
>CAXAMN010025250.1:997978-1016427 GCA_963970005.1 Durusdinium trenchii | reverse complement strand
TTGTTGGAGGATTGGTGGGACATGGCAGCCCTGGAAAAGAATTAACTCTTGATTTAATTCTTTTCCAAACCAACTTGGGATTTAATTCTTTTCCAAAACAACCTGTACACAAAATCTATTCCACCATGGTGCCCATAAAAGAATCAACTCAGGATTTAATTCTTTTTGAAGGGACCCAAATAGCAATAAAGTACCACATTGGGTAGGGGGCACATAAAAAGAATTAAATCCTGAGTTGATTCTTCTACAATAGGGATGGTACCAAGCATTAACTGGGGAGTTAATACTTCTCAGGGGGTAGCTGATAGGTACCAAAAGATAAAGAATTAACCCAGGAGTTGAGAATATTCAACTCGGGTATTCACTCCTTTCCGCCGTGTTTCGGCTGAGTTTCGACCTAGGAAGGGGCACAGCGACGCAATTCCGCCAGTTCCACATTTTGCTGCAGAATGATTCGATGTCAAAAGTTATTTCACTTCGAAGAAACCCCACCATGACATGTCAATCCTCTTTGTGGTTCTGTGTTCTGGTTGTGTGCCGTGGGTGTGTCTTTGTGGTTGTGTGTTTGTGATTGTGTGTTGTACTTGTGTTTGTGGTTATGTGTTTGTGGTTGTGTGCTGTGGTTGTGTGTCGTGGTTGTGTGCTGTCGATGTGTCTTCGTTATTATGTGCTTGTGGAGCCCGCCGAAACTTGCAGTTGAGGTCCGGCGGGGAACACTGCCGTCCGGAGCCGGCGGTTGAGGTTGGAACACTGCTGTCCGGAGCTGGCGGTTGAGGTCCGGCCGGGAACATTGCCGTCCGGCGCTGGCGGTTGAGGTCTGGCAGGGCACCCTCGCAGTTGAGGTCCGGCAGTTGAGGTCTGGCCGGGAACCCTCGCAGTTGAGGCCCGGCGAGGAACACTGCCATTCTGACACTCGCGAGGCGAACAAAAAATTTCTGCTGACAGGCGGAGAAACATCCTGGTGGAAATGCGGATTCACCCTACAGGGAAAAGAAAATCACCTGTGGGAAAGTGCCGGGGGGGTGGTGGGTTTATTCGAGAAGAATGCCCAAAAATTCCCACAGTGGTCTGCCAAGACATTGGTTCCCAAAATGATCCGCAAAAAAATGTGCAAAAAATGTAACTGTGTTTTATGGTGAACACAGCTTGCAACAGAGAAAGTTCTGCTCCAGAGAAAAATGTCTCCAACCTCTTCACAAGACCTTGCCTTGTAAGACCCAGGCACGACAACAGCAAGGGGTTCACGAAATTAATGCCTTCTAGGCAAGTGCAGCGGCTGCGCTTTCACAAGTTCTGCGCGTGCTCAGGGAATGGAAGTAGAAGGCATCATCAAGGGCTCGACGGAAAGGATTTGGGTGGTGGTCTTGTCAAGCTGGTGAGTGTATAGCAGACATGCCCGGCCCCATCGACAAATGATACGCCCTGGCCTGCTGCATCCTGTCAGCAATGCCGGTGCCGAGGCCCCGCGCTGGCGGTGTTGGCACGGTCAGAATGTACAACCTGAAGCGGCCGTGCCCGCTCACTGGCTTCGGCAAGTCGCGGTGGAGGGCGGCCAGGGGGTCAATGAACGGCTCGGGCATCTCCTGCAGGCCCGGGCATCCTCGCCCAGCGCAGGAACAAATGATGCAGTTGCTCGGCACAAATCGGACGTCGACCAGCAGAGATGACTTTGCACGCCACACCTTGAAGGCAAAGAAAAAGCAATCAAGAACTCAAGAATTTGGTGGCGCAATGCACAAAAGGGCTCCGAAGACCCCACGCCTAGACGTCAGACGGCACCATGACGAGGTACCGCCACACGGCAAAGTCTCCAGCCACCACGCGGCCGTTTTGGATGATGTGGCATTCCCCCTCCTGGAATAGGTCAGCAAGTTCCATTCACATTTGTTCGTTTGAGGCGTCGTTCAACGCTTCTTCGCGTTTACGCTCTGCCCCCTGAACCTTGCATCACGCAAACGCTGGCCCTGCCCCGCCTCCAGGTCACCCATGGGTCAGAAAGTGCGAGGCCACTCAAACATTGTCCCGGCATATTCAACAGCAGCTCTCGCCTCTGGGCTTTGGCCTGCCCATTGAAGCGCCGCGGCCAAATCAATCTTCTCACACATATCCGCCATTTCCTTTTCCGGGCTGCTTCCCAAAGCCACGTGTGTGACATATGGTGTTGAGAGTCAGGAAGACAGCCAAAGAATCGTTTTGTTGACTCTTGCTTTCTGCTTTTTCATTTTGATGTATGAATTGAAAAACAAAAATTGTGCTTTTTATTTTACTATGCTTTAAAAAGTTTTATGAATGTTCTAGGGTATTTGCATGAAGCTTTTGGATCTTTATGTGGTTCTTTTTGTGCTCAACAAATGATTTAAAATTAACACAACTTGTTCAAAAAAACGTTCAACCAACAGCATAAATTTTCATGAAAACATCAAAAATATCATAAAATCTAAAGTTTTTATGGCTTTTATGATTTTAATCATTTGTTGAATCCATTAAAATTATATGATTCTTTGTCGAATTTTGTCATTTGTTGAGTCAATGAAAAACATACAAAGAATCATATTCTTTATCGTTTATGCTTTTTCCATGACGTTTTATGATTTGCTCATGAAAAAAGTAAATGTACGACTTTTTAGGAACATTTTACTATGTTTTCAATGATTTGTTGTCCATAAAGCTTCCGAACAACATGTTCATCAAATGGTTTGTAGAAATTGTACTTGTTTCATAGAACAAAAGACACTATTTGTTGTTCGCACACTGCACACGCTTTTCATAAAATGTTCATTTAAAGAACATGACACATTTATCAAAAAAATATTTTCTACCCTGTGGCCAACTCTCAAATATGGTGGGTAACGCAAATTTATATACTAATTGAGCCCAAAGTCCTTTGCGCCAAGGCCCAAGCGCCACGGGACGTTTTCGGGGCAGCTTTGCGACAGCACGCCCAGCGTGGTCTCTGGCTCCCCGTCATCAGCGGCCGCCAGCCTGGTAGTGTGATCTGCTCAATGGGCACGCGGCGCTGCGTGGGCGCAGCGTCCTGCAGCGGCAGAAACGACAACGTTAATGAATACTTAAAATGATCCGCATCCTCCTCAGTCGGCCTCGCCGCGCGCTTGAAGCCCCAAGACTGCTCCACCAACGCACCCCGCGCAAAGCGCAACAAACAAGGTCAGTTGTCAAGCCCACCACCTTGCTCCTCTATTGTCTTTGATGCCTCTGCCTTGTCTACTGCTTTAGTCATCAACGTATTCTGTTTGTTGTTTGCTTGCGTGTTTCCGACCATCTCCGTTGTAAAAAAGTATCCAACACAAACTCGTCCAGGAGGGCTGTGGCCTGCCGCCCCGCAGCCGTTGGAGGGAGCTGCGCCCGCAAGCGAAGCACTCTGAGGAGCTGACGTGAGAGAAGCTCCCTGAGTATACACCTGAGCCCAGAAAAAACAAGGCACAAGTCTGCACACAAATGGCCATCATCTGCCTCTCCGTCGTAGTGCACAAACGGCTGCTTTTCTTTTCTTGCAAAGCTGGGCCAGTGCGGTCTGTGAATTGATCTCAGTCGCGGGCATTAGTGCTTCGCAAAATGCACTTTGACGCAGCTTTCTCGAAGATGGACGCCTTCCAGGCCATCATTGATGATGGTCACCTCCTCCGGGAAGACCGCCAGCAACAGAAAGATGAAGAAGACAAGGCTGGCCCCACAAAAAAGCACAACCGTTGTTTGAGATGCCTATGTGGGGTTCCACATGGCCAGCGCAATGAACAGGGAAACAATTCCAACTCCCCGGAGGCTCCCGCAAAGCAGCTAAAGTTGCTACTTTAAAGCAAGCAGGGAGGCTTGAACTCTCACGCCATGACAAAACTTTGCAGGGCACTTTCATTACAGGTAACTAGCAGTTGTTGAGCGGTGCTGTTGTCACGCTAGCCACTAGTGGCGGTCGTGCGAATAGTCCTGTAGCGGCGGTGGTAGGTATGGTGGTTTTGCGGCAGTCAAAAAGTCACAGATGGGCAAAGATAAGAAGTTGGGGAGGTGGTCGAGAGTAGGAACAGATCATCAGGGTGGCAAGCTGTGATTTTTAGCCAAATCATGAAGGGACAGGGGATCATCTGCGCACACAGATCGGGATCATCCGCGCACACAAATCTGGATCATCTGCACACACCGGGTACATGGGGTGGGTGGGGTGGGGCTAATGACGTTCACTTCGACTAGCAGCGCCACAAGAGCACACTCAAAGATAGAACACGTCGCTGCCCAGCAGATTCTGCAAGCGTGCGCCGTCAAAATGCACTTTGAACAAGTCGAGTCAAAGCACATAAATACCAGCGAATTGGCCTCACACACATCTGAGCACCCTGGATCAACACCCGGCCTTTGCACCCACCGTAAGAACCCAAAGTATGGCCACACACTGTTTAGGCACCCCGCATGCGGAAGCCGCATGTACAGACGATCCCCGCGCGCACAGACGATCCCCGTCACCACGTGTACAGACGATCCGATTTCCGCGTGTACAGACGAACCCCAGTCATGAAGCCCCGCGAGCAAAATTTCCAGCCAGCCTTTCCAAAGGCAATCTCCCAAGAGCCATCTGTACAAGTGCACACAGGTCTTTGCCCGGTTGCGACATGCTGTGTCCAACTGGTGATCGATCTAATTCAAAGCTTTTCCTCATATTCTGGTGTGCTGCGAAAATATCTTGTAGTTCGCCTCGGACAAAAACAATGTCCGAAGGCTGGCGGGATTGCGACAGGTATTCCAACTTTGGAGAGCAAAAAAGTTTCAACATCAGAGGAGCTTAGCCTGGCAACGTCGCGGTGCACCCACCGTAGCTGAAGCATTGATTGCCACGCTTTTGCTACCTCCAAGGCGATCCCAGGCCGATCGGAAGCTGACGCGGCTTTGCTTCCAAAGCTGTAAACATTCCTCCCCCATGCCACAGGACTACCGTCCAAGCTCACACCTTGGCGCCCGCTAAGCAAACATGCACGCAGCTCCGCCAGCGTATGGGGGTAAGACGTGATGGTTGAGATCACCCCTTTGTCCAAGGCACCCTGGCCTTTGAATCCCGACTTCCGATTGAAGATGATGCGATTTGTCTTGTCGTCCAGGTTCTTCACAACTTGCTTGTACGCATCATGGTGGCTGCATAGGCGGGCCGCACAGCCGGTTGCTGAGGAAAAGAACGCACGGGCCAACGCAAATGAATCTTTCGTCTGATCAGTCTCTGCTTTGGCAATGTTCTCGCGACCAGCTCCAGTTGCAGTCGTAGTGCCCAATGCACCTTCACCTGTTTCTGTGGCGACAGGCTTCTTGGTTCCACTTGATTCAACAACCACTTCTTTGTCACCCAATGTAGTGATCTCCTTGATTACTTAGATGTTGTTCGGCACCAGTGTTGGTGCCATCATGCACACTTTCAATTTGAAAAGCCCCAAAGAGGGATTGATGAACATCAGGCTTGCACAACGGCCACAATAATGACGTTGAAATTATCATGAGTTCTACCATCAAGAGTGATGTCGTTACGGTCGATGAATATGATGGAGGAAATATAAGGCAAAGCTTTGTCCATACCAAAAAACTCTGACTTGTCCTACAGAAAAGCTCATGTTTCACTTTTCTTACACACAAATCCACAAGAAATGTCCATAACAACAGAAACAAGTTATGACTATTTATGACTTTTCATTTAAAGTGTTATGGTTGCAAGGATTTCGGAGGATTTGGGCCGCCAGTGGAGTCGATTCTGGGAGACTTGTGAGAGCATCCGGAGGTGACGGAAAAGGAAATAATTGAATATAAAACATATATAACAGGTTTTCCAGGTAAGAAAAGCATAAGTATGTATGGATTCATAAATAAGTCATAAGGTCATAAAGAATAGATATTTTGACATGTGCTGCCTGTGGCTTGCCAGAAGGCCTTAAATTAAAGCTAGACATTTGCAACACCGCAGGGTGCATTGACTGCAAGCAGCACAGCTTCTTTTAGAGCGCGGCCAGCGCAAGCGGCAAGATTACCAAGCTAACCATTTCCAACAGCACAGGGACTCTGTGTTAAAAGGAAAATAGAACAAGAACCACTGGCTGGGGATCTCCTATTATTAAAGTACACAATACGAGTACTCATGTTTCAGAAACATTGTAGCACTAAATTAGGAGCTTGTGCCCCTTTTTGTTGCCTCCTTTCATTGCAAACCAGCTCCGGCAGGATAAAAATCGTGTTGTGCTGAACACATCCCCTACAGCCCTAGAGCACCAACCCCCAGCAAGAGTCAATGAGTCAGCAAGGAGTCGATGAAACGGACGGGAGACGTCTGAGATGTTGGAATCGCTTGGAAAAGATGAAGAATCTGGAATCCTTGCCTGGATTTGCTGTGGAAAAGATGTTGGAATCCTTCAGGGAAAATCCATTCCTCCTCTTCTTGACCCCAACCTTTCCGCGACGAGACGACGTCCAGGTCGCCTCCGACTCCGACTCACCCGACAGTGAACCGTTTCCCACCTTCACGTGGAAATATGCCGAGACCGGCGAGCACTTGGCCGCAGCGGTGCGATAGGAAGCCCTGGGGGCGGAGCATGGCGTGGGGCGGAGCGTGGCGTGGTCAAAGCTGTTTTGGAATGGATCGACAGGGATGACGGTGTAGATGATTTCTGGCTGGTGCAGCTGATTTCTGGGTGGGTGATTTGTGTGGGTGGTGTGGGTGATTTCTGGGTCCTCTCCGAAAGGAGCAGAAGGAAGTCTCAGAACATCGCAAGACCCCCGATGTGTGACAGAAGGCATGGAGGGGTACAGGATGACGGTCATCTGCCAGTCACTCTCACCTTTGCAACCGTGAGAAGCCTCCGCCTCGCAACCCCGACGGATCGGACGCCGGTCATCTGCAACCGTCCAAAAACCTGAAAGGAGGTATAGGTCTTGACCAATGCCTGTCAAAAGCGAGGCTTTGCTGGCAGACTCTGGGCTGCGTGACGTTTTCAAGCATTCTGACCTGATGCAGCATCGACAAGAGGTGCGCCTTCGAAAAAAAAAGAAAAAAGGCGTTCCATCCACGGAAATCCAACCACTGCCGCTATCATCCCACCACTCCACCAACTGACCAACCAAAATCGATCCACCCATTTCCTGATCTTGATCATTCTCATCCTTCTCCGATGCCTTTTCACTAGTAACAAGGCATCGCTAGTAGTAGCTTCTTGCTACTAGTAGCGATGTCCTAGTAATTAGCGATGTCAGGAACTACTAGTAGCTTCTTGCTACTTTTCACCCCAAAAACGTCTGCCCTCCCTTCATCACATCGGCGTGCGCAAAAGCCTCGTCCGTCGCTTCAGGTGTGGCAACTGCTGCCCCGAGGGGCGCGACTCCGCGCGCTCCTGACGAGGATTTGTGGCGCTCCCAGAATAAGGTCACCGATACAGGTCTTGAAAAGGTCAGAGTATTTTCTAAAAGAGAGCTAGTAGTAACAAGTGCATCGCTTCTAGAAACAAGTGCCTTACTAGTAGTAACAAGAAAGCAAGAGAGTCACAAAAGGGGGTGGGTGTTTAGTCGGATGTGATGCGACAATGGCACCCCGACTTCCTCCATAGGCACCCAAAGTCCATGGAACCGCTGGCACGTGTCAAAAGACAGCAGCCAGCTTGAAAAGATCGCTGATGTTGATCCGCTACGTAGTAACACTACTCCCGGATCTGTGCGCGGGAGCTCGAGGGCCGGATCTGGTGCGTGCCAATGCATTCTCAGATCTGATCAAAGAGTCCAGGTCCCATGGACGATCCTGAAGATGTGTGAAGGGGCGTGAAGATGGAGATCAGCTTTTGGAAGAATGAGCGGAAGAGACTGGTCTGGAGGTGGAAAGGGAGAAATCCCAGAGTTTGGATTGGTGGAGACTTCACATGTCTAACCTGGAGGTTCTTTTCCTTCAAACCATCAACCCAACTCAACAGCTGGAGCCCCAAAAAGTCCGCCACCAAACCCCCAAACCCCCAAGCTTCGGCCATGTCTTCCCCTTTCCCTCCCAGGAACTTCTCAAGGTTTCGGAGTCTTCACCTCCAGTCCACCCGACCACCCCCGCGAACCCCCCACTCAGTGCCTCCGTCAGGGAGCGACGCATGTCGATGGCCCAGGAGTTGTCGCGCGCCTAGAAGCCGAGGTCGGTGAAACCCAGTGACGTGAAGACGGTGATCGTTTGTCCTTTCTGTTCGGCAGATCCTTAGCCTTTGGGGTGCAGAGATTGAAGATGCGGGTGTATAGTAGTTGAACAGCGAAAAGTGGAAGGTGATAGTCCTTGAGGATGGAAGGAAGGTGGTCTTGGAATGAATGAAATCATGGATCTTTTGCACCGATGTCTTGGTCGGTCGGACGTCCGAACGGTCGCGCTGCGAACGCACCCTCTCCCGGTCCCTCTCCCGGTCCCATGGTGGCATAACAGTAGTAGGACTGCGTGGTTCTCTCCCACTGCCTGGTGTATAGAGCCCAAAGGGAGTGCACTCCGTCCAGTCTTCCTCGATGTTCCGGACCGGTCCCGGTCGCCCGACGCCCGACGTCCGACCGATCCAAGAAGCCTCCACAAAAGAGCCCACCCCCAAGCATCCACGAGAGGAGTGCTGGAAAATGGAGGCTCCAAGCCCAAATTGCCAAAGACTCCATGGGACTGCCATAGATGCCGGGACTCCTGAAATGATCGGGAGTCATATGGCAGTCTCATGGAGTGTCTGGGAAGGATGAACTTTTCTGGATGAGATCATCCATTGAGGATGCAATCCACCCCCAACAGCCCACCCAAGCAGAGAGCCTCGAGCGCATGGAAAATGGAGCCAATCCTCTTCAGCTGTTGGTAGAGGTGCTCCCAAATCCTGAGAAAACGCAGCAACTTCATCAACTTCTCCACGCGCGGAACGGGGGGAGGCGCGGTCTTGGAAGTTTGCCGAAGCGAACCTGGGGGGTCACCACATGTGAACACCGTAGGACGAAGACCCCTCCAAACAGAAGGGTCAACACACTGGTTTCTGGAGTTGTTTGAGTCTCACGGATTTGGGCGTCACGTGGACCTAGACCCCTCTGGGTGAAATAACAGCTGCACCTGGAAACCCAGTCCAAGCCAGTAACCAATGGATGTTTCCCGAGTCCAAGCCACTTCCTATGTAGAGGATCTCCATTGCCAGGACTTCCACCACGGGGTTTCCAGGTAGACCCCAACAATGTAAGGTCGGTTTTCTAGACGAGAAGATGAAGTTCACCCCCAAATCGAAGCTGCAGAAGCGAATGCCAACATCCCAGTGCCTGCGCACAAAACAAATATCTCCAACACCTGGAGGTGCCTTACCAACACAACCTCCAGAAAGCAACAACCATCAGGATACAGCATTTTGTACAGGATTCAAAAAAAGGATGTTTTAAAAAAATACAGTATAAGAAATGGTATATCAGTCGTACACCCATCCATTCATTCTATCCGATTCGTTACCCTTCATCCGATCTCTCGATCTCCGACTCTGGGCGTCTCCGGCATCTCCAACACCGGCACCTTCCGTGGGTCCAAGGGCTCATCGAAGGGCTTCCCCTGACGCGCGCGTGCGCGGAGAGCACTCTCCGAGCACTCGGTGAGCGGCTCTTTGTTCCCCAAGGCATCCATTCTGTTCATTTTCCCTGGTCAACCCAGGTAGCCGGACCCACAACATCTCACAGCCATATCTCGAGGTTTTAAGAGGGGTGTTTCATGACTTTGCGGGAAGGTTTTGGAGTTACTTCAGACTCAGCTTTGGGCCTTTGAGCAAGGGTGAAATCACAGCTAAAGGACCTGAATTGGTACACTTACCACACCACATCCAGATTAAGGACACATCGACTTCCCACAGGCTGGATGGTCAGCCATGTCTGCTTGGTGGTGAATGGTCAGCCAACAACACAACTCAATGGAGCCATCAGCAGTCCCAAACAGCCAACCACATCGACCAAAACTCAGATTATTCCACAGTCATGGTCCATGGTTTTTCGTGTTGAAAAGTTGAAGTGACAAATTTGGGACGCACCCCCAGATGTGTGTGCATTTTTTAATAGCACTCTCAGAACTCTCCACTCTCCCCACCACTCGCCAGGTGTCACACCTCCACAGTCCCCACCTGGCCAGCACCACAATTCTGCCACTCTGATGGATGCACACCTGGCGCACCGTGGATTTCCACGAGCTGATGGAGAGAGCGGGGTGGCGTCGGGTGACCAGGAGGTTCCTGTTGTGCGCATCGCCAAGGGTCGCGGTCGAGCGTGCGCAACGGCAAGTAGACTGTATGACCTAGGGGTCGATCTGTAGGGATCTGCTGGGATCTGTAGGCATCAGGGTTAGCCCGTTGACTCGTTGGGTCGGAATTTTTCACAAACGCCCGTTGACGCGTTGCGTCTGTTCCTTGGGGCAAGGAATCTCAAGGGCGGCACTGGAACAGCAATATCTTTGGGATACTTCTTAGCAGGATTCCACAAAGATGTGGTCTATGACTGGAAACGAGATGGAACCTTTTGACAAATGGAAACCGCTCAAACAAGACCAGACAAGTCTTGCTTTGGTGACTCCCGATGAAAGGACTGGTTCAAGAATTCTGCAAACCGACCGCGATAGCAGGGCCTCCAGATGTTCTTAAGCTGCTCCGGCGTTGCTATGATACTTCAGGGGCAGCATGGCGAGGCTATCACAGCGGATTGGCGAGCAGAAAACTTAAAAAGTGCGCAGGTCGTCCTGCAAAGTCGTTCGTTCGGTCAGCCCGATATCCAAGATGTCGTTCACCTCATCTTCACCTCATCGCCAATCTGCGAAACAACCCTCAACTGATTTGCTCAGGATGGTCCCTTGAGACACCAAATACATACGGGCAAATTCCCTCACTGAACTTGCAGCACTGCCAAGTCTTCTGAAACTGCGAAGCTCTGAGGTCGCCTCGCAGCGGTCGAGCCTCGCCCCAAAAACGTGCTGCTTAGCGCGCATGCGGTGTCTGCGCGGTGTTCGCGCGCGCCTGAAGTCTTGTACAAGTACCAGGAGAAGGTCATGAAGGGATCCGACCTCAGGGTTTCGTCCAAATGCCGGAGAAGTTTGGCGCTGACATTTGACCCACAATTTTTCACCGGAGAAATCGGAACCTTCACTGCCCATTGAAACCCACAAGAAAAGGGCGACCTCCACATCAACGGCGCCTTTCCCCCCTCCTCTTGCAGAAGAGGTCCGCTGTCACGGACCCAGGAAACGGGTCCGCTCAACAGCGCCCAAGCGCCCAACGACCGACCCCGCGTCCGGCCGCGTCGGACGCGTTCCCATCCGTTTCGGTCGATCCCATTCGGTGTCCCCACAAGGCTTGTGGATCGTAACGCCTCAGGAACGGCCGAAGCCGGGGCGGCGAAGGAAGGGGGGGGGACTCTCTGGCGTTGGTGTTCTTCTTTTTTTGCAACACAAGAAGCATAAGTTAAAGCGATGTTTCGAATTGGTTCGTGGTGTAGGAAGGACAATCCACTGGGTTCCATGTCCAATCTCAAAACCAGATCCACTGGGTTGGGATCCAGAGGTTGTCATTTTGGCAATATAGCTCAGCCCCCCAAAAAAAGCTGGGGATGTTCAAGAAAAACCGGATTTGGGTGGTGAAAACCAAAACTATATGATCTAATGAATGGGTCCTCTTGTCCGTCAATATGGCCTCGATGGAAACACCACTACTCACTACTCCAACACCACCAAGAACATGAAAAAGGCAAAAAATATGGAATTGATCCAGAAAGTTACAACTGTTCAGTGCCCAAAGATCAATCCAAAGTGGTCCCCAAATGGATAGTGGCACGGTTTCCAGAAAACTTTTTAGTGGTAATTTACTGTTTGTTCTATTTATTTGGCTGTCTGTATACAGAAACAAGGATCCAGTTCATCTCTATGGATCGTCTGGTCACCTCGAGATGTTCCTCTCTTTCACTCGTGCCTATGCATGGGATGCTGTAATTACCTTGGTTCGTCCTGAGGGTATGGGTATACGTCTGCAAAGACGGGGAGCTGGGTGAACCACTTGGAAAGCGGAAGTCTTGGAAAGTGATCAGGAGGACAATCAGTTGGTCTGGAGATGGTGGAAGTCTTGGGCGGGTATGCACTTTTTCATAGAACTGATTGTCGCTCGGTCGACGTCCCGCTGATCGTCGTTCCCACACGAGAAAAGAGTCCTTCTGAGTCGATAGTCGAAATGGAAAAGAATGGCCCCCCCACGGTCTATAAGTCTATTCGCTCAGGTCGCAGGTCACCAAAGCCACCACTCTTGGTCCACCAAAAAGCCACCAGTGACTGGGTCACCGCTCTGTCATTCACTCAACTGGGGTCAGGTCACTTCAACAAACAAACCCTGCACATGCCGGTGGATCTGACCATCTGGTGGGTACCTCTGGGTGACCCCCCTCCCTGGGGAAGCGGCCCATCGGACCTTATGTGAACCTTATGTGGATGATCGGACCTTCCCAACAGAGGTTGAAGGACCCGACTGCTTCGACTATCCCAGTTGAGTACCACAGGTTACGGGTCCTTTTTCAGGTCACTGGCTACCTCTCTTAGTCTGTGGAAAACCATTTCACCTCCAACTTCTAACTTTACAAAATGTGGTCTACGACGCGACTCTGGGAGTTTATGAGACAATTTTGGGGACAACGGCCTGATTCAGATCCTTTCTCCGATCTCGCCACTCCGCTTTATTCTCTTTTTCGCTTCACATGCTCGTTCCTGCGATGCGCCGTTCCAGCGCTTCGTTTTGCTCCAAGACCTGGCGAATCCTCGGGCGGATGGATGCTTTCTCTGCACGCGGCGAAACCAAGATGGGCTCAGCGGCCGTTCTGCGCGGGGAATGCAGGGAAAAAGGAAGAATGTTTCCTTGTTCTGCAGGTCTTTGATTGTCCAAGATTGTCATGCAGGGAATGTTCCCCCTTTTTCCCTTGTTGTTTGTTTTCTTGGAAGGAACTCCTGGAATGATCCAAGATGATCTACAGATGGGTGACTTTGGTGGTTCTGGGGGCCAGATCATGGGTGTGAGGCCCTATTCTTAGAAGAAGACACTCATGATACTCCTGGGATGTCACACATCAAAGTGCAATTGCAGGTGGTGGAGGAGCTTAGTATATCATCTTGTTTGGTTTTCACCAGCTCGTGCTGGTCCATTCACCACGTGCTGCTTGCAGTGAAGCCACTGTGCTCGGCAGATTTTGATCTCCTCCTCCAAGGAGGCTGCTGCGTCGGAGCCTGCGGAGAAGAACACAGGGTGGTGGAGACACATGGATCCGGCACTCCTCAAATACTTGGATTTGCATAAGGAACCTGGAAGAATATGTTCACACTCCTTGAAATCATGGAAGTGGAGTGAAAACCACCTGTTCGCATAGGATTTCATGGTCATCCTTGCGAGGTGATTTCAGAGAGTGTAAATGGCGTTCTTCTATCCAATTTACTCTTCATGGCGTTTCTACATTCATGGGATATTTGCATAATACTACAATAATATAATGCTGTTTTGTTAGTGAATTCCCATCGGTATCAGGTGTCTATGGGACATCGGAAAAGAAGGTCTCAAAACAAGGACAACCAGGGTGCCTTGGTCAATGAAACCTCCTTTACCAGTGGTTTTGTGGTAAGTGAATGTCCCCGAAAGCAAATGCTTTCTACATCCTGAGTGAGGTAGAACGGACATAGCTGCTTGAGGGGCCTGAACCAGAACAAGCTGTATGGGTGTATGGCGACTACTTGGGTGATGGAATCACGCAGGAAAGGGAGATTAACGTAGTCTTCTCCAGGAAACAAAAAGAAGAACCTTAGTCTAGTAGTTTGGAAACACTTTTTTGGTAGGTGAACATCTTTTTAAAAAAATCAAGAAAGACACTTGGTATGCTCTTTCAACCTCTTTCACCATCCCGGGTCGCGGAGACCTGCCGGTGCCAGCGCTGCGCGGAGCAGCGCTACCTGAGTATGCGCCTCGGCCCGAGCCTGCCGTCGAGTGGCCGAGGTCGTTCGTCAACCGTGGTCGCTCCCCAACATGTGGAGTGACCCAGTCCAACAGGAGTCGCAAGAAATGTCAAAGAGCTGAGTCTGGTTGTCATGCAGCTAAAAAATCTGAAAAATAAATCCGGATGAAGCCACTAAAGAAACTGGCAAGATTCAAGAGAAGACTCTGCGAAATGCATCCAAATCCAGCTTCTTCAATTGCATCCAATTATCGGACAAGCACATCTCCTTTTGAGACCAGGGACTGCTCCCTGCACCTCTGATGTGGTTTTAGAAAAGGACACGCCCGGCCCAACAAAATGGAGGTTGAAGCACACTGGGTTCATCCCTTCTTCCCGAAAATACCACTTGGAAGTCCAAAAGGAGGCATCCTCTCTCCAGGTCAGTCTATCGGAACCCCCCACTTCACTAGACTTTAAGAGCGCCGAGTTAGTTATCCTGCATGGGGGAAACTTCGGAAGGAACGAGCTACTAAATGCTTCGATTCGCCTTGCGCCGCTTTCCCCCCCAAAAAAAGAAGAACACGAGCTCGCGAACGATTTGCACGTGCCTGGAGCTTGGCTGCAAGGTCTCCGCTTAAAGAGGCGTTCTTGGCCACTTGTTCCTGGCGAACGTCTGAGCGCCCTCCGCGGCATCGACCGTTGCTCTGCAGCGGACGTTCTGCAGCGGACGTCCGGGAGAACGTTGATAGCTGTGGCCGGAGGAGGGACGAGGGTGCATCAAGGGAAAGGATTGACAGACCTATTTTAGGGGGAAAAATCTTGGGAAGACCTGGTCATGTTGGGCAAACATTCCCAACAAAACAAAATGTCGGGAGGTTGGGAACTCATCTAGACATTCCCACCATCTGGGGCAGAGGTCATAAAAGCAGCACGCATGTTGGGAAAACCTGGACTCTGGACCTAAGCCTAAAACTCAAATCCCTGACAAACATAAGGGTTCTTGGCCTGCTAGGACGGAACTGGACATTTTCGGGTGATATATTGACGTGCAAAAAACATCAATAATAAATCTTCATGTGACGATTTCGAGGATTTGAGCTTGGACTGCCAAGGTGTCATCTCTGTTAAAAAGGATCTTGATGGGGGGGTCACAAGTTGGTGGTTTGTAGACCCTCAACAGATGTCATTGTATACGATGGAATATGAGGGAAATCAAAACAACAAAAGGAATTCGGTCACACATCACTTCTTGAATCGGTGTGGGAAGGGTATGGAAAGGGTGACCACTGAGATGACTTGTCTTTGATACGATTTTTTGGGTCTATCTCATTACGAAGGCTTAAGAGTGGATGATGATGGGGCCTGGTCGCAGGCCTTTCCATCTCTAAACTATAGTGATGTTCTTGTTTACCCTTACTATCCCTACTGGGACATACTGGGAGAAAATTTAAACTATAACCTACTAGCAATGGCCTCCAACCTGCTAGCGATCCTTACTGGGACATACTGGTCCGCCGCCCTGAGCTTCCGCCCGGGAGGGCTCCTTTGAGATGGTGGCGGTGATGGAAAACGGACATTGCCACGCATGGCATCGCGGAACTGATTTCTTCAACAAAATCACATTAAAACCCTCGAAAAATGAGCAACTTGTCCCCAGATCTGGGCACCCGCGGGCACCCACACTCCCG
This sequence comes from Durusdinium trenchii, assembly GCA_963970005.1. Classification (NCBI taxonomy): domain Eukaryota; class Dinophyceae; order Suessiales; family Symbiodiniaceae; genus Durusdinium; species Durusdinium trenchii. The sequence continues at coordinate 1,000,804 of CAXAMN010025250.1, read as the reverse complement.
GTGGTCTCATCCCAGCCCGACTGGGCCCCCATTGGTTGCTCTTCGCCTGGCAGCGTTGCCTCACGTCTGAGACTTGGGCCTGCAGCCTGACCGCCGGTGCCAAATCAAATGATGAGTCTGAAACCTGGCTGGTGCTGCTACACTGAGAGTGTCAGCTTCTACACTGGGTGAGTTTCCGGAGTTATGCCAAAACTAAGTTGTGCTCCTGATGTCCTCCGTGCAGCGCCTGCAGCGATAGGAACAAAACAAACAGCTGTTCGATGTGTCCGGATGTTCCGAAACACGGGACCCGTGCGCCGCATTGGAAGGCGAAGACAGAGAAACCTCTTCAAATCCACAGTCCCACATAGGTTCGAGCTTCCTTTTTTCTACGGGGGTCACGACCGTGGTAGGCTTTGTTTTGGGTGGTTTTTCCAAAGAAAACGCGGTGCCCTGCTGTGGTTCCTTCCCCCAGAACAAGAACTGACTGCCCCAGTGAAAGTATTTGCATGGCGGCTATGACTGTCAGGGTCGTGGATCTTTGGTCAGTCAGGGTCGTGCCGAAGAAATCGTCTTTGCTAGAGTACCAGAATCCACAAGCGCCCTGATTATATGTACATGTTCTTCATGTATTTCTGCATAAAACGAGCGAGAGAGAGAGAGAGAGCGCGCGCCAGGGAGTACAATTGTGACCTGTAACTTGGAAAATCGATTCACCCAGACACCACGGCCACCAAAAGCAGCATGTCCATACTGGAGGTTGTCGTCCACCGAATATCCATGCTTTAGGCAAATCAAAAAGGTCTTCCATTGTCTTTGAGGAGGCCGTATTTTTTGTGATGAGAAGCTTGCACCGCCTGAGAGTTTCTCAAAGCCTCACCGTACTTCGACTGGTTTGGGGTCAAAAATGGTTGGAGGAAACAAGTGCATCAAAAAAAAGTACCTCAAAGAGTGTTCTCCCAATCAACGCAAACCTGTCACCTACCTAACCTATACATCACCTGATCCCAGGCTTCACCTCAAAGAGTTGTAACCTCCAGGTTCTTTTACTTCATTGCGTTCTTTCTTTACACAACTTTCATCCACAGGGGTGCCACAGCAAGGCCGACCCTCCCTCTCCCCCCACTTCCTCGTGCCCTCGTGCCTGGCGTTCTCGCCACGGATGGCCTTTTGGAGCCCCCAAAAGCAAGGTCGTTGGGGCGGGGGGGGGAGGGGGAGAGAGAGAGAGAGTTAGAGTTGACCTGCACTCAGAAAAGCAACTGCTTTTCAGGAGTGCATCTCCAATTTTTGGGTGCACTTTGTGAGGACGGGTGATGGGCCAGATGCCGAGTGCCTGTGTGTTTTTCCCGAACATGCTTCCTAAGATTTCCTAAGGATGGGTATGGCACCGGTTGCAAAACGGACTTTTCTGACCTGCGACTGCCTGTTGTTGGAAATGATTCAAGAGTTCCGCCGTGGCATCCGAATCTCGCAATTCCCTCAACTGGTCACCGAGAGCTTTTGACGCGTCTTCCTCTTCACACTCCCCCTGCGTTCGCCGCGTCCGCTTTCAGTTCAAGCCGGCGCCGCTGCCGCCAGAGTTTCCTCGCCTCTAAGCTCTGCCGTTGTCGCTCCAAGCTGCGCTCCAAGCCATCGGCGCTCCGCCGCTGGCCATTCAGCTCCTGGCGCCGTCACGGTGGACGGAGGGATGGTCGGGTCACGGTCGGCGCCACCGTGCGAGCACCAGGAGACAAGGGGTCTTCACCCAGGAAACCAGGGTGGAACTGACCTTAAAAAGGCTGGTTGGGGAATGGGAAGGTAGTAGTCTGATGACTGAGCAAAGGACCTTTTCTTCACCAAGCCACCAAACTTTCCTCCCCTTTCAGCTCTGCTACTTGGCCCAATTATCTCGATTTGCACCCCACAGGCCGGCAGGCCTTTCCAAACGACGCGGGCCCCAACCAAAAAGCAAACTTCAAAAATCACATGTCACCCCAAAATCCACCTTCTTCCGCCTAAATATAGGACGCCTTGACTTGATGTCCCCTCTATCTTAAAGCCCTTCGCCGCTCAGCCGACCCCGAAAACGGCGGACCGGTGCGGTGCACCGTGCTCGGCGCGGCGCCTGGAAACCGCTTTCCAAGCGCTGCTGCAGTTCCTGCAGCTCGCGCGCCTCCTGGGCCAGCGCCTCCACGGAAGTGCCGGCCACGGTTGGATGGTGGGATCGGGTTCGTCGGTTCGGGGGTGGGCACCGTTGAGGTGTTTTTGGGGGGGACTGAGTCTTTCTGCGGCTGGTAGAAGGCATGAGAGAATGAGGGAATGAGGACCTGAATGGTATTCGTTCCTTTTGGATCCGGCCATCCTCCAAGGGAACCAAGTTGCTGTTGCACCGTTTTGGTGGAGCATCTATATTTGCACATATGAAGTTGGTTGGCTAACAAAAGCAGCAATAACCACAATGGATGTACCAAACGGCCACCTCAAAGTCTCCCACCAAAAAGAAACAGCGGTTGTGTTCATATGTGTTTTGCCAGCTGTTTGCTGTCTCGTTGCTTTGTATAGATGATGTGTGTTGTTGTGGTTCCCATCTGCGCTTTTTGACATCCGAAATCGCTGAAACTTCGCCTCCGTCAATGGCATTATGCTGGCCAACTTTGCCTGTTCATTACGCTGTTCCAGGACACTCAAACGTTCAGTGAGCCTCTGGTAGGAATACCCAAATATTGGTGGAAATCTGACAAACAGCTCAGCAGTGTGGCGGGCTCCAAGAGAGGAAGAAAGGATTGCGAATTTGGGTTTCAAGTTCTTCTCCACGCTGCATCCAAAAAATTGAGGAAACACTGCAGCAACTCTTGTGACTTCAGAACC
>CAXAMN010025250.1:973659-997968 GCA_963970005.1 Durusdinium trenchii | reverse complement strand
TGCTCGATGCTGTAGCCAAGAATTTGAGGATGCACTGCAACAGCTTTGGCAACTTGACTCTTGCTCAAGCCTAGGTCTAGAAGCCACTGCACTGTCGGCTTCAAGTTTCGCTCGATGCTCAGGCCAAGAATTGGAGGAACCACTGCAACTGCTTTAGCAACTTGACTTTTGCTCAATCCCAAGTCCCACAGCCAATGCAACTTGGGCTTTAGCTGGTGTTCAATCGAGGGCTTCTTTGCCAATGCATGCTGTTGCATCAGCTCAATATCAGTTTCGTTGAATCCATCCTGGACCAAAAATGCAGAAATCTCATCTGTGGTGTTGCCACCTCGTGCAGTCATTGCAGCGTTTGTGACAAGTTGGGCAGCATGAGATAATCGAACCGTGTCCTTTCGCATATGCAACTGCCATCGCCTTAAAAGCCTCTGATGTAGAACCTCTTCAAGTTTGGCAGTTGTCTGCACCAAAACGTTGTTCAAAGCCCTCGAAAGCGACTTGTGATCACCTTCTTGCCACGTGTCCACACAAATCCATAGAACTTTGTCGTCAAATGGTTCACTTACAGTGTGGCTGATCCGAAGCACATACGATCCAGGAGGTGCAAAAGCCAGCAACGCAGCATTTTTCAGGCGGTCCATGTTCATGCCTTTCGCTTCCGCATGTCGCCAGTAGCCATCGTACTCCACGAAGAACGCGGCTTGCGGATCCTTCAGCACTCCGAATGCTGCCAAGTCCGGCTCTAGGTAGTTTCCAGCCCAGTTGCTTGGCGAAGGGAAGCTCCGGAAGAGTTCCTCGAAAAAGATTCGGAAGCTGGTCCCGGACAAGCAGAATTTAATTCGGATTGTTGCAAGTCGAACTGGTTCTGTCACTGTCACCTTACTTAAGTGGAACTTCCACAGCCAGAAAACGGTGTTCTTTGGAACTGCATTTACTCTGCCCAACCCATGTTACTCAATGAGTTCATCCGGTCGTTTGAGGGTAAGCCCACATGCCAAGAAAAGGTCCCTTTGAAGAATATGGAGGAATACGGCATACCTTGGAATATGGTGGAATCATTTGGAACCAACCAGGCACCCTTTTACCCCCAAGTCTCCGTGATGGGCGTCTGCGGCATCAACAGCTCCGCCAAGGGCGCCAGCAGCTCCGCTTCCGCCACGCTGCCCGGCCGCCGCCGCGGCCAACCCGTCACCCACCAGGCTGGGGCGGACGAACGGCCGGAGAAACTCCGGTGGAAGCGGCGCAAAAGGTCTCTCATGGGCGTGTGAAATGACATGAAGATGATGGAAGATGCGAAACTTTTTTGGGGTTCAAAAGCGCTGAACATGATGGAATATCGCTGGAAATATCGGGTGGTCTCTCTTCGAAGCCTGAGCACCAGTCAGTAGATGGGTTCGGTTGACCGCTACAGCCACAAGAATTGAAGATGGAGGTGGGTCAGACCTTAACCATGCAATTCGGTCGAGCAGCGGGCACGGAAACCGATTCTGTGCATGTGTCAGAGGCTGGAGAGATGTGCATGAAGCTTATTACCTCATTCATTGAAGTTGAAAGATTGTTCCTCCCGACTGCCATGTAATTACAGGATTTGTCTCCAACTGAATCAGCAAATCAATCATCCAATGCCTATTTGCCTGCTTCCATGGCTCGTTGATCACAGCGACCAAATGGAGCAAGAAAAATTAGTCTCTTTATTTATGTAGAGCACTAAAATTGCGCCTTGAGGTAGAGCCATGGGAGAACTTGTTGTTGCAATGGAGGCATTTCTTTGATGGCTCCAAAAACCCACAAATGTCCTTCCCTAAATCTCAACCCATGGCCAAGCTGAGGCACCAAACAGGGATAGGAATGAACACCACTGCAGGACCAGAGATGGCTCACAAACACCAAAAAACAAATGGTTTGGTGAGGTTTTGGCTCGCCCAGCTCACGGCCAAAGGTGCAGGACCTTTTTCCTCGCAAGCGCCTGCATGGCCAAGCACTGCCGGGCCGCAGGGGCAAAAACTAAATTTGCAGTAAGTACATGTCTCAGAAAAGGTAGATCGCACACTCCCCAAGTTTTGGGTGAACATCTGAACATCTTGGGAAGATCCACTCAAGGTGAGCCAAAGGCCCTTAAACCAAAACCCCCCTACGATGTGCTCCGGTTGGAAAATTCCTTCATATTCCTGAACATGAGAACCACGTGATGCAAAACCAAAGACCTTCAGAGACCTTCAGACTGGGGTGCCGACAGCTTCCACTGGGGGATCCTTGCTCTCAGGCTACACAGCGCTGTGGGTCATTCATCCTCGCGTAGTTCGAGTAGTTTCATTCTTGATCTTAGTTGGCGTTCCGAAGGGCTAAGGCAGCCAAGACTGAAACATCTTATGATCCATAGAGTACTCCATGTATGTAATGCATGCCTACATTGACACCTTTTCAACCACCCCAATGTAGGCATATATGGTACAGAGTACAGGAGCAGCTACCAGAGCCAACCCTCTTGTATCAACCCCCACACAACCACTGGCCGGAGGCTCACAAACATGAGTGTCACCTGTTCTGGGGTTTCACCAACGGGCTTCTACTTCATCTACGTGTCACAGCAAACATAAACAGTACCGTCGCAGTTGTTGTGCCAATGCGGTTTTCCCTCACCAATGTGGCTTTAGGTGAGGCGCTGACTGAGAGAGAGAGAGAGAAAGAATATACCTCAAAAGTACGGATTCGTAAGCACCGTCTACTGTTTAGGTCTATATAGGTGTGTTGCTCTTGTGTCTGTGGAATGTGTGATGCTCTTTGCCGCAGAAACTGTGTGGTTTCGAGGAACTGCTTGACATCGACCCATTGCGTAGTTAGGCGTAGTTGAACAAAGGAGTCCTTTGCACTCAAACCCACAGTTCTTTGCAGGCACCCAGCCCAATCATTTGTGATATGGTTTACTAAGCAAGTAAGGGAATCCAGGATCCGCATAGCCCTCCGTGAGGAGATCTCTTGAGTCAGGCCTATCGTCATTTCACTTGCAGGTGCCCAAACCGGACCAGGACCTTTTTGCTTGGCGAGTCGGTTGGTCACAGCCGAGCAGTGCACGCTGGGCAGAATTCTACACAGATCCTGCTCGGCATCGGCAAAAGGACTGCAAAATCAGAGGAAAACTGCCAAACAGCTGCAGCAGGATTTCTTGAAGGAAGGACTGTCCCTGGAGAAAACTAGTACACTATGCAACTCACGAGTTGAGTTAAAATCACTTCCCACTCGATCCTGCCGCAGCTTGTTGCAAGGCTCGCGCCCGCCATCATTGGTGAAGCATCTGCTGGCCCAATCAGCCTGGCAATCTGACCCGGCTCATTTTACAGCGGAGGAACTGTCAGTCGATGGACCAGTTTTCTCCCTTGAAGGAACACTTCTCTGCAAAAGTTGGAGTCAGCTCTACAGAAAAATACTTTCATAATTAGTGTTCATGTCATTTCAGATGCTCTTGTCACCTCTATGGCGAGGCCACCGCTCACAGCAGCATGAGCAAGATAAAGGGAAGAAGCCTTTGGCATCTTTCGAAGCTGCCCAATCGAACTTCCTGAATTCATTCGAGGTGGACAAGCCTCTACTTCTATTCCTGTCTTCGTTGAAGGGCGGCGGGAAAGAAACCATGGCAAACCGATCACACGCCATATCAGATCAGGCACTATGCAACTTATTGATTGAAACGTCCCAGAACTCATCCACCGATAACATGTGTGTGGTTTCTCTGTCAAACAGCGGCCACACGCTGATTGTTAACTCCCAAAAAAATGGCGATGCAGCGAAAAGCCAAAAGCGCCCCGTGCCTGCCAACGCTGTTCACCACCTCCTCCGCGACGTCCGGGCGCTTTCTCCGCGACGCGGAGCTTTTTCGGCGCCTGCGCCGGTGACAGAACTGTGGGGGGGCCGGCGAGCCAGCGAGCGGATCAAAGCACGCGCCCCCACCGCTTAAACAAAAAAGAAAGAGCGAAGTCAGTGTTTTGCTACTCAGCCCATCGATTGAAGCGTCATGAACCGACTGAAAGGCGTCTAAGCTTTCCGTGGTTCGGTGGACCGGGCCACCTAGGCGATGAGAGTCTTGACGAAGAAGACGCCCCAGTTTGCCAGGATGATCACCGCAATCACCACGATCTGTGGCCGCGAGGTCAAACGTGTCTCATTGTTCTTTCGGGCAAGTCATGGCTGTGTGTTGGAGTCTTTATTCCTCATCCATCCTCATCCCCTTTTCAAGCTAACTTGTGTGTATATTATGTGTTGGTGTGGGTGTCATGTCGTGCTTCTTCCCCCCACGCCGGCACCACTCGTCGCCGGCACGTGGCGGTGCTCCGTCCAACATGAAGCTGAAGCCGTCAACGTACGCGAACCTGCTTGACGATGAAGGGTGCCCACTTCAGTGGGTCACGACCAAACTCGTGTTCCATGAAGAGGTAGGGCCACCTGATTGCTGGAGACAGCTGGAGAATGTAATTTAAGAGGGGAAGGAAGCTTCCTTGGGAATCGTTTCACTGGGAGTCGTCTGACTGGGAGTCGTTTCACCTGTAGTAACAAGAAACTGTTCAGTATGTCTTGGAAGCTTCCGACGCTGGAGACAGCTGGAGACGCAGAGGGACGGGGCACCAAGGCTTGGGACGGATGGTTCACTGGAATCCCAAGGTATCACGAGGTTGTCTGAGGTACCCGAGTGCTTTGCTGGGAGTCGAGGGTTGGGGATTGGGCACTCCAGGGGGAAGTACCTGAGTGCCTTCATTAGCTGCTCAGCACTTGGCAGCTCATGCTGAACATCTGCTGAAAAACAAAAAAACGTTTGTGGCACTTGAATGAAGCATCACCAGTCGTTGGTCTGAAAGTGTTTTTGGGCTTGCTGAGAATGTCTCCAAGCATTCCCCAAAAGTCTCATCTCGGGCAAAGGTGGAAAATGGGTTTCACATCGAGTTCTTATGTCCTGCTTTGGAGAAACTCCTTATATATGCTGATGACTTGCTTTTTCCGTCTTCTTCATGCAGCAACTTCCACCCAGCGTTGCACTCTTTCATAAAGCCCTGCACCAATCAAGCCTCATTGTGACAGCACTGCTCTCTCTCTCTCTCTCTCTCTGTCTGTCTGTCTGTCTGTCTGTCTGTCTGCCTGCCTGCCTGCCTGCCTGCCTGCCTGCCTGCCGGTCTGTCTGTCTGTCTGTCTGTCTGTCTGTCTGTCTGTCTCTCTCTCTCTCTCTCTTTCTCTGAACGCAAAAAAACACTGGAAGAGATGAAGACATCGGCTCTTTGCAGCGGCTCACATGAACTCATATATGCATCATATTCATTCCACCATGTAACAAAACAACAAACAGATCTAGATTGAATCCAGTTGGAACTATATAAAACTACTTGGCACAGGATCAATCCGCCTGCCAGTCATCTGAAAATTGCTGAAGAAGAGGATGATGTAAAAAATGCCTCGGCAAAGGTGAAGAAAATTTATCAGAATCAGTCTAGTGTAGACTCTTGATTAATAACCCCCCATTTGAAATGAAAATCCTCTTCATGTGGGGGGTGTATTAATCCAGAGTCTACATTATCAAGGACTATGGAGTCGGGAAGTTGGGATCACAGATCCACAAGACTCGTGGGTTCATGGACCTTTGGTCTCGTCAATGCCGTCCCATGAGTGACCGGTGTTTGGGGAGAAGGTAAAGAAGACCCCAAAACGCTGCATATTGCACCAAGTGCTGCCGATTGGACTCACTGTTTTGGGTGCTGCGACCGATGTTTTTAGTGGGCTCTTCTGGCTTTCTCTCTTTCTGACCGATGTCCCATCTGAGGGTCCTCACTGTAGCAGACCCCGAAAAGCATGTCGTTCGACAGTGACAAGGTCTGCCGCAAGGTGTGCGTCGAGCGCAGCGACAAGTCCTCCGGCGGGTTCCCCCCCGCGGCGGCACCACGGAGTCGATGGGGTGCCGTGGCAGCACAGGAGGGAAGGTGCCAAGGCTTCGGGACAAGCGAGTTTGAATCTGATCAAATTCATTTGACTTAAGGTCTCTCCATTTGCAGTCAATACCATCCTACCTTCTCAGTATTGTAATGCATTATATTATGTTAATCCTCCTGAAACCCGTCTCTGAGAGGCAACATCGGCAACATCCAATTCCTCAATCCTTTTTTAGATTTGTTTGAGGAACCCACGGCTGTAGTCTCAAGGCTCTCTGTCTGTGTCCCTCCAATAGCTCTCATCTTGACCTGGTACAGGAGATCTTCAAGAAACCTGACAGACTTCCTGGTGGATGCCTTGGGATGGTGGTTTTGGTTTTGGCTTTGGCCGCTTTAGCCACTTGGGTCTCACTGACTGGATCTGGAAAACACGCACCGGTCTATCCTCCCTCCAACAATCACAGAAGTGGACTCCAACCTGATGGCGATGGCCTCCAACCTACTAGCGATGGCCTTCAACCTAATGGCGACTGGGGTGAACTCGGTGAACTCCACTTTCCATGTTTGTTGGAGAGACTCGCTCTTTCCGTCGCGCAAATCTCTCCGCCAAGCCGATAAAGAGCGCCGGCACGTGAAGCACATGCTGCACCTGGCGGCTTCCGCGCCGGCGCAGAAGCTTGAGGTTTTGTTCGTCCCACAGAGGTCTCTCTGTATGGTCTTTGCTTTGTATTCGAGCTGCTCAAGCCCCGAACCCCCCCCCCAAACCGGATCTGAGCCACAGGGAGCGGATCTGAGCCGCTCCTGTCGGTGTGAGAGAGAGAGAGAGGTTGGAAGGTGGCGTTGCTTCGTTCGGAGAGCTCCTGTCGGTCGGTTCTGCGAGCCCACAAGCCTTCTGTTGAGTCAAAATGACACACATTCGGCCTAGAGTGGTCCCCAAATAGATGACCGTCGCACGGTTTCCAATGCATTTGAAGTGGGGATCTACTTTCGGGCCTATATATATATATAATATATAGATGGGTCTATCCTATTACCCAGTGGATGACGATGGGGCTTGGTCACAGGCCTTTCCATCTCTAAAATAGTGATTTGCTTGTTTACTGACTGTTACAGGTTTCCTGGGACAGACCCAACCTGTTCGGGGGGAGTAGATTGCTGCTTGGGAGTTAACAGTTGGACCTGCTTGGGGGAGTACATTGCCGCAAACCTGTTCCAACCCTGCATTGTGATCCCACTTTAAGGAGCCAATGGCGACTCCCTTCATGGTCCAAAAGAGACCTCCTAGTGGAGTGAGATGGCCCTTCTGTAGGACAGGGACCCTGTTTGGAGGGTTTTCTCTTGGATATGAGGAAATCCCATGGGTTCCAAATCAAAAGAAAGAAGAGGAAGCTTTTGGTGAGGAGCTGGTCGACCTCTATACCCACCAGATCCCAGATGTTTCTCCTGTATCACAAACCTTTGGATATTTTTTGAGGACATGAACATTCGCCAGAACTCGCTCTCCTGACACCTTTCAACTGAAAGGGATGAAACTGGTTGAAAGCGGGCCTCACGAGGTGTTCAAGGTCCCCAAAATGGACCGTCTTGATCTGCACCTCTTGAAGGCCACCCTCTTGAAATCCGTCATCCTTGAAGGGCACCTGGTGGACTGATGGCCACCAGTTAGGAACTTAAAACACTACCAACGCAGTCGGCCTCGGTCGACTTGTTGCGCCTCACGAAAGTTCACCCCCTTCTCTGCCCACTGCTTGCACTCATCCTTGAAGCCTCACATCGACTCGATGTAGGAATGGACTGAAGCATCACCAGTGGCTAGGTGGCTGGCCGAAACACGAAGCGGAGGACACCAACTTGAATTTGTCTCCCTTGGATTGGTCGGGCTGCTGTTTCACCCTCTCAAAAAGGAATTCTTGACTCCTTCCTTCCTGCAAAAGACCTAACAAAGCTCAAAAGCTTCTTGTTTCGAACCGCAGAATGCTCCTGTTCATGTGGGCCAAGCTGTGGCCAGCCTCCAACCTTCCCAGACCACGCCCCCCCCACCTGTCTGTGCCCTAGTCCGCAGAATGCGAACTCCGTCACCCGCCCGGCATCACCAGCGCCTTCGTTGGGAACCACCAAGGCAAAGTACTGGATGGTCACCTTCGTTTCGTTCGGCGTTGACCCCCTCGTGGTCTTCGGCGGAAGAAAGCGATGGTCTTCGGTATTGTGTGAGGGATGCCTGATGAGTGGAAGGAGCTGAGAAGCTTGGACTTGGCGTGAGGGGGGATCCACAGGGCCAAAGCGGACTCCGCAGCTTTGAAGTGATGTCCTTCATGAGTGTTTTATTAATTTCGGATAAAACCGACCAAAGATGATCAAAAAATGACCCATAAAACACATGAAAAGCGAGTGAACAGAATACAACTGGGTGACCCTGTCATGAGCCTGAGAGAGTTGGTCAATCTCGATGCTGTCTGGTGATGTCGCGAGGGCGTCGTGACTGAAGTGAAGAAATCCCATCTCCCATGCTGCTCGTCTTCGGAAGATGAGAGCCATATCCTGTGAACAACTTGCATGAGTTACCTCTTGAAAAAACGGTGTCAATCTCCAGGACCACTGGGGTACCCTGGAAAAAACTCCGAAGCCCAGAGACCCTCGGCCGGACCACGCCGAACAGGACCCCGCGGCCAAGGCACAAAGGCGCCTAGCGCGCCAATGCTCACAGACAAGCCATTCCTGAGTGAATCCAGATCAGGTGTCATAGGGCCACAAAAGTCTTAAGCTTCTTGGTCATACCAAACGACACTACAGCTCTTGGATGTCTCTTCACCAAATTCTGAGTCATGTTAGATTGCCAACTGGGGGTCTGCCTTCAACAAGCAGCTTCCAGAAAGCTGCAAAAAGGCCTAACATGGCAAAAGAGTGCACGAAAGCGAAGAACCACCTTGGATGGTTTTTTTGGATTGGTGCTTGGGGCCGTTGAAACAATATCTTCGGATTTGTGGCAACCGCTGGGACATCACACGAAGTCTTTCTCCAGCACCCACCAGTCGGAGAGGCGCCTCCTCTATTTGGACCTTCAGACTTCGCAGTTGGTGCCAGGCTGCCACTGGGTCACTGAAAAAATATAACAATAAGAAAAAAGTGGTTTAAAAAAATGATCATTAAAAATAAAGACGTGTGCCATGACCTCCGCCTGAGCTCTCTTTACGGTCTCTTCGAAGCTATCAATCTTTAATTTAAGACTGGCGCGAGTCTTAAGAGTCCTTTAGATCCATTCTGACTCATTCCTTACTGATTCAGCACCCATTGGCCTTTAGGCTACGATCCGCCCATCGGATTCCCACCCATCACATCCCCCGGCCACCGTCCCTTCCATTCCCTTCCCTTCCGAGTCTCGTGGTGGCCGCCAACCAGGGGGACCACGGCACGAGCAGCGAGAGCAGTTGATGCCAGAACTGGGACGACCCGTCGCCGCTTTGGACAGGACCACACGAACCGTTAGTGGCGTGGAGAGCGACGGAAGGTCTCATGGTCGTGGTGTGTTGGGCCCCATAGTGGTGGTGATGCTTTCTCCGGTGTCGGTTTGTGGCGGAAATCGTGGAAGAGAGGCCTGAGTGGGGCGAGAAACATGCCCCGTCCACCCCCCCAGCCCAGCTCGGGGCACCAGGGTTCCATTCTCATGACATACATAACCAGTGGAGACTCCAACAAGAGTCCAAGTGCTGCAGCAATTCTCCGTCCAACAGCTGTCACATGTAAGTGGAAAAAGAAAATCCTTTAGTGGATATCGGTTTCATAAAATTGCCCAAGAGAGCTCCGTTCAAAACAAAAAAAGGAAGAAGGCACCGTGGTCGGCTCCGTTCCAAGACCTGACTTTCCCGGACCGAACGAGGCCCTTCGCTCTGAACGTCTGTCTCCCCGGCGACCCCCGAGGATGGAGAACAGCGAGAGAGCGGAGAGAGTACTCCAAACCAAGCGAAGCGCCTGCAGGGCGAGGCAGTGACGCGTCAAGTAGATCCACTGACCCATCTTCCTCGGTGCCGGAGGGCGTCGTCGGAATGCGTCGCAGGAAGCCTTCGGTGGTGTCTGCCCCACCGCGAGTGGTGGAAGCGCAGATCCGCCGGTCCCCCGGGTCAGTTGGAAACCGTTTGGTTCCGTGGTTTGTGGCGAAAAGCCTTGGTGGCTGGCTGGCTGGTCACCTGGACCCGTTGGTCTCGAAAACGCCAGGAAGTGAAATCTCTTGAGGAAAGCACGAAGTGTCTATCTGGTGGCTGGCTTCTGTGATGCGGTTGAACATAGAAAGCCCCTTGAAAGCCCATGTAGCTTTGACCAACCCCCCCGCCCCCAATGAGTCCCGTCCATTTCCGCATCACCCCACCAAGAAGCTGCTGCACTTCGAAGGCCGGCTGATCCTTCGGCGAGCCGCGAGGGGCGCAGCCGTGGCCCCAAGCGACTCCCACGCGAGTGTGGCGCGGTGAAAGATGAGAAGAAGGTCCACACCTGGAAACCCAGTTTTAACTGGAAAGAAAGGGCTCTTCCATTAATGGCTGTTCCATGCCTGGTTGGGACTGCGTTTCCAGGCAAACAGCTTTATTTCCACACGCCCATCAACTAACTATGCTGACGTTTCGTACATAGTTAGAAGAAGGTCCTCTTGGCACTTTTGTGAGGAGCTGGGAGTACAAACTTCTGTCTAGGACTCTTTGGAGTGTACCCCGGCAGGACTTGAGTCAACAGTGACAGTTTAATGGTTGGAGCCTCAAATGATAATTGTAATGACTTTGAGACTGGGTGGAAGAGCCGTAGTTGAGAAAGGAGAAAGGATGCCGGTCACGCGGTCATCCGCAAAGCCTTGAAGGGCATCCCACCTTCCATGCGGCTCCGAGTTCCACGTTCCACGCGGTTCCATGCCCACCTCCCATCGGGTAAACCACCCCCGCACAGTCCGCGCCTTCCGAGGGGTCGGGATGCCCTTCCCGGTCAGCGGATTGGACGGAGCGAACACAGGGCTGAACGGGTTCGGAACGGTGGCTGGAATGGGCTGAACGGCTGAGGTTGTGGGGCACCTTCCTGCCACCCTTTTTGTAGTGCCTTGTCTTTTAGTGTTGCTCCATCAGTTGCTCTTTTTGGAGTTCAAAGAGATGTGTCGTTTTTGGGTGGCGCAAGGAGTCTGTATTTGCTCGACCTGGGTCTTTCGACTTCGCATCTTGTGCCCAGTATGTACACTCCTGTCCAGAAGTTGGACCGACTATGTGTGGTAGTAGAAACAAGAAGCTACTAGTAACAAGTGCATCACTACTAGTAACTAGTAACAAGTGCCTTACTAGTAGTAACAAGAAGCTATTAGAAACAAATTAGATTTTACTTAGAATTAGAATTGGCCATACTTCTTGTGATGGGAACGACCTGTCCGGCTCCGGTCGGGGTGATGTTCGGAGAACCCCGGAACGGCGCGAACGTACGGCTTCGTTGGAACGCGGATCCGTTGAGAATCTGATGTTGACTCATCAATGCTTGGAAACCGAGTCCCAACCAGAAACAAACTGATGTTGCCCGAGTCCAAGCCACTTCCTATGTAAAGCACCTCCATTGCCAGGCAGGGAACAGCCACAATTTTCGGGATTGGGGTTCGAGTGGAGCTCGTTTCAATGTTGCTCTGACCATGTCTGCTCAGAAGCCGCGGTAGTCGAAGCCGCGACGCCGTGAGAAATCCCGACACCCTCGCCGGGGGGCGAACGGCATGTTTGAGCGAGACGCCGGCGACCGAAGAAGCGACTGTTCGGAAGCGAGATGTTGGGCTTTATGATGTCAACATCGTATCAAGTGACCCCTGTGAAAGCAGTAGTCGATCTCTTAAGAAGTGGGTGAATCCATTGGGAAACCTTGGTCATGGTCTTCTTCTTCATCATCTTCTTTTTCCTCTCCACCTACCCCGTGTTGCACTTCGCACTCCACCCAGCCCCAAATCGCCTGGGAGTGCATGAAGAGTGGCACAAATGCCACAAAGGCCAAGAAGAAGCGCGGCACAAGGGGAGTCTCCTGCTTCCACCAGCCAGACTGGAACTGGCAGAAGCGAAACGTCCCATGATCTTGGGCTGAACTAGTCATGAACTACGGAAAGCTCCTGAACTAGTCATGAACTCATCATGAAGCAGTTATGAGCTCCTGATGAAACTACTCCAAGATGCTTTCTACTCGCAACAACTACCCCAGCTGCACCAGTTGGGAAAGGTTGAAGTTGGGCATCTCATGTTCTTTCGATTAATCTCTGTTGAATCAGCCGTCATGGGTTGATCAAACGTGCAACCCTAAAGAGTACTGTTCAAAGAAGAATTCCTCCTGCGCCATCTGGGACCTTTTGCGGAACAAAATTGAATTGAGTCCTACGTGTTTTTGTTCATGAAGGTATTGGAGGTGGTTCTCCATGTCTCTCTTTCAATCAGTGGCTGGTGCCGTTCCTTCCTGGCCATCAGGGCCATCAGGACCAAAAGTTAAATCCAAGGCGCCCGTGGTGTCTTCCAGAGAAAAAGAATTCAGCGGTTGGATTTCTGTGAATCTCTGAGACACACTCGCTGATGTCTCATCTCATCCATGGAAGTCACGTCGATGGCCATGGCCCCCAAAGACTCGGATCATCATGAAATCCGGTCTGACCAAACAGGTTGATGTAAACAGGTGGTGTTCACTCCCCTAAGAATTGGTGAGTGATTCCATCGGAGTGTAGATCTTCATCACAATTGAAGCACACAGCGCTGGGTGATCCTCTTTTAAAAAGATCGATTCCGGCAGTTCACGTCATTCACATCACAAGCAAGGCTTTTAGGAAAGTCCCTGTAGCTCCTGGCTTCCCTCTTTAATGGGGAATATGGATACCCCCGCGTCCTTAGCTCCCTCCTGAGCAACTAGATAGGAAGGCATCACAAGACTCAAGCTTCCAACCTCCCTACCTGCTGGTCTGTCGCGGCTCCTCATAGACGGAGCGCGTGCGGATGAACCTTTAGAGCGGCGAGTCGAGGACTGGACGAAGCACACGTCTGACCCTTGGGGTCAGTGCAACCAGCAGAGCTGGCAGCTTCACCAGCGCTGGGTGAACTGAGGTGGTCTAGTTGAGCCTCCCACATCTTCGTCACCCCCGAAACGAGTCCCGGCGCCATGTCCAGGCAGCCGGCTGGGGCCCCACCCGCCCGCCGTCCTTCGAGGGAACTGACGGACCGGTCAGGTTGAGGAAGCCGGAAACAAGCACTTCTTGGATTGGCTTCAGGAACCTAAGAACATCCCCATGCCAGGGGATCTACCCAGCTCGGGAAGATGTTGAAAAAAGCGCCTGATAATTAAACCCGGACTTCGTGTGAGAGGCTGAGAGGCTGAAAACCAAAAGTGACACGTCTTCTCGGATCAAAGCGATGTCTTCAGGTGTTTCCAGCCCATCACATCCACTCGAATCTCAGAAGATAGATCAATACCATCGCCGCTAGCAGGGTTGATGCCTGCAACGGACAACAGAAAAGTAATATTGGCTTGGGGCCAAGGTGTGATTCGTCAGCTCAGGTGGACAAAGCAAAAGCTGGTCCCAGGCTCCGACCAGCCTCTCTGCCTGAATATCTAGCCTGTCTCGTTCCCTCTTCTCTCCGCAGGCCAGTAGTGAACGAGTCTTGCTTCATCGTTCCCGCTTCCCGCAGCGGCTGTCTGGTGTTCTTCCAGCAACAGTGACCGATTTTTTCTTCAGGATCCCCCCCCCCCAGAGCTGTTTGGATAGCGTCAAACTAACATAAAATAACCAGGTCCTTTCAAACTTTCAAACAACCCCCCGCATTTTCTTGCCAAGCAGCATCGCTCCCAAAAACATGTACCACAGGCAAAAGAACGGAATGCCTCAGGATTGCCAGATGTGTCCAAACTTGCTTCACTGGACGGGTTCAGTTTGGTCTTCATTCAATTCGGTTTCCTCACTTGGATCCAAAAGTGACCCCAAACAAGTCATGAGAACATGGAAAACTGGTTCACCGACCTTGACCGCGCAACAAACCAAGCATGTAATTGGGTAACACAGCGTTTGCTTTCCGGGCGATGAGATAAGTGTGCTACTTCAAGGTCACGTTTCGAGCACCGTGCCATGTCTTTCACTCAACCCTTCGAGTCCTTGTCCCAAGTCGATTCCCCAACCTTCGGGGGACAGGTGTCTTTCATTCTCTTTGGTGCCGCTGCACGCGATGGTGGCAATCACTCTCAAAGAAAACACTTATTACGACCCTTCTGCGCACGCGGTGCGGTGCGTTTTCGAGGAAGGCTTTGTCGAGGCGGCTCCAAAAAAAATCAAACAACGACTGTGTCCCAAGAGGCCAATCAAATCCTTGAAGGAATTCTTGGCTTTCAGCTCCTCTGCCGCTCCGCAAGTCACGGAGAGAAAGAAATAGAGAACGTCTACTCTTCAACTCTACTCCACACGGCCTGGTTGCGATGGTTTCACTACAGGTGTCACAACATTCTCATATGTTTCACTTGGGTTGTCATGTAAATACTGTTCTTAGCAGTTCCACGCTGGGTCCTCGAAACTGGACTTAAGGGTGCACAAATGTCCCAAAAGCATGCGTTTGAACCGCTTGAATCTGTTCCAAATCAATCAACTCTTGAAGTCATGTTTGCGATGTTCTCGGGGCTGGTGTCCACACCGCTGAAGGCGTGGCGCGGTTCAAGACTTCAAGACTTCGCCCTGAAGTCAACCTTTAAAGGTCTTTTTGGGCGTCCGCAACTGAAGAAGACGACGAAGAAGAAACCTCTTTCAGGAGTGGTCTTTTGTTCATGTCAAAGGTGATTTCGAGGCGTTGGTATACCTGAGATCCAGATCTTCCGGACTTCGAAGGCTTCGAAGGGAGGCTCGATCTCCAAAAGAATGGCGACCCCTTTGGTCAGGAAACTCTTCGAAAATCCGTCCTTCCTTTGGCCGAAAAGGCGGACTGGGACTCACTCCCCAGTCTACGCACCCCTCCCCAGCCGACAGCCTCTTGAGCTGCCCTTCCTTTCGCTGGCAGCTGAACTCCCACTTCCACACAAGTCCCGCAAGTCCTTCTCTTCAGAGGAATAGCCATCCCAAGTAGTTCCAAAGAGCTCCATGATGGACCCCCGATGCGCGTGCACACCACGGTCGGAAGAGATGTTTCGGTTCGGCGTACCCGGAAGTCAACGCCGAATAATTCCGTTCCGCACTGTGCGTGTGAAGTCAAGTTGAGGAAGTGGAAAATGCACGAAGATGCAGTGCAAGCTTTCTGACTGGGAGCTTTCAATTTGAGTTGTCTTTGTCTTTCGATGATCGAGTTGTCTTTGTCTGTGAAAAATCCCTGAATGCAACTGCGGTTGGTAGTCTGACAAAGTCTGACTCCCCTTCACTCGAATAGAGGTTTTGCATAGCGGAAGGTTTGGTATGTTAGATTTGTGTACACCTGGAGCTCACTAGCATGTGATGTACTTGTTGAGTCGTGGGAAGCTACCTCCCTTGCTGGAGGAGAAGGAATATTTCTGGCCGTCCTGGTCCATGCTGCGGTGGAATCGCGCGGCGGGAAAGAACAACACGAAGTTTCACCCCCCATGAACCTCAGTCTTCTGTTGAATCAAACATCCACAGACACTCGTTCTCAGTCTACGGACGATTTCGTTGCATACACCTCAGATTCCAGAAAGTCAGCTTCACCAGTTGGCAACCAGTTGACCCTTTTCAAACACAAAACCCTCCGGAAGAACCGGGGGTGTTCCGGGTCTTCCGGTTCTTCCCAATGAGCTTCGTGGTGGACTATATATAGTTGGATAATGTGGGATAGATCTTCTGGAGCAGTGAAAATGAAAAGAAAACATCGCTGTCTCTCTCTCTCTCTCTCTATCTATCTATCTATGGTGTGTTTTCGCTTGCTCTACTCAGTGACTCCAATTGTGAGAATTCCATGAAACAGATTCATCCCCAATGAAACATGGCCATGGACACCTGCCAAGTCCAACAGGATTGGAAAGATCAGCTACGCAGCTACTCCCATGTCGACTCAAACATCGCAAGGTTCTTGCATTACCGACACCCCCGAGGATATCTCAAGCTGGCTTCGCGAAAAAAAGGGGATGGATGGCACATCCAAATATGGACCAATCTGCGATCATCTGCCAAAACTGACATGCAGCTGGAAAAGAATAGCCACTGTAGTGGAGGATGGCTTTCAGGCAGAATGGGGCTTTTGGTGTACAGTGACAGAAAATCGGACAGAAAAGAAGTCAACCGACCTAGCCACCCTCAAACCATCAAAGGAGATAAGACTTTTTCAAGGACACCCATAGATACACTCTGACCTACTATCATGGAAATGGAAAAATCGGTTCCGGGAAAACGCTTTGATTTGCTCGAACTGGGGGCGGTGCCAACAGAGGTTTTTTCAGAACCCTAGTTCGATCCCAGTTGGGTACTTTCAGGTGATTATTGGTCCTTTTTCAGGTCATTGGCTACCTCCGTTGGACCCATTCACTCACCCACCCACCATGCTTCGGCCGCCTGCTTCTCCAGCTCCGCCGCTCGGGACACCAGCAGCTCCTCGGCCGCGGCGTTTCGACGGTTTCGACGTGCAGAGGACGAAAGTTGAATGGAACAATACACCCCGGAAGAGACCCACATGGAACCTGAAAACCACGTCGGGTTGTAGATGAAAATAGTCTCCAGTCTCAGGTTCCATGTTAATCTTCGGGGGTGTATGCAGTCCAATCGCGTTCCATTGATGTCGATGTCAAGTCAAGGGATTGAAATCGAGGATCTGAAACCGCTAATGACAAGACAAATGGGGACCTCTCACACAACCCATTAAAATCAAAAAAGACACGTCGTGTGTCATTTATCCTAGGACCTAGGTCTCAACGCTTAGGTCGTCAGAACGGGTCCACATGAGTCCTCGTTGTCAGAAAAAATTCGAGCCATGTTAACTCTCAGAGATCCCCAGTCAGGCCAAAGCAATGAGGTTGGGGAGTCTCCATTCAGAGCCCCGTAGACGTCAATCGGGGTGTTCATTCCAACTACGCGTAAATGTCTGCCTTTTTGGATGGCTTTATAGATGAACATGCATAAATGTTGCACAGGCACAGTTGGAAGATCCAGGTGTAAGTATAAAGTACATAGTGTCTAAAGTCGAAAATCTCATGTATGTATAAAGCATGTATATTAATCTTCATGCGTGCAGTATGTATGATGCGGCACCAAGGTTTTGCCGAACATCTCCCCGAGAAATGACAAAATATGGTGCAACCCAAATGTTAAGCAATGTCAGCAGGATCCTGACAACAAAAATACACAAGAATACACATTCCGTTTGTATTATACATGGCTTGGATATAACATGATATATATAATAGTGATACAACTATCCTGAGTTTACACGCGCAACGAAAGTTCAATCGACACTCGAAGTTCGTGAACCGTGAAAACGCTCGCAGCGAATCTTTTCAGTGGAAGGCGCGCCACTATGGCTTCAAGATCAAACGTAAAGGCGCGCACCCACCCAAATCTTGAGACGGGAAGGTGCCACAGAAACACAAGTCACGCACATGACCTCAAGGCACACAGTTTCGTGCCGAAACTTGAAATCGGGGAAAGTCATTCCCGAGTCATTCCCCTGAACTCGAAGCACCTCGCAGCACACAGCGATTGCATGGTCTTCGGCAAATCCTGTTGCTGCCACCACAAGTTCGCAACCGATGCCAGCACTCTCTGTTCGGAGTCACATAGATGGGACCGGCAGGTCCTGAAATGCTCTGAGACCTGAAAAGCCGCACAGCTTCATTCGCCACTGCAAGCTCTCCTTGTAGCCGCTGATTTTCATCCTTCACTCGAGTCAGCTCTCGCTCGGTCTTCTCAAAGTCCTTCAGGATGGAATCTTTCTCTTTCTCCAAATCGTCTTGCTCCTTTTCAAGCTCCCATATTGTGAGCTTGAGCTGTGAAATCTCTTCATCAGCTTTTGACTGTTGCGATGTCTTCGACATTGCAAAACATGCAAGCAAGAAGTTTCCACCAAACCACAACAATGTAACAATGCCAACTAGGGCGGTTGCCATGAACATCTCAAAGGTGCCGAACGTCCAGTCCTCATGAGTGAAAGCTTCGGCTCCCGTCACCTCTCAGGCCATCACAAGCGCAATGAGTGCCTGCGCAACCTCTGACTTGGTCTGTCTGGTTTCAGCCACAGCGCTAGCTCTCTCCTCCTTTGACTTCTGCTTCGCCGCCATGAAATTCATGCTGGCCACAAGCTGCACATGACTGCCAGAATACCGCTCGACAAAAGCCTGCCGAGCACCGATCTTCGTCAGGCCATCTGACAACTGTCTCTCGCTCGAGGCCCAACGCCATTGGCACTTCAAATCAGCCAACAAACAGCCCTTCGATTGCAACACGCTTATCAGCTGCCTGCTGAATGGTCTCCCTTTGTACTGCATCATACAATGCATTGCAATCAAAAGCTCTTCAAGCGCTGTTGCGCATGCTTGGCACTCTGCAGCTAATGAACTCCGGCAAACCGTGGGGACTTTGAAGGAACGCCATGAGATGGTTGAAGCTGGATGCTTTTCACCTTGCAACACTCGCTTGTCGCAGGCCAGAATGACAAAACCTCCCTGCGAAGTCTTGTCAGACCTAACGCCAAAGGCGGCATCAGCATAACAGATCAAACAAAAATCTTTCAACCACCTCTTGTCCTCCTTGTCCACAATGGCGGGTGTCCAAGAAACTTCAGTGTCACTGCAGCATTCGACTTGGCAAATCGCAATGTTTTGTTCAACTCGCGAAGATTTGCGACTGTGCCCTTTGGAATCTCGCCAGCCTGGATGCTCATCGAGGCACAAAGAATTGGCATGCCCTGAGTAGCTGGCCACTGCAATGCACCGATCAGGCCTCTGGCTGAACTGACTTCTGCTGGACTGACATTGTCGGCATCTTTCCGCTCACGGCGGATTGTCATGGGACAAATCTTCTTGATGTACTCCTCATAGCTAACTTCAACGCCGAACTGTTTGTTTTGAATGACTCCTCCACAATACTTCAAGCTCTCGGACTCGGTCAACTCATCCCACTTGCCAAAGTTGAAATTTGAATGGAGGTTCTCAGGTCTCAACGGCTTGCAAAACTCTTTGTTCGACTTGCTGCCTGTCAACAACATATCGTCAACATGCAAAATCAAAAGACCGATCAGCTCGTCACTCTTGGCGGCTGTAAGCATGAAGCAACATTGGTCGAGGGGATGACTTATCCAGCATCGAGGGCTCAATCTTGCCGCTGCCTCCTGGAACCAAAGCAGAGGTGCATCACAAAGCCCATAGGCGCTCTTCTTCATTTTCATGTACAAATGTTTCTGACGCACTCGCTCCTTGCCTCCCTCAACAAGTGGAAGACAATCCATGGGCAAACGAACAACCAAGACTCTGTCAAAACCTTTTCCAGACAAAAATGCAGCTTGAACATCGGCACAGTAGACTGCCCAGCTCATCCAGCTTGCAACTGCCAAAAGAAAGGTCCTGCTGGTTCTCCCGGCTGTTGGACTTGCTGTCTTCATGTTCAGGATGTCGGGATCCTGAAAGCCTCCAAGCACAAGACGTGCCTTGGCCTTCCATCTTGGATTGCCGTCTTCTGTTTCGAGCTTCTTCCAAGTCAGCACCCATCTTGCACTGACAGGAAGCTGAGTGAGATACACTTCCTCAATGGACAGGTCATCATCACTCTCTGGAACTGGAATGGCTCCTCCTCCAAGATCACCTGGGAACATGGGAACTGATGGCATTGCACGAGCAGATTTCCCGGGAGGCTCATCTGCAGAAGCTTCAGCTTTCTTCCTCTTGGGGCTTGTCGGAACTGCAGCCTGGGTTGCTTCAGCTTCCGTCGGGGCCATGGTTGTCACTGACTCACGACGTTTGGGCGTTCTCTCTCTGTCTTCTGAAGGCGAAGAAGGAAAACACTGACAACACCTGGAACATTGGGCTCCTCTGCATCAACTCTCGATTCCGGTTCATCCTCTGATGCATCACGCTCCGAAGGCTCATATTCAGCATCTAACTCAACATCGTCACCTTCGAGCTCATCTGCTTCATCAGCTTGGCCACTGCGTCGAAGCTCATCCCGGAATTGGGTTGTGCTCCGGGCTTTCAACTCTTGCAGATCTCTCAATGCAGCTTGGCGATCAGCAGGAACTGGCATACCTGTGTCCTCCACCATCGGGCGAACTTGTCGGGCACCACACCTGAGAAGCGATGTACCATGACAAAGCCAGTAAACATTGACACTGGGCTGTTCCTCAATGGCAACAATTCGGGCCGGACCACGCCAACCCTGCTTCTGTAGGCGTCGCAAGTGCTTGTGCCAGTACCAAACTTTCTGGCCATCTTGCATCTCAGCAAACTTCTGAGTGAAAGCTCTTCGCAACTTGGCATCTGAGTCGGCAGCAATGAAGGCACGAGCTGCCTCAACACGACGAGCCTGAACAGCAGCAAAGGCTCCTTGCTCATCAATCGCTTCCTGTGCAGGATTGACTCTGACGTCAGCACAGTCCATCATAGCAAGGTCTCCGGAATAGGTGGTGGATCCTGTGGATTGCGATGCTCCTGCACCTGACATGTAGTGGCCCTCAAAGCAAAATCAGCTCCGCGCCACCACCAACGAAAGTTCAATCGACGCTCGAAGTTCGTGAACCGTAAAAACGCTCGCAGCGAATCTTTTCAGTGGAAGGCGCGCCACTATGGCTTCAAGATCAAACGTAAAGGCACGCACCCACCCAAATCTTGAGACGGGTAGGTGCCACAGAATCACAAGTCATGCACATGACCTCAAGGCACACAGTTTCGTGCCGAAACTTGACAACGTGCAAAAAAATAAAAGAACAGGACCGTCTCAGAAAACAGGTCCCCAACAAGAGCAAACCTCCAGATCCTCTCTTTATTAAAGAACAAGACTGAACCGAGTTCCAGTTTCGGGTTTGCACACACGGAACAGCAGTGCAATGTGAAGAACTTGAAACTGACACTTGAAGACACCTGGACGTCTGACGAATCCTGTTTACACCCAAGCTGGCCCGAACTCATCAACATGTAGAATCCTTCAACGCTCCAAGAAACATCCATCCTTTTTCTTGCAGCTCCTGGCCTGGCCTTACTACCAGGAACAAGAAGCTACGAACGTAACAATTGGCATCGCTACCCACGGAGCAAAGGGCATTGCCACTATTGTAGCAAATAGCTACTATAGGGCACCAAGATCGGCCAAGTCGCACGGCTCTCAGGCGACAGTTGCAGCTTCGGTCGCCACTGCTGCCGCAGCCACCGCAACGCCGCAACCGCCGGCACCGCGCCCGCGGCCTCCGGCGCCTGGTCGGAGCACGTGGATTGTGCGTGTGTTGATTTCTTTTGGTTTTGTGGTTTATTGTTTTTTGTGTTTTTGTCTGGTGTTGTGTGTGTGTTATTTTTGTGTTGTCTTTTGAGAGTCCCCTTTTGTGAACCTGCTTCAGTCGCGGCGCATGGCGCAGGAGAAGACGCAGCTGGAGGACATCGTTTCACTTTCTCTTCTTGTTGTGATTCTAAGTATAGCTCAAGCCGTTCCTATCCGTTGTTGCGCATTGAGAAGGGGCTAACGAGGTTTCTAGTTCCAGCCTGCATCGGTGATTCAGTAACTGAAACTTGCTCTTGCGAGCCCTCTAAGTGTTTTAGGAGGCACTAGCACCAGGTCAGGAGACTCAGTTCCAGTTCCAGCCGGACTAGATCCAGATTTCCACCCGTCGTTAACTCGAATAAAGAAGACCTTGGCCCTCAGCAAAAAGAATCGGACATGACATCCAGCCGGTTCGCCTTTTCTGCGAATTGACCCTCCCTGCAAGAAACATGGGAAAAGGTAGAGGCTCATGTGTGGTAAGGATTTCATGGATCTTTCCAGGGTCCACGCCAGGCACTGAGGATGTTTTTCAGGCTCATGAGCCTCGATCGCAAATCCCCGTGAAGCTACCGATCGGTGTCGTCTCTCTGTGGGCCTTCCGATCCCCCTGGCCCCAAGGAGCCTTCGGTTCGGACGACGTTTTGGACCAGTCCACCTGAGTCCATCCAACGCCTAAGCCTACACGCCCATTGAGCTCGAATTGAATCCCTGAGCTCTTGGGGCGCTATTTCCACAACCCTCACGGATCTCAAAAGACTGCAGGATGTGCATGCAAAGCGATCTGCTGATAGCACACTGCCAATCCGGATTGGCTGTCTGACAACACTGGTTGATGGGGGAAGATGCCAAGAGATGTTCAACCTACTCCATTCTAAAACTCCCCTGGAATGCCAGTGGTCAAGGACCTTTGTCCTCTTGCTAACCTGAAAACCTTCGATCTTGTGCTTGGCCAAGATCCATGGTTTGGTGGAAAAGGTTTTGACTCACAGCCCACAAAAAAATAAAAACACTCCCACCGCCCCGCGGCAGCCCGGCAGACACCTCATCCGATTCCGCCATCGGTGGCGTGCGGACAACACTCCAAGGGAGAAGGATTCTAATGATGTGACGGTCCTGAGTCTAGTCAAGTGGGTTGAAATCCGGAGTTGCCACGGGGTGGACAGGGAGAATTTTCGGATAAGGATCATCAGGCTGTTGGAGGCCAGACGCGGCCTGATCGCGGCCGTCCCAGCGTCGAAACATGTGTTGAGGATGTCCCACGTCGCCGTCGGGCTGGGGGAACTCCCGTTCCACGTCGCCGTCCGCTTCGAGTGGAGCGGAACTCCCACTTGTTTGGGGTGGAAGGATGGAGTCTTGGATCCTCTGGCTCGCAAAAGCTAGAAACCCCTCACGGGGGGGGGTGCGAAAAGGCTTGAAAGGGCGTTTTGCGGCATGTGTATCAAGAATCCTGAGCCATGATGATGCTTGATAATGACCTAGCCTGCTGGAATGCTGCGTTGCCGCTCCCACAATCACTCAACAATCACTCTGAATACATGCTATGTATGATTGATCGAAGGCATGGTGTTCTTGGCGTTGTTTGTTTTGTCCAGAGGTATGCAGTCTATCCTTCAAGAGCAATCTTGAGCACACAACTTGGCTGAGACAACGGCACTCCGGTTCAGCAGCTTGGGATGGTGGTGCTCGGGCGATCTTCAACCGTTCTTGCATGGTCTGATCAGCAGGTGCGGGGGGTGAAACATCTGTCATCCCGGAGTTCCGTTGGTTGCGGAAAACCATCAGAGTTGCCGCGGCGTTTCCCCCCCCCGAAACCGGAGAAAGAGTACCTATAGGACCTATAGAGGATCAAATGCAACGGAAGATCTCTTTTCGGATCACCCGATTTAGACCAACGGTTCGAAAAGATAACCTGTGGATCCCTGGATTTGGGGAGAGCTCCAAATCATGAAGATCAGGCTCCGAGTTTCTGGAAGACCCAATTTCTCCCCCGTCAATCCCAAAACGAAAAAGGGACGATTGAACAACAGGGGTTCACTCCTTCCGCCGTGTTGTAGGGGAAGCCATTGTAGTGTGTGTGTGTGTGTCATCTTCGGTGCTTCCTCGGCTCTACACCCTGGCCGCCATGAAGCCATCATGACAAGGTCCCAGGTTTGGAAAATGGCCCAAGGGGTCCTTGAACAGCAAAGCTGCAAAACTCCTTGAAGAACTCTGCCATGAGAAAAGCCCAAAAGAAGGTCTTCCACTATTCTGTGGCATGGTCTTTGCCGCAGGTCCCTTCGCAAACAACCCAGTCCGAAGGAGGTTGCATCAAGATTGTGCGTGATATCCTTAGAACTGAACATCAGAAGAGACGTTACACTCTATGTATGTTGTCTTTCAAGTCCCATCTGTGGTTGTGCTTATCACAACATCAAGGACCTTCGTTGTACTCCGTGACTTGCTCCAGATCAACACCCTGTGGTTTTGGGAGCCTATTTGATGTTGAAGCAAA
Organism: Durusdinium trenchii; assembly: GCA_963970005.1. Lineage (NCBI taxonomy): Eukaryota > Dinophyceae > Suessiales > Symbiodiniaceae > Durusdinium > Durusdinium trenchii. The sequence goes on along the minus strand of CAXAMN010025250.1, from coordinate 974,168 downwards.
TTCATCTAGCTTGACCCCAACATAGATAGAAAGTGACAGGTTAGCCAGCAAAAAAGGGCGATATACGTCTATATATATATATATATATTCCTATACCTCTAAACCCAGGTTCTACCTCTAGAAATCCCTTAGAATCTTTGGTTTTACCAAATATCTCAGTCCTTCCCATCCCTTGCCATCACCCCCAAGCTCTCCCATAGGTTGGCTAGGCACCAGGAGACGTGCTCCACGACGCAGGGATTCAAGCCTCGTGGTGAAGGACGTGGAGGGAACCTGGGGGTAGTAAGAATGCTCCCTTCGTAGCGATGCCAGGAGCCCCGTTCGTAGCGTCCTCTTGCTCCGTTCATAGCGATGCCCTTTGTTCCGATCGTAGCTTCTTGTTACTAGGGAATGTGCAGAATACACTTGGCAGATTCGAACATCATCTGAAAGCTTGCCAATGGAGATCTGCGGCTCAAAGGCTGTCTCCGTCTACAAGGGACTTGGCTTCCCCCTCCCCCCAAAAAAAA
>CAXAMN010025250.1:897601-962563 GCA_963970005.1 Durusdinium trenchii | reverse complement strand
ACAGCAGCCCAGCGCTGGGAGACAAATGTAAAGGATTGCAAGCGACACGCAGCCCAGAGCTGGGAGACAAATGTAAAGGATTGCAGGGCAGAAGGGAGACAAGACGGACACAGTGTCCAACAAGAAGGGAGACAAGACCGGAGACAAAGAGAAACAGAAGGGAGACAAGCCGGACACAATGACCAACAAGAAGGGAGACAAGAAGGGAGAAAAGAGGAAACAGAAGGGAAACAAGACGGACACAATGACCAACAAGAAGGGAGAAAAGACCGGAGACAAAGGGAGAGAAGAAGGGAGACAAGGCGGACACAATGACCAACAAGAAGGGAGACAAAAGGAAACAGAAGGGAGACAAGACGGACACAGTGACCAACAACAAGGGGGACAAGACCAGAGACAAAAGAAACAGAAGGAAGACAAGGCGGACACAATGACCAACAAGGAGGGAGACAAAAGGAAACAGAAGGGAGACAAGAGCGGAGACAAAGGGAGACAGAAGGGAGACATGCGGACACAATGAAGGGAGACAAGAACGCAGACAAAGACAAGGCGGACACAATGACCAACAAAAAGGAAAAAGGGAAACAAGAAGGGAGACAAAAGGAAACAGAAGGGAGACAAGACGGACACAATGACCAACAAGAAGGGAGACAAGAAGGGAGACAAAGCGAGACAGAAGGGAGACAAGGCGGACACAATGACCAACAAGAAGGGAGACAGGGCGGACACAATGACCAACAAGAAGGGAAACAAGAAGGGGGACAAACGGAAACAGAAGGGAGGCAAGACCGACACAGTGACCACATGGCCAACGGAAAAGGGCCGCCAGCAGCGACAGACCTGGGAGACAAATGCATAGAAATGCTACATGGCCAGCGGAAAAGGGCGGACACCAGCAGTGACACAAAGGGCGTACACATCTTAAGAAAGAATTGAGAACCCCTAACAGTAAACTGTTTGCGGAATGAACCCCACCTGCTAATGATGACCAACAGAAACCGATTGGTTCAATGGCCCATTGAAAACATGACCAAGTCCCCAATTGTTTCAAAAGGTCATATGAACCAGCAGGGTCCAGCCAGAATGGGTGCAAAGCAAGGCACCTGTTGTGTTGTTTAAAAGACACACACATTATTCTACAGTTCAGATGTTTTCGCATCCACAAAACCGTTACTCTCCAAACCATGTTTTGTACCTCTACAAATTTCGACCCCTTTCCCCTCTTCGCCGCGCTTCGCCTACGCTTCGCCTACGCTTCGCCTACGCTTCGCTTGCTCCTTTCACCGACACGAACCGGCACCGGCTTCGGCACAGCGGCTCCTGTGACCCCGAACTCAACCAGCCCAACCAGACCTTCGCAGCACAGCGGTGGAGGACAGGACCGAAGCTATGGCATTGGGATGGTTTTTTGGGTGACAGGGCTCCCGTTCAGGCCCTAGTTCCCAATCAATGGAGTTCTCGAATCTGTGGGCATTTGTTCTTCGTGCTCAAATCTAAAGTCAAAAAGGCCCGATCAAGGTTCCCCAGAACCAGAATCTGACAGATTGAGCACACTTGAAATCTGTCAAATTGAAAAGTTTGAGCTCAGCTGATTTGCAGAACCCATCTGACCTCTGCTTTAACCACTACCTACTCTTTTGTGGCCTTGCACCAAAGCCAAACTGCAAATCCATTCAATTTCACCCACCGAGTTGCGGTTCTCAATGAATCATGATTAACGGTGCTTGTTTCTGAGCTTCCGTTGGCCATTGGCGGGGAACTGGCCCTGATACGCCTGCTGCAAGTGGAAGAGCAAATGTGAAGAGGAGGACTCCCATTGCAGTTCTTGATCTCCTCGCACAAGGCTCGCTGAACTCCTGTGAGTAAAAAGGAACTGCATGGAACTCCAATAGTGACGACTGGCATCCCAGGTGTTTTACCACCTCTTGCAACAAACCACTACCCATGTCCTCGGCATTGAATGCGATTTGTCCACGCAGGCTCTATCTCTCACTCTCTCTCTCTCTCTCTCTCTATCTATCTATCTATCTATCTACCTATCGTTCTATCTATCTATGTATCTATCTATCTATCTACCTACCTATCTATCTCTCTATCTGTCTATCTAGCTATCTACCTATCTATCTATCTGTCTGTCTATCTATCTATCTACCTATCTTTCTATCTATCTATCTATCTATCTCTATCTATGTATCTATCTATCTTCATCTATCTTTCTATCTTTCTTTCTTTCTTTCTATCTACAGTATCTATCTTTCTATCTATCTATCTGTCTATCTATGCACAAATGCACATGGCATACACCGATAGCTCCTGCGGCAGTCATTGGATTACTTTTCCCTGCAAGATATACGGGATGCATCTGACAGGAAGATTCTGTTCTGGATCGTCGACTTGGCAGTCCTTGAAATACTGTCACCAGGTTCAGAGGCATTCCAAAACATTCTCTGTCAATGGGCATCATGTTGGGGATCACGGCAGGTGGTCAGAAAAGCTCCCCTTCCACCTTCGAAGTTGAAAAACCGCCCTGGGCCACCTGAAAAATCTCCAGTTTGTGGCTCTAAGATTCCTAACTTGGAGCATGCTTTGTTGTTCCCATCATTCCAGCCTTCAAGAATTTTCTGCAGCTTTCTTTCACTGCCATTGCTCTCACGGGTTGGGAAGTTCGAAGTGCAGCTTCTTCGGAATGCTCTCAATTCTTGACCTGGAACACCCGTGGAACACCCGTAGAACACCGAAGAACCTGACTCCGGGACCTCCGTGCCCGGTGGGTGGCGCCATGATCGCCGAAGAGTGTAATGCTTATTCAGTCCAGGCTGGCTCCGTTTCGGGTTGAAGGACAACCTAAGCCACACAGGCCAGAGACATCCGCTGTTGATGAACACCTGGGCGTTTCACACCTGGGTCCATTCATTCCAGTTCACAAGCCTTCCTTTTGGGTCTGATTCGCTTGTCTCTCCAAACCGAAGCCCACAGCCTGCAGCGACCTGGCCCTTAGAACGTTCGGTTTTGCGGTCCTTTCTCTGGTTTGGCCTCTTCCTCTTCGACCACACCCTGGTGAAGCACGCTGTGTGGGTGCGGAGTGACTGGGGGATGTGCGGGATTTCGGGCGCTCAGGTCATTCTCGCAGGGTGATGAGCTAAGATATAACGTTGAGCCACATCGCTGCCCTCATCGGTTTATTGAAAGCTGGTCTTTTGAAGAGGTGTTAGTGTTTAGTTGGGTTTAGGGTTTGCCTGGTCACTGGTCGTTGGGCTTTTTCAAGCAAAAGTTGTGCACACCACACTCACATACCCCAATTGGAGTCGGCACGAATCTTTGCACATAAGAAATGCCCGCCTTTAAGTTCATGCATGCTGTAACGGAAGGCTTCGACTTTTAGGGAGGAGTGCCACCAAAAAAAGGCCACGACCAAGCTGGCTGTTTTCGAGAAAATCATCAACGTGAAGTCCATGGCCCCAAAGGTGTCCCAAACGGTCAGCGGTTTTGACCGAGGGCGTTTCTTTGTTCGATCGTCGACGGAACTCCCGTAGCCCGGGAGTCCCTTTTTTGGGGGGTTCCGTCCGAGCAAGGAGAGCCAGACTGGGAGGAGCAACGTGGTGTGTTCTTGTGCCTGACTGACTTGGCGGCATCAACATCCGCACCACACTGCTTGGGCACGGGCAAGAAACATATCTTGAGATATAGGTCTTTCAATTGTATTTGTGATGTCATATAAACATAATTCGGTTGATCTTGGTTGCAACACTGCTGATTCTAATGCTGGTAATTTAGATGGACCATGATGGATCAGTACTTGGCATCAATGATGGTGGAACTGTTGGTTGATGAGTTCTAGGGGAATCACTGATTCGGTGGTGTCATGTATCACTTGAAAATCGCTACGTTGCGAAAATTCATGGATCAAATAGATCGACATACACCCAAAGGGTGCTTTATGGGCCCCCCAGAATCCACCCCCGGCGGAAAACGACCGTTTTCTTCTACGCTGCAGCAGTGGTTTGGTTCCATGTGGTCCTCTGCTAGGGGGTCATTGACATGAATCTGCTCCACTGATTTGTTGACCATCACCAACGAGTTTTCCCATCTCCATCTGCGCATCTGAACAGGGTCCTCCTTTGAGGGATGTCAACTTACCATGGCTTCCCTTGGCCATGCATGGAACAATTTCAGCCCGCGAGCATGGCCAAGACCTGAGCTTCCCCCCACTATCCCGCGCAGATCCAGGGGGAGACTATGGTGGTGACTGTGATGGAATCGCAGTGCCAGAGGACCGTCGGTGGAAACCTTCGATATGGGGGTCGGTGGAAACCTCACGCGGCGTGCCGCACGCGTGCCTGAATCTCCTTCAACTGATCCTGCACACGTCTCCATTCATTCCCTGGACGGCTCACGCGCCAGAAACGGCGCTAGCGGATTGAGAAACCTGCAAAACCCTTTCGTCTGGACTTGTAAGTGAAAAAAGGTCGAATGGACATGATCTCTTCTAGACCAGATAGTCCTAAACATTGGTGGTGTGCGTGCTCGATCGATTTGAACAAACTTGTTACACAACCCCCCTGCGCCTTCAATGTGGTCAGGAACAGTCTGCCGACCCGTCAAGAACGATGTCTGTGGGCTCCCAAATAGGGGTACTACCCATCTTGACCTCTTCGAACCTTGAAGCCATGTGCCAGAATCAATCTCTCTCCTCATTCTCTCACCAATCTCTGCACCTTCCATGGGTAGAATGGGGAAGATCCCTTGTGACACCATGAACTGGGTACCCTATGGTCCCACAAACACCAGCAAGTGGAGTGAGTGAAAACCCCGAACGTTTGCTATGAGGCTATGAGACGTTCATAGTCTTTCGGCAAGGTTCTACGCTTCCGGACGTTTCAGGGTCAACACTGCACCATTGCAACACCATCGGCAACACCATAGCACTAGCTCCTGCCCCCATCAAATGCTACTCCACGCCCCAGAACCGCCACTTGCAGTAGGGGGAATCTTTCTGGGCGAACTGACGAAACCGCAGACGCTCAACTGACGAAAGGCTCAAATTGGTGCTTGTTGATCTGGACCCATCACTCCCTCCAACCGCATTACATGGACATTTTGGACCTTGTTTTCCCTCCATGGAATACCGTCTTCCACCAAGAATGTGTTATGTCTTCCACTTCCGCATGTCGAGCACGAGCCCCAGGCTTCAAAAGGGTCCGAGCCCCCACCCTGCTTGCTCTGTTTCTGCGGGGCGGGCGAAATCGCCGCTTTCAGCAGCTTGGTCAATGGCTTTCAGGAGCGGATGAAGCTTGCGATCCCAGATAGAACCGTGGAGGAATGGATTGAATGGGTTCCTTGAAATGAATGGATTCACACGGAGTTGGGAGTCCTCTGGTCTGCCAGACCTCGTTGGTGATGTCGACTTCGTCCCCATCTTCCGCCGAAACCACATGGCCAGACCTGGGCCATGGTTCATGACCTCGATGATTGACAAGAAAAACATCCATGTTAAACAAGAAGGATCAACTTCTGACCTGGTCGGCTTCAGGTATATGGACCCCAAACAAACCCAAACAAATGGAACTCTAGATCTCCCCAAGGGTTTACTTGAGCTTATCTTCACTGTCTTCATGCTTCTCACCCCCAGACCACAAAGCCTTTTGACTGAAGAAAGTCATGTGACATGACCCAGTCATACTGGGTAGACCCTGAAGGTCCTGACTCAGCTCCTAACTGGTCCAACTTGGGAGTCAGGCTCCTCCTTTCTTCCGAATCACCAGCTGTAAAACGCGCACAGAAACCGCGGAGGAGGAGACTCCTCCAGAAACCGCGCTTCACTCGAGCCCTTTGTGAAATTGTGAAACGCTCGCTCGCGTCGTGCGGCTGACCGGCTGACCGTGAGACACACGGTGAGAAGTCAAGTCCACTGGCATGGAAGGTGGTTTCTGATGTGTTGTTTTTTGGCGAAAGAAGGGTCTTGTTCATCATCCCTCTGTTTTTGAATTCTTTGCTCATGGTTGTTCTCCCAGATCATTCTTTGAGCCTGAAAAGTGAAAAAGTCATCAGTTCTAGTTCGCTTTCCATCCCAATCACTACCTCGCCGGCCGGCACGAAGCTGGGCACCCCCTCCGCCGTTCGCCTCCTTCAGCGCAGGTGGTGGGGCCGTTGACCATCCATCATACCATACCCAGACACTCCATGGGACTGCCATATATGCGTATACATTGACCCCCCTGGCACCACCCCAACTGATCGGCAAATATGGCGGTCCCATGGAGTGTCTGGGATACCTGGATCTTCCAACTATGCAACTTCTTTGCCTCACAAGCGGCTGATTTTTGACTGATAGAAGTTCGGCAGAACATGTTGGCACGGTTGGAAGATCCAGGTATTGGGGCCACCCGGGTGAACCGAACGTTCGTTACCTCTATGTTCCCAACCGAATAATAGGAATTGAAGGCAAACCGGTGGTTTTCCCGCCCAAAAAGGGTTAAACGGTGATCCACCGCTTCCTCCACCAAGGGAGTCCTACGAAGGGTTTTAGACTACAAGACCAGATCAACCTTCCTTTGTAGTGGTCTTTTTAACAGGTCAACCCTTCTCACTGTCGGCCGAGGCGGATATTCATGGAGGCACCCGCCATGTCATGAAAAAAAACACCAAGCTCTGACAGTGCGAGGGATGGGACGCCTCTAACATCTCTAACATGGAAAAGCACGAAAAACGCTCTCCGCTCGTCTCACTCTCCGCATGGCTATGGGTCAAAGGCCGGAGGTCCTTTTCACCCCGACAGGTTGACCATACCATGTCTAGGAGCGTCGCTGTTCATGGTTCTGCAGGAAAAACCGGTGTCCCGGTCCGCCTGGTGCGGTTCCGGTCTGCCGAAAACCGCTAAAACCGCACTCCTCTCACGGAAACACATGCTCTTGCCCCATCCGACCTCGCGGCAAACCGTCCCCAACACCGCAGTCCGACTTTTTGGACCCAACAGCGACTCTCCCCCCACGCGGCAAAAACAGGCCTTCTCAAAGACGAAGGCATTCCGGTGTGCTTTCCCATCGTCAGGTCATCACCACGAGCTCCAAACCAAGCCCCTCCCAGCATCAGCACGCCCCCAGCGCAGCAGCCGGCCTCCGGAGGGAGCGACGTGGCGACGGGCGTGCTGAAGGTGGTGGAACAGGGGCGGTGGTTGAGGGAGCCAAACAAAGCAAGGAAGTCCAACCCTGAGGCAGGCCAATGAAATGATGGAAAAACAATGGATTGAAAGTTAAAAAATGAAAGAAAACACGACCCTGGCTTGCATTTGATCCAACTTAGACTCATTCTTCGACTTGCTGACGTGAAAAGTCCTGCCTCCCTTCACCCTTCGCCTCCAGTCACTCCACCCTTCAGGACGACCCAGGCCAGGCCTACTTCTTCCATCTGTCGGGCGGCATCGAGGTCTCTCCAGTTGGCCAGAATACCCAGCTGAGGATCAAAGATCAGCCTGAGAAATCGGAACCAAAACAACCAGCGAGCCCGATCCGGCCCGCTCGGGCCACTCGCCAGCTTCGTCCGGAGTGAGGACCCGACTCGAGTCACCGACGGGACATCGCGACGCTGAGTTGTAAGGACCGGTCGGTGACCTGGGATGATATCATTTAGAGGTCAAGGTAGGCATATGATGCCAGTTTTATGGCGAGCATGAGGTCCCCTTTTGTCACACGCACCGGTCAAACCTGGAAACCCAAACGGGAAAGAAATGGATGTTTCCCCAAGCAGCCATGTCCTATATGTAGAGGATCTCAATTGCCATATTGGAACAAACCGGTTTCTGGTTCTTTGGGGTTCGCAGGAAGGCCAGGAAGGCCTTGTGGCCCAGTCAAAGGCCTCCCGGACCAGGTTGTTGGCTGGAAAGCGGGGAAGTGTCACGGACCTTTGTCAGGATCTTGACACTTCTGGGGGCAAGTTTGGACCTGATGTTCATAGGACAATGGCTGGGGGCAAACTGGCGCCAAGGGCTTCGTACTTCGACGAAAGGAACACGGAGTGACCTGTTGCGCTCCAAAGTCATTGGCCCAGTTGGGTTGGGCATCTACAAATGGCCCAGAAGCTCATGCAACGCCTGGTTGAAGCTTTCCTCAGATTTCGGAAGGTCCGGAGCGAGTCCACAACGTCTCAGTCGGTCCACGCGTCGTTTGAAACGAGACATTCACTTGTGGGACCGGAACAGACGAAGCGCAACATGGATCTGTCTCTATGGCGTCCAATGGTGCGAACATGTGCAAACCCAAGGCCGATCTAGTACAAGTGAAGAGGCATATATGCATTAGAATATACATATATAATATATATATATATATATATTCTTTTGTGACTTTTAATTGTGTGTATACACACATATTGACCTTCAGCTACACCACCATCTTGAAAGTCACTGCTCGAGGATGTCCTTCTCGTCACTGCTACACCCCCTCATCTTTTGGCGTTTGTAGCTACTGGCGAAAACCCCCGACATCTGGCGAACACCGAAAAAAGATGAAAAAAGAATATCGCGGACCGCATTCCCAACTTTCAAGCTCTGATACAGCCGGAATCGTTTCACGGATTGATTGACCATGTTCATCCGAGAAGACGACAGAAAAAAATCTTCGTTTTCCACTTCCACCATGAGGACCTTTTGGACAAGGATGCACAGCCGGAAGGCCGAGGAAAACCAGGCTTTCGGGATGCGAATCCTGCCGTGACCCGGACTGTGCGGTCCGGGAGCCAATCCACAGGTCCTGTTTGGTGTTATCCGGGAGCCAATCCGAAAAACCGTGGCCAAAACCTCTGTCGACCGCTGACTGCGCCACACTCAGCCATTCCCGCATTCCACCTTCATTTCCCCACCCGAAATTCCGAGCGCTAGCGAGTTAATCGAGCGACGAAGTCTGGGATCTTCGACAGGATCTCCTGGACGTCTTCGGGCCGCGTGGCGCGCAGCTCCTGCCTCGACCGTGCCAGCTCGCCGCTTCGCTGCGCGGCGCTTCGTGGAAGCCAGGGCTTCGAGAGAGAGAGATAACAGCAAGGTTGTGGGCGGTGAGAAGGTTTGGGATTGGTGATTCTTGCAGGTGTTGAGACTCTCTTACAAGGCTTTGTTATGAGGCTTTGTTGAAGAAACACGCTGGCAAAGTTTCCTGACTGTGATTCGTTCCAACCATGTTGGATAGTGCGGATGGAGTTTAGACTGGGTAAATCGGCTGGTGATTCTTCTGAAGGACCTGTGAAGGCCCACATCAAAACGGAGGATGCCGATGTCTGATTTGGGGATTGCCAACACAAAGACGGCCACGTCTAGCTCTTTCTGACTCTTTTCTCCCATAGTGTGGAAATACACGATTCGGCTAACCAAGATTGGGTATGCATTTCGTTTAGACGTTCCTCTTCCAAAACCTTCACCTAAAACACCGCTGGAATTGATGGGACTAACTAGTTTTGTTGGATGATTCACCACTGGAAAGAAGACGAAACACAGCCGTTTCATCCATCGTCACCTCAGTGACCTCCGCCGTCTTCATCCTCGCCGAGCAGTCTTCACGAATCCACCGACACCTTCCTTGCCAGGCGACACACGGAGGTGTCGAAGGCCGTCCATGTGCCGGGCCAACGCGCTTTTGGAGGGGATCTTCACCTCAGCACCGTGCTGCGCGATGCTGGGTGACCAGGGGGATGGAAGTGGATGTGGATGTGTGAGCAAGCCGTGGTTGAGCTGGGATGCTCACTTTGAGAAAAAGCCATTTGATCACACAGTCTTACAAAATGGATGTGTGAGTGGATGGATCCACTGGAAAGAAGGCTCGGGCAAAGAAAACGAGGTTCCTTTCAAAGTCCCTTTCAACCAGTCGGAAGCTTTTTCTTCCATCCACATGAGCTCAGTAGTGGTTCGGAAGACTCAACATGTAAAGCTCGGCAGGTTCTTTACAGGTCAGCTTCCTTTTTGGCAGCGGTTCCTGGATGTAAAACAACCTCACTGGAGTTGATATGTCAGGTGGCTCAGTAGACGAACGAGCAGCAAGCCTGGCTAGGTCTTGAATAAATCAAGCTGAAACAATCTGAAACCTACAGTACATCGAGAGTACACTATAGATGCACACCTACCTTATATACATCTATGCATGCCTACATTCTATGTTCACCTACATCTGTGTAGACTGACATGCATACATGTGTAGACTGACATGCATACACAAATATTTACATACAGGTTTCTCCACACAGTCCTAACGAGTGATGATGATGATGATGATGATGATGATGATGGTGGTGAAATGATGGCATGACGTGGCTGACATAGTTCCTTAAGGAGAAGCCCTTCACAAGTACTTTGGCGAAACAAATGCTTTTGGAGCCCCCTCCTTCCACCAGGCCCACCGCCATCTCACCCTGCAGCTTCGGGCACGTGCTGTGGCATCCGCAGCAAGCGCGCCTCCGCCAGCTCCGCCACGCACCAGGCGCGGTTGAACAGACCGAAGTCTTGGTCGATGGCCAAGACCTGACGACGAGCTGCGCGCGGCGCGCGGCTGGGTTGATGGAAGGGTGAAGACGGCATGGTTTGATGCCATCAAAGGTAGGGAGTGGAGGGTGAGAAAAAGCTTGCGAGTGACTGCACAGGTGGGAGTGACTGCACTGCTCAGTGGTCAGTGCTGGTGCTAGCCGGATCAACGGGCGGGTACAAGTATATAAATAACTGCGACAAGCAGACTGAGATCAAATACTGAAATTCTGTAAAATGGCTTCTCAGGTTGAATGAAGCTACCACACCAAGCGGATCCTGAAGCGCCGGTGAGGCATGCGAAGGTAAGGATCAAACACGTGTAAATCGGCGTCCAGCACAAGACCGTTCTCAGAAACATCTTGGACATGCACAGCACATCTGGTAGACTCAAGTAGAAGCTGTTGATCTCTGCTCTGGCGTGGCGAAAAATCGAGGACCCATCCGCCTCCGCGAAGTGGCGATTGTCTGCGGCGATGATGGCCATCATGTGATCGAACTTGTTCAGTTCACCTTCCGACGGTTGAAATAGACTTAGTCTAGTCTATAGTCTAGGAGCTCCTGGTAGTCAAGTCCCTAGTAGCGTCCTTTGCTCCTAGTAGTAAGGCCAGGAGCCCCTAGTAGCGTCCTTGTCTATAGAACAGTCTTAGTCTATGCAGCCAAAACGGTGAGGCAAAGAACAGAAGGGTGGACAGCAACAATGACCCACTGAAATGAACAACTGACCCGAGATGAGACACCTTACCCCAAAATGTTCGGCTGGGCCCGAACCTCTAAAGCCAAGGAGCACTGAATGGAACGACCCTTGCCATCCAGGGGTGGCGTGTTGTTCCTGAGCCGGCAGTCCGGAGTTGGGAGTTGGGAAGTGACGTTGGTCAAGGTCTATGGGTCGTACCTGCTCAGGAATTCTGCGTTAGGCTCACAAGTGTTCCAAAGCTTATCACTTCTGGCAGAGCGAAATCTCTGACTCACACTGGACCAAATGTTCGCTCAAAAGAGGAACCGGCCTGCGTTGCGTCGCAACCCCAAATCACCGGAAAAATCAGGGAAGAATGAACTTCCCCAAGCCCCACGAGTCTTCAACTCCGCTGGCTCTTTTAGCACCAAGCCCCAGGGACAAGGATGGACGTGCCACGTGTGGAACAGCCGAGCAACAGGAACTTGGGGGTGCGGCAGTCGCAGAGCGGATAGGGTTGCTTGGTCAGCGAGTCCACCTTAGAGCCACCCAAACGGCCGGAAAACACTGCAGGCGGTGCTCCGGAAGCTTTGGAGTTGATGAAAGACCCTGTTCCATCATCTTGTTTCCAATGAAGCACTGGTTACCCCTGCTAGATGGCATCAATCTTCCACCAAGCACAATCAAACCCCAGACCACCACGCGTGTGCACGTCACCCGTGCCAAGCAGCGTTGCGGCCGGGATTGATGTTGCAAATGCTGGTGTGTTGATTCACCTGAAGGGCGGAAGACGTCGGATGTGTCCGGATCTGAACATCGACCGCCGAAAAGACCAACAGCCTTTTGGGTCGCCCCATGCCATGGCGGAGGTTCGATGCATTCGATGCATCGAAGAAATGGATCCATAGGATGAGTCAAACCTCCAAAAAATGGCGGAGGTTCAATGAGTTCAGAGTTTCGATGCTTTGGGGAACCAAGGTCTAAGGTCTAAGAAGGGGCACGCGTTGCGTACCGAACTGTGGCTCGGTCTTACTTGTTTATCTCATCTTTCGTACGGAAAACGAAGCAGAGAAGATCGACACCCAAAACGAGTTCCGAAAAGTGGTGTGATGTTTGCCCTCCAAAAAACCACTGAAGGACTCACCCCCCACGCCCAAGGGGCCGCGAAGGCGCAAATCCAATAGGTCGCGTGCAGCTGATTCACCTGGCGCGGTGTGCAAACTCACCGACGGAGATGTCCGGTGGGAGGGAAAACCCAGACGAAAACCTGCCCCAATAAAATGAAAACAAAAGTGTAAAGAAAAGGAGCCCGCAAAGTCGGAAATCCTTGAGGCATAGCCGGATCTTTTCTTGGAACTCTACAGGTTTACCACGGCGACCCTCGTGGATTTGAGTAGAGTCGAATGTTTTTTGAGGGTCCCCCCTTCCACACACGAAAGATCCGCGCACATCGCACCGTTTCGCCTCACCCAGCATCTGTTCCAGCAAGGAGGGATCCTCTTGCAAGATATGGGCGATCCTCAGGCGCTCACAAAAAACGCACACCCTTCGTGTTGTCGCGCGGGTGTCGTCGTTCGTGTGTCTTTTGTTGGGAAAGTTCTGCCCGCAAACACAGCCCCCCAGTTGGGGGCGAAGGGGCTCTTCTTGGGGGCAAGGGGCAGGATGTTAAGCTGCTTCACCCTGCAAAAGATTTGTAAAGTTCACAAGTTCGCAGGGACCCCCCATTTACTCTTATACGATCGTTCGTTCCAAGCAGCACGTCGAAGGTGTTCTCATCCAACGCATCCGCGACCACAGCAGCGACAAGATCGCGGAAGAGGTTCTCCCAGGTATGGGTCACCATGTTGCGCACCTCGCATAAAAATGATCCGATACGGTGATTGAGGAGGGGCCCTGCTCAGGATTGACCACCAGACGCCATATACAATGAGAGATAAAGTCGCAGCGAAATGGTGATTTTGATGGACTGGGCTGTGGTGGGGTAAGGTTTTCAAAGCAGGTCGCCCTTTGTGTCCTCTTCGCCCAGCTCTTCAAGGGCCAGGGTTTCCAAGTGTTTCGGTTTCCCTGCAACCTGGTGATCGACACGTTTGGATGAAATATGTACTGGATGCTTTCATGCTTTCATGGAGATTTTTTTGCCATGGGCGCGCTTTTTGTTTGGCCTTGACTTTTTCATACTTTTCCTGTGCCTCCCGCAAGGCATGCCACTCCCCCCCACATATCCGCAGCCCACCTGAACCTAGCATATTGGCGGGTCATGCCGGCCTTCTTCAAGTCTGCCTCAGCCAGCCTGACGCGCGTGCTTCTTCTCTGCTTGGATTCCCGATTCGCCTGCAAGTTGGCGGGCGCCTCCCCTGCAGCCCTCCGGACGTAAATGGCCTCCAGCTCCCGGAACAGCTCGCAGCTCGCCAGCTACAAACGCCATCGAGGTTTTGCTCCTAGATGCGGTGGGGTTGTCAGTTTTTTGCCTCAGGTCGCGGCGACCCACTGCAGGCGTGCCATCGCCGGACACCGACGTCCAACCGTGTCCACGACCGCTTGCAAGCAGTCGCAGCGACAGCCACTCACAATGGTGACAGGCCTTAGCTGGGTAGGCTGGGGCTTTCGTCTGGCAGCCCGCAGCTTGGCTACTGTGAGGGCCCGCGCATTCCAGAAACCGCCCCGTGGCTTGCGCTACCGACAAGATCCCCTACCCCCTTCCTTGCTCACTTCTGTCCGAAGGCCGCGACAGCCGCGCCCGCCCGTTCGCTCCCGCTCTTCGCGCTCCACTGGTTCCACATCTGGGCGGGGTCGTTTGAACGGTCGGCGCGCCGCTTTGTCCGTGGTCCGGTGTGTCCTTACGGCTCTTCCGCCCACAAGTGCGCCAACGGGTCAGCTCCTTAGTCACATAGAGTCAGAGTCCAGCGTTTTGGTTTCGATTTCTCTTGGGCGTTTCTGTTGCTTCGCAGCTCGTTCCACTTGGCCAGTGGTTTGTTGTCTTCGAACAACGTCCGGATGTCGTCTAGCGGTCTCTCCAGGCATGCGTATCCCAAGCGTGCTTCGTCTTGCGCCTTCGGAGGAGTGCATGGAGGTGTTGGGGCCTCCTTCGTTCGCCGCCGCCCTGGGAACACAAAACTGGGGTTAGGGCAGGTTTCGGCCCCAAAGCACATCCTTGTGGCAGCCCTGAAGAAAAATCAAAGTTTGTGGCTCTCACTTTCCAAGACTTTGGCCGACCAAAAACCACAGGGGCAACAACAAGCATGAACCTGCAGCACACATCGTGGCTCTCACGCAGGAGCGAAAACAAAAAATAACAGTCTATCCCCTGCGAAGGCGAACACGAAAC
This sequence comes from Durusdinium trenchii, assembly GCA_963970005.1. Classification (NCBI taxonomy): domain Eukaryota; class Dinophyceae; order Suessiales; family Symbiodiniaceae; genus Durusdinium; species Durusdinium trenchii. Next base: position 948,067 of record CAXAMN010025250.1, on the reverse strand, counting down.
AAACAAAACAGCAAACAGTACTGCGACCAAACAAGCGTCTAACCACACGCACGCGTTCTCGCGGCAGGTTCATGGACCAAACCCTCCGCTTTGCCAAGGCCCTTGTGCCTCCCACATCTGCTGCACGCGGTTTCGTGGAGGTGACCCAAGATTTCCTCCATTGCTGTCTAAACCTCCCAAGTGGAGACTGATGCAACTTCAACCGTTGCCCTCGACTGATCAATATTTTTCGGTGGGCCGTAGTTCACGGTTCAACCTTTGCTGCTCGAGAACTCCTTTCAGTGGGCGTTGGATCATCACGGCTTTCTCTGAGACTTTTGCTGCGTCGAATCTTTTTCCGGGGGCCAAAGCTGCGTCACTCATTCCATGACAGCGGTGAGTCCAAGGAATTGCGCAGCCTGTGTTGCAGACGTGGAACCGTCCATGTGGTGTCACCCATGCAGAAATGGCACAGCAAGGTTGCGGACGGAGTGCGAAATCAGGAATGCAAAGAGAGAAAGAAGTAAGCTAAAGCCCGGGGCGAATTCGTTGCAAAATCTTCGCCTTGTTTGCTGGAAAAAGGTATGCAGAGATCCGCCCGCACCAAAGGTGCTGAGGCATTAAACGTTTTCACAAATCATCTATGCCTGACTATATTTCCCATTGTCGTATCATTTGCATCACCACGTCCACGAGAGGCAAACATACAACTTCTCTCAACAATCTATGTCTTAACACAGCTTTCATGTTGCATCATATGCATCGGTCGGTTGCAAGTGTATAGCCTAGCTTATTACGTTAGCATATGCATTAGCTGGTTGCAAGTGTATAGTTTATTGTTACATGCCTGCAAATTAGTCAGATTTGGACCCCTGAAAATTGTACAATTTCAAGGGGTCAAAAAAAATATCTCCAACAATGCTTGCCAACAATTTGTAAGAGTGTCCAACAAAAGAGTCACTATAGGGAGACATACCTAAGAATACGTAAGAGGGTCCAAAAATAGAGTGATTATAGACACTTGTCTATATATTATGCATCCACTACATCATCTCTAAGTGTTGGGTCGGTCACGCAAAGTGTAAAGTTTAGTTTATTGTAAATAGTCACTCTTTTTTTCGACCCCCTTGAAATAGTACATCTTTCAGGGTGTCCAAATTATATTCACCCCCTGAAAAATGTACACGTTCAAGGGGTCGAAAAAAACAATATATATATATCCAACGATGCTTGCAATTGCAAGTAAAGCACAACTAAACAATTTCGTTTCGGGGTCCAAATATAGAGTGAGTATTAGATTATGTTATTTTCTTCGTCCACTTCATGCTGCGTTCATCTCTAAGTCTTGTCTCCATCATGCACTTTGTATAGTTTATTGAGCTATTCTTGGATAGTCTCCAGAGATCAAGTTGTGGGACTGTGCAGTCTTTTACGGAGAATTGTAATAAGACCCAACTCTCTACCAGGACCCTCCCGGCCAGGCGTTTTGGGACCCTAACAGGCGGGTGGTTCCACCTGTGCTGGTAGTGGGAGTCCATCTTCATTTTTCTTTCTCCGAAGGGCCTTTGTCCAATTCTGAAGATCCAAGCCACTGGCACAGGCTTCCCATCTGCAATGTGCACGGCATAAGCGCAGCCCGACTGCCCTAGGACTTCAAAAGAGAGTGGGACCACCATGGCGTTAGCGAAGTCCTGGCTTCTCCCTTAAACCTTTGAGTCTCTTTGAGTCTCTCTTGGGTTGATGCTACAAAAAACTCACCAATGTGTGGGGGAATCATGTGACTGAAGGTCAGCACAGCCATGCAGAGTCCTTCTTTCGATTGCCGGGTGATCACTTCTTTCGCTTCTTTGAAACAGGGCGGAGGAGAACTTGGTTGGAAAACACCATGTCGGAGAACCCCAAAAAGGGTCAGAAGCAATCAAAGAAAAAGAATTTGGAAGTCGTGAATCTGAAAGAAATGCTCACCACATGTGGCATTCCGAGGTGGATTGAAGGGGGGGTGATCCCAAGAAAACTGAGGCCTCGCGGGTTCCGGGTTCGAAGCGGTTGCACTACATCATGTCTGGGCACGAGTGGTGCTCAGTGTAAGAAGCCAAGTCCAAATGTATTCGCCTCGCAGTACATCAGGGATTGTCTTCTTCCGAAACCCTTACTTAATTGAGCCTCAATTACTTGCTTGGATTGTCTTATCTTCGAACCTCTGGCATGAAGGTATCTCAAACATTTCATGGGGCTTCTCTCTCCTGCCGACAGGCCCCACCCATACCGCATTTTCACCCAGCGGCGCGTGACGGGAATCACCCCGCAGCGAACCACGTCGCGGGTCGTGTGCACCTCGCCCGCAGCGGAACGACTGTGGCGGTGTTGGATGTTTCTTCCGACTTTTTCTGTGAGTGAAAGCCGAAGGTTTGCGGTTTACTGATTTTTTGGTGAACACGGCGACGCTGGACAGGTGAGTTGTGGAGTCCAAATGATGTTGACAAAGAGTAGATTGATCTGTCAGGAGTATACTATAGGGATTGTTACTTCTTCAAATGAGGATTCTTCAAGAGTTGCTCTACCAGTAAAAGTCCAACCCATCCTCAAGAGTAATCCTTTGGTTTCACCTCAGTCGCCATTTCCAAGAGACTTGCTTGAAAAAAGGGGCGTGCGGTACTGTATGAGGGCAGATTCTTAGGATCTCTTGACAGTGTGTGATACAAGCACTTGGTAGATCCTGTCTCGAATGCTCTGCGCTCGCACGCTATTGCCTTTCATATCCTTTCACCTCCTCGACTCCTCACTTCAATTACAGGCACTTTCACCACATACACCCACCTCAGCTGTTGCGCACACCATTCCCCATCCCCCAACCCCTAAACCGCAAACCTCCCCCCAGAAAAAGAAAAAAAAACAACTACCTCTACCTGGTAAGTTGCCCCAAAAATGCCGGTTCCTCCAAGTTCTCTCCGTGTTTGACGAAGTGAGTCAAACCCTTGAGGAGTGTTTGGGCGTGTTTGGGAAAAGAACTGCGCTGCGCCCCGGTCCACCGTCTTTGGAGTGTCTTCCAGGATGGGATCCGTGAACAGCAAGGCGCTTGTGGATCGAAGTGAGGCATCAGGTCCTGGCGGATGGGCGGTGCGGGTTTGGGCCCGGTTTGGGGCATGTCATGGGATGGTCGAAGCCATGAAAAGAGCCATGTAGAGCCTGTTGCACCAATGGAAACCAGAAAAGAACCTGAATTGGGGGGTCCACCTGAACCCAGAAATTCTGGGTGCTCGATCTTGCACAGATCTGCCAGATCTGCACACTGGCTGTTGAAGTCCTCTACCTCTTACCAAGCTCAGGAGAACGAGAGCCAGGTCCGGTCATCGAGTGCTCGACCGCGCCGACCACCCCAAGGATGGATGGGGATCGATCTACCAATGTTCGCACCCAGCCCGATGAAAGGAAGATGGATCGACGCACCAAAAAAAAGGAATGGATGATCTAATGACCACTGTTCCATATGTTGGGAGGAGGTGGAAAACGTCTGAGTATGCTGCAATCTCTTTTCACCAATGTTGGACTGATTCTCTTGTGACAGAAGTTTGGCTTGTGCTGCTCACACTGGGACTGCTATGGAGTATAGAAACGATATGTTTCGTAGGAGTTGTATGAAATCACCCAATGTTCTGATCAAATGACCCGTGGAAACATCCACTAATCTGCCACTGTCTGCCACTTGCTGAATTCCTTCCTTTGCATCACTCTTATTTCGACCTATATAACCCCCTTTTCTAATCTCCAGAAACCACACATCCAAACCTCTGCATGGTCTCAAACAAGCTGCCGATGTGGGACCCCCCCGAGTTCTCTTGCCCTGTTCTACGCAGAACGACGGAGGTCTAGTCTACCCTTCTGAACGGGTCTCAGAACGGGTCGATTTCTCCCTAAGACCAATCGACACCCGGCATGAACGCCGCCCGAGGGGGCGGCGCGACATCGACGCCATCGACGCATCAAACAACGCAGCGCAGCGCGCGCAGCGCCGTCCTTCCCAAGACGTCTGTAGAAAGCCAAGAGGTCCTGCTGATCATGACGAGGAGGAGGATGAACAAAACCCAAAGGAAAGAAACGTTTGAAACTAGGTGAAAAGGGGAATGCTTTTGAAGAAGCGGAAAGCGGACAGTTGGAGAACGGAAGTGACGGGGTTTCCTTGGGGCCAAGGTCCCTGAGATTGAGTGTGATGATGTTCACCGAGGAAGGCTCGACGAGCTTCGAGTTTTACATCTTGGATATCTTCGATATCTTCGATCTACGAAGTCTCCCGGTCTTTTCAAAGAAACTTGGTTCGCTGTCCCCCTCTAACAAATGGCAGCTGTGGCTGCACCGTTTTCTAGCTGCGTCTGACCGCAGCAAGAAGGGCAGATCAACCCACGGCGCCAGCACCGGGGTCCGCGGCGTCCGGATGTAGTGTCCTTTACAGTGATGCCACGCTGGGAGAGGTCGCGGACCTTCTCCAGCCAGCTGGGCTCCAGCCTCTGGGTACCTTTACAGGTGTAAAAAATGGGCAATGAGTACCCCTAGCCCAGACCGGTCATGAGTGGTCGAATGATGTCTAATGTCCTTCTTCCAGGGGTTCGAACTGCAGAGGTCGAGGGGTGTTGTTCCCAAATGAACCCTGTGGAAGAGTTCCTCCTCATCACATCCGAGTCCGAACTTGAAGGAAGATGTCTTCCATCGCTGTTTGGGTCGAGTGAAGGAATTCCGTCTTCCGTCTATCAAAAAGAAGCTACTCACCTGAGCTGTGGTCCATGTGTTCAAAAAGCGGCAGCGGGAAGGGAAAACTCATGGAGTGATGGAGGAGCGGTAGGCTTCGGGTTGCTTTGTTCAAGTTAAAAGAAGTCCAGAACCAGAGGGGTCCAGAACCAGATACAGAAGCGGCACCTAACATTGATGAAAAGCCACTTGTTGCAGGATTTGCTGTAGCGCAGAACTGTGTTCCATCCGGACAATATAAAACACTTCTGAAAATGATTGAACATGTACATAGACTCATTGAGATGGGGAGAAATAACATACGTCACCACTCTGAAGATCCGAGGTGTGAGCATAGCAAGCAGTTGACACCCCCAAAAAATGTCAGCAGAGGTCTCACGACGGCGTCATTCAGAAGGGGTGGGCCAAACGTAACAAGAAGAAAAAGGGTTCTCAACATCGATGCGCTTCTCGCAGTTGAGCAAGTGCTCCAAGCACTTCTGGGTTTTTCATCACCAAAAATGCACGTCTCATCTCGCGCCGCAACGTGCGCGCAACGTGCGCCGCAACGTGCAGTAGTCTCTGTCTGGACATGTGACGTGTGTCGAGCATCCACGCAGAGTACGTCACACGTGAAAAATCGAACCATCAACTGTCGCATCACATGAAAAGTCACTGAGTAAAGAGCGTGAAACCCAAAAACCACTGGGGAAGCACGCTCTGAACTCCTAAATCTATTCCAACATCCATCTCCAGCATTTGCATCCCCTTCTTAGGGTACAGCATCATGGCATCCTTACCCCAGCGTCTACACCTTCCGATCATGAAGAGAAGCCCTTGGCACCAAGCCTTTTAACCATCCTCCGCTGGTGGAGCCCACCAATACCCCTTTGAATCGAATTAAGAACGATGCAACCCCTCTTTCCATCTCTTTCCTTCCCAGTGACGCGTCCGCTTGCGGCGCCAGACGCAGAACTGGCTCTGCTGCGCGACGGTGGCGTTCGCATTGCCCAGGACCCAAGGCCCACCGATCAAGATCTCAGCGATGCGGTTTCGGTCGCCGGAGAAACCATGATGTTTCATTCATCCATGAAACACAGGAGCAGCCTTGATTGATGAAAAAAGAAGTAGACCATGATGCAAAAAGGACCATGACCCATTCAGCAGACCGCAGTAGACCAAGGTCCCCGTTGCTTCTTCACTTTTGAGCCATCAAAGGGACCCGCAGTAGACCATGTGCTTTCGGTCGTGCCGTCCGCATCCGTCGCAGGCTCGACGGACCGGCCGAAAAGGGGGGGAAGGCCTATGAACTCGGTTTCTGCCTACGAGGTGATCTCCATGTCTTTCAGAACCTCCATGACTTGACGAAGCAGTGAATCCATCCACCTACTTAGTCAATCCATCCACTACTACCAGTGGGATTTTCGTCATGTGACTCATGTGCGTCAATTTCCAGCACTCTCAGGGTTTGAAACGACGGACCTTTTCGGTCGTTGGGTCCGTATCGATGGGATTTGGAAGAGGATGGAAGGAATCCGGAACTATCTTCCCTCCAAAACCTTCAAATCCCTGAGAGTCCTGGAAAATGACAGAAACCCCTTCACTGGTAGTGGATGCATTGACTAAGTCAGGTGGATGGATTCACTGCTTCGTCACGGAACTTCGAATGCTGGACCTCCAGTTCCACCAAGCCCTAGACCAGAGCAGATCATCGACAAAAACGGCTCCATCCTTTTGGAGAAAAAGAAGACCACCGAGGTCCGCTGTGGCCGAAGCTCGTGCCTTGTCGCGGCCGGTCTGTGTTGGGAAACGAACAAAGGAACGCCGCGGTGTCCGGCGATCGCGGCGACGCAGCGGGGGGTCGTTCTTCCGAGCTGCGAAGATATGGAAGGCCGGAAGGATGAATGAGATCCGCAGCAGTGTCCTCAATGAGATCCGCTCGCGGAACGAAAGCCGGCTTGAGCCGCCGGCGGCTTGAGCCGCCGGGCGCGCTGTTTCAAGCCGGGCGATGGTAAAGTGGGGCGCTGGATCCGCCAAGACTTGGGAGGAAAGAAAACAAAAGGGAGGAAACCGTGATGGAGCCAATGCTGTGTTCGTGCTTGAGATCTTGCTTGCGGCCTTGATCCCATTGCATGGCTAAAGCTTCTGCTTGGGGCTTAGGTTGGAAAAAGCTTCGCCTTATGCGCTCGGTCAAGATAAAACAAAAAAAGATCCTGAATCAGCTCGAATCAACCCCGAAATTCTCTTTTCTGGCATCTTAACTTGCACTTTCTTCGACAGAGCTGGTGAGATCATTCTTGTCTTCTAAGCAGAAACCCCAGAATTGACACCTTCCACGCTCCAGCACCACCTCCCTTCATCTCCCAAGAGCGTTTTTAGCTCAATCTCTTCCAACAGCTTCACCTCCGCATCTTGCTGGGCAGTGGTTTGCAGCATTTACTTGCTACTACTATTCACTCCCCAGCTTCACACACAACAAAAGAAAAGAAAAAACACCCATCTAAACAACAGAAGAAGGAACGGGAAGTCTTCACTGTCCACCTCATCCCGCGTGTTGAAGGCTTGCTCATTGGAAATCACCACGATCTCAGCCATCGGGAGCGAAAGACTGTGCGTTTCTAGGTGTATTTTGTTGGCTGCAGAGGTGAAATGAGCAGGGTTCTTTTTCAATATAGAGGCTACCATCATTGAAGGGTGCCTACGGCAAAGTCTACGGTTTGCCTATGTTTCCACAGTGTGAGCCTATGACACGCATGCGCAGCACCTTTTGCCTATGGAGAGGCCTACGAATGTGAGGTTTTGGTTCAACTTTGTTGGCTTTTGGCTGCTGCTGCCGCTGGCTACTGCTCCTACTGCTACTGCTACTGCTGCTACTGCTACTGCTGCTGCTGCTGCTGCCGCTGCTGCTGCTGGTGCTGCTGCTGCTGCTTCCGTACCACCTCATTGACGCTTCACATCCACTACAAATCGATAAGAGTGGGCCAAGGGTCAAGTGAAGCATTTTCGCCTACGGGGTTCCGCACAGAAAATGAAGATGATGTATGGCCTCTAAACATGCCACCGGAATTCACTGAACACATATCAAGAGTTTCTAGTCTCCATGTCCTAGACTAATTCGTGAAAGGAATTCTTCGTCCCTGTCCTCAGTGCCTCAGCAAAGGGTTCCCTGCAAGTAGCTTTTGCCCTTGTTTCATCAAGGGGTCAAAATGGACTGCTGTAAGCAAACGTCCTTTAAAAAAAGGAAACGAAAAGTTGACTACGGCAAGCGCCTACGACAAACCAGTGTGTCAAAATGCCTACGGCGAGTCTACGACCAACCAGCAGAATGCCTACACCAGACATTTGATCACCTTTTGTGATGTCAATGTTTGTATAAATCCAACCTCAAAAAAGAAAACTCTCCTCAAATGTCTTTGCTAAACCGATCTCTAGGTGTCAAAAACCGCGAATGGGAGCGGCCGGGCCTGGGCGGCCCGGCGTCATGACCCGTATGACGCCGTTCGGACCGGTGGTTTCGGATGGTCGGAGCTAAGTCGGGACATCGCTCGAAAGTGAACAGCTGAGTCTCGACGACGATGTCTGACGCTGTGAGGTCTCACACTCTTGAGCCAGGTGGCTGTGCCAATGGCAATGCCCAGGATCACATGCACGAAGTAGCCAATACCTGGGGCGTCCCGCTCGGTCTGTCCGTGTTTCACACGTTTGGTCGTTTGGCGCGAGCGAGCTTTCTTTCGCTTCACACCGAAGACTCCCGGAGCGAGGAAGGACATGCCCACGTATTGCTCTCTCGGGTGGTCGGCCGGAGGCCAACGGATCGGGGCTTCGACCGAAGTAGCCGAAGGAGGGACCGATGCGGTGTGCCATGCCTGGCCGTAGTATCTAGGAGTATCCCGGAGTGTGGGGGTTGACGGCCGAAACGCAAGTGAGGCAGAAATGAGTTGGAAGATGAAGGCAACCTTGCCATGTTCCATGTCAATTCTGAGAAGTCGGGTAAGCATGGTAAACTTGCGACACATATTCCCCATAAAACATACCATATAAACACCCCAAATTCTGAACCCATCATGGACCTCCGCACCTGGACTGGACCTCAAGCACCGAAAAAAAGAAGACGGACGGTAGCGGTCGGTCTTCGAACGGAAAAAAAACACGAAGAACGGAATCCTCTCACTCACGGAAAGAGGTACCAACCTAAGGTCTTTGATTTGGGTGGGTTTATAGTTCTGATTGAAGCAGGCGCGGTCTTCATGCTCAATCGACCCAAACCGGCACGAACGACCCTTCCAGCATCTCCTCTCCTCTCCGCCTTTTGGGAACGAGGACCTGTGGTGCGACCAGTGTTCGGTTGGCCTACCCAACCGATCTCTGGAAAAGCATCGGCTCAGTGAAGCCCCAAAACTATCACGCCCACCCACCCATGATCATCTCTTAAACCTCCAAGCTGCAGTTGATCCAGACCCGCTCACGCCCACGCTGCAGACATTCCAAGGCCTCCTCCGTGTCCCGATGCCGCTCCGCGGTGGCGTAGTATTCCCGAAGCCTACCCACCAAGCCGACGTTCACATTGCGGAGCCCCGAAGATGGCGAGAAACCCAGAAACCTTCAATCCAAGAGGCAGTCGTGAGTCGTGAGGCCCGGCCCCTGCCCTGCGGGGGGCGCTTGCAGCTCAAAAAACGACATCCTACCCTCGAGCCCAACCGTGTCTTGTTTGCCGAGCTTTTTTCTCTAAGGTGTAGCACTTGCTGGGATGCCGCGAGCAAATGGCAAAATGCAAGGACTTGTGTTTGTTTCTACTCCGAGGCAACAGCCGTACGCAAACAATAGCCTACGCAAGCCTACGCCAACCCGCCGGTATCAGGTAAACACCCCACGCAGCAGTCGAGGAGTTCCCTCTTTATCTTCGTTTCTTCTTTCCATCTCAAAACACAAAGCGTTCTCAAGTGGTTGAGGGTGTTACATTCAACTGCGCACGACGAAGTACCACGCACCACTCGAGTTTCCAGGTGCCCATCGCTGTCGAAAAAATAGAAATAGTACTGTAAAAAGAACGGTGCCCTTTTACAGTCACGAGTTCCGGTTTCTTCACTCCTGGAGTGAAGCTGTCGATCCTTTTTTGAAGGCCTTCACCAAAACAAGGCCCATTCACTGTTGGCATATGGAAAGACCGCTTCCGAGACTCCGGTGGGGGAAAGAGCCCCTTCCAACGCGTTCCCCCCAAACCCAGCACGGCGGCACCGCGCGCGGCACCGCGGGGTGTGGCGAACGAAAACCGGGGGCGTTTCGGGTCGGAGAGTTCCAAGGAACGACGCTGCACAGTTCGGAGAGATCAGGTCACTAAGGATCCGAAGCCAACGGAGGATGGTTTCGCCAGGGTTCGACCCGTGCGGTGGAGGGTCCAGGGATCCTTGGGGCAACATCCTGAGAATCTCTTCCTTGGCAGAAATGGCCTGAAAGGGTCGGAAACAAACAAGAGAAAATCCTTTTTGGAGACCCCAAGAAATCTCTAGACATTTACAACAAAAAAACACCGTTTCTGTGGTCTTTTCTCTCCAAAAATCGTCACGTCTTTCTTCAACACCCGCCTGGCAATGATGGTCAATAGAAGTCGGATGATCTGCACAGCCCCCAGCAAGTAGCTCGCCAGAAAAGCAAAAACTCAGCTTGGGCGCCGCTTCTTTGGAGAAAGGTCGATGGGATTCGGATCCACCAACATGAACAGATGGAACTTTGCAGCGAAGGGCGCCGAGGTGTCAAGTTCCAGAAAAAAAAGGGAGGGTGACCCAGGTTCATGAGACCTGTTTGGCGCGGAAAAGGACGATGTCGTTGATCACTCAGGTCATGGTCACTCTTCCCGCGGTCTCTTGGGCCCGACACCCCGCCGAGGTCCCCCTCGCTCCGAGCCGCAAATCAGCTTCCGTGCAAAGGGTGTGATGCTCCTCACCGGCAGCATGGCCACAGGCAACAGCATCACCTCACGCGATGTGTCAAGGCGGAGTGGTGAGTGTGTCTTACCCAAGTGAGGAGCCAGTTTGCCTCTCAGATGGATCTTTCGGTGACTGGCACAGCGGCACCAATTTCAAGGCGCATCTGATGATACATCAGCCCTCACCCACACACACCTTCCCACCGCCCCCCGCCAAAGAAAGCGGGAACTTGAACCCGCCGAACGCCCCCCCGAAAGTACTTGGCCGCCGAAAGCTTTGGCGCGAAACATTTGGGGCCGCCCCGAACACGGCGTGAACTTGCACATCAGAAAAGCGCAGCCTGCATCCACCAGAGGAATGTCACCTGTAGACACAAAGCGCTGCGCTTTCGCCCACTCACAGCCTTCATGCCTTGAGGCGAAGCAGGAGACGAAGGAAGGAGGGAGGGAGGGAGGGGGAGAGAGAGAGAGAGAGAGGCATCATGAGGGACAACTCCTAACCCCTTGGATACACAAAGCCCTAACTCACCCGACCCTAGTATAGTCCTTTTCTTTCCGGAAGAGAGCGGGCGAAGTCGAAGTATTGGAGAGCCAAGTCGAAGGTTTTGGGATAGCCACAAGTCGAAGGAGGCTATCCAAACCAGTCGAAGGAAGCTGGTGGTTACAGTATTTGGTGTCTTTCGATGCCCCCCCAAAAAAGACAGGTCAGTGAACGACCTCATTTTCCGGGCTTTTGCAAAAGCAGTAGTAAATGAGGTGTTTCGAACCAGGGTTTGACTTGGTCCTGGGACTGGTGGGGATGTGAAGATTGCCTATACACGCAGGTGCTGGTCCCAGGGCGTTTTGATCCGAGGGATGCTATTGAAATATATTGAAATTGGTGGAAATTAATGGGTTCCCCCTTCCAGAGGATCCTTCAGTCTTTTCTGTGGTTCCATATTCAGTCTTAGTTCGACCAGATCTTGATCGCCACCTTCATTTTCTGGGCTTTGTTGGTCCCCCGCTGAGTCCCGTGCCGACAATCTTTGAAGCAAAGGCTTGTTCACATATGAGTGTGCGTGGCTTACCAAAAGAAACAGCTCCACGGCTGGCACACCATGCGTTCTTTTCCTCCTGAGCCTTTTCATCCACTCCTTTCCCCATCCAAACCGACGCCCAAAGTTCCTCCCCAGCTGCCCCACGCACAAGAACACCCCCTCCTCCGGCACTCACTGAAACGCCCGAAACGCGCGGCTCGCCAACGCTTCGCACCGCTTCGTACCGCTTCCTCTTGCCCAAGCGACACTTGAGACGGTACAAGGTCATGGCTTCCACCCAGAGAGCTATCAACAGCTGGATGGACACACGCAACACCAAGCTGGCAATCTTCCTCGACTGACCGTGGGAGTTGCGTTCTCCACGGCCGCGGCCAGGTAGTTCGGGAGTTGCAACTTGGGTAGTCCAGGTAGCTTTTGTGAAACGCGAGCATGCTAGCAGAAAGATCCATAAAATGATCGAGTTTGGGATTCCCTTGGATCCAGTTGCCACCAGTTCACTCTCAACTCCAGCCGGAAATTGCCTGGTTCCTTCTTTAGTGTGATTCTTAGTGACTTGGACTCGCACTAAAGATAAGATCTCTGTGAATTGATTCGTCAAGCCCCCCAAACTCCTCTTGAAATCGATAAAGGAGATAAGAAGAAGAAGAAGAAGAAGAAGAAAGACTCAGACCAACCAACGACAACTCGTACCCGACACACTGTGACTCAGCCCACTGCCCTTCGAATCTTTAAGCCTTGGTACAGGAGGTTGGTATCTAAGAAAAGAGAAACATATGACACCGACCCAACTTCGAGCCAAGCTGCCCAGTGAGGAAGAGGAAGTGTTTCATGATGAAGGGATCTAAGCCTGGGGCCTGATGGAGCTTTCCGCACAAAGCTTTGGCCCTAACCCCCCCTGCCTTGCAGGCGGGGGATGAAGCAAAAAGTGAGAACTCAGCGGTCTCAGCTGCACAATTGTTAGCAGGCAAAAGGGGTGATATCAAGAAGTTGGAGGGGTTTGATCGGGTTCATCGGGTCTCGTCTGCCAGGCAGTGTCATGTCATGTGTCGTGTGTCAGTGTCATGCAGTGCGGCAGCGCTTGATGTATCGTCGTTTCGTGTGGTGAAACGAAGCGCCACATGAAGCGATATGAAGCGCCGCACTTCGGGTTCTTGACGTCTAGAGTAGGCAGAATGGAAGGGTGGTTGAGCCTTTACTCCGGTAGGTTTGAGATATAATTATATATATATAGTATACAGTTGTTGGTGCTGCACGTCACTGCAAGACCTGTCCCCAGTCAACTAGATTGAATTCAAAGGGAAAGCTCTTTGTTCAAATGCTAAACACTTGAGAGTACTCAACACTTGGGATTACTCTTGTTTGAAAACATAAGACCTGTTACCACCCTTGTTCAAGACCCAACACCCATGCTGCGCATTGCAAGTGAGTGTTGTCACCCATGTTGCAAAAGTTTGAACATGTTCTACCCCTAGTAGCGTCCTTGCTCCGTTCGTAGCGATGCCAGGAGCCCCGAACGTAGCGTCCTTGCTCCTTATCCGCCCCCGGACACATGGTGCCAATCTTGAGGCGCCTTGAGGTATCCCAGTGGACAAATCAGGTAGACGCTGCTGCCCGCTTCCACCTGAGATCTGAGAAGCCGTCAACGGGGTGAACACGATCGCATGAAAAGAATTCTCCATGTGAGGGATGGTCCAAGTTCAGTGTTCCCCTCAAGGACATTGACATTTGCTGCATAACGATCTGAGTCTACCCCAAGTCTGATCGACCCTAAGAGAGGTTCAACAGCCCTTTGAACAGCCCATCCGGATGTGTAGGGGGACCCCCGATGTGTACGCGCCTCACCGGGTAGACGACCAGTCGATTTTCCAAAGGGGTCGTTTTATTGGGGCACCGACTCGGTCTCCCTGTTGGGACGCGGGTTGAGCGGTCTCCCCGCGGCGGACGCGAGATCGCGATTGGATACACGTTCACAGTCTTGAAAACGTTCACTTCCTACCCTACTAGGCCCTGATCTCCTGATCTACATACCCTCTGAGGTACGAGGACGGAGAATCTCTGATGTAGGCGCCAGGAGGGTGCAGTCGGACCTTCTGAGAAGCATGTGGATCTCTAGGGCTAATGTTGACTCCTTATAGAACGTAAAACCAGTTGTGGTAGGGTTTTTCTTCACCAGCACACCCCATCCACCATTAAGACTCAAGACCTCCGCCCTGCAATCCAAATGGCTAAGCCCTGACGCAACGAGAGGATGCACTCATCCAATGCCGTGACGAAACCATAGATGCCTCAGCAATCCCAAGGCCAGCCGCCAACTCATGCTTCCCATCGGTTTGCACACATGAGATCTGGTTGAAATGTATTCTTCCAAACATGGCTGAATGTCGTGCTCACATTGCATGTTTTGCGTAGTTTGATATTTTGAGGGGCTTCAGCCCAACAGCCGGCCAGCAGGGGGCCCAGTGGCAGGCGGCAGAGGCAAACAGGGAGTGATGGTTGGTGGTGTTGTGCTGGTGATTGTAGTGATTGTTGTGGTTGGTGTTGTGGTTGTGGCTGGCTGTGGCTGTGATTGTTGCTTTGATCAGAAACAATTCCAAAAACAAAAATGCAAGTAATGCAAGCAAACTTGGGCGGCATAACTCGCACCTCGAGGCAATCCTACACCATCTTGAAGAAAACACATGTATTTGCAAGGTTCCTAGCGGGCAGCTGGCCCTGCTGGCCCGAATTTTAATATGGCAAACAACTAGTGGCGCTTGCACTCGTGGGTTGTGGAACCAAATGCTTTGGATACCCCACCGAAAACTAACATAGACCCTGAAAACCACAGGTTTGTAAGAGGAAAAACCATCTTTGAGGGTGCCATTCTCAGGGTTCAAGTGAGTTTGCGGGAGTGTATTCTGTGTGGTTCAATGGCCTCCAAAGGCCACACCAGCTTTGCATCAAAACATCTCCGCAACGTTGGCCCATCCCATCCATTTGCGAGTCCACTGAGCGTGGGTCTTCTTTCCGGTGTCTTCTCTCCGGGGTGAAGCTGGGTCAACCCCCCTCTGCCAAGGAACAGCCCAACTGAAGAAAGAGTCCTGTGATCCAAAAGTGCCAACACCTCATGCCACAACCGATGAGCTGATCCCGATCCGTGCGATCCGGCGAGTGTGTTCGTTCGCCGAAACACCAAAACCAAACGAAAACCCAAACGAATCACACGGTCCTTCACAATTCCTTCGGTCCAGACGCAGACGCGACGGCAGGAATCTGGACAACGAAGCGTCGGTGGAAACGGTGGGTGTTTGCCTCTCTTCCGAGGTCTCACAGTCAGTGCTCGCCACGTAGACATGTGGAAGTTTGAACAGGGTCGCCTCCTCGGTGTTTACCGTGAAATGACGGTGAAAAGTGTCGGAAGATCAGTTGATGCCAGGCCAGTCTTTGTAGAACTATATTCCTTTGAACATGCCATTGACCAAAAAGGTCTTTGGGCCGTGCAGAAGTCTGATCTTCAAAATGCACAAAGCGTGCAGCGCAAAAGAGGCGCAAGCAAGGGTACAGTGCATAAAGATGCAAAAGGGTTTTGCTACCTTAGACTCGGATAGCTTCACATTCAAGCACGCATCAACGGCATGGCCACCAGAACTGCTGCAAAAGCGAAGGCGAGGGGCCGAGCGTGCGAGATGGCTTTGCCAGTCTCATCAACACTCGTGCTGGTCTCAGTCACGGAGCCAGTGCTGGTCATGGTCGTTGTGGTCACTGTGGCAGTGTTTGTCATACGAGTAGTACTGACCGTGGTGGTCGTGGTGTCAAGAGTGCCACTATACACTTTGCCATTGTCAGTGGTAAGGATCGTTCGGGCATCGGCTGACAAGGCAATAGACGTGTAGCTTTCTGCCCATGGGACTTCGACTGCTGACCATGTGGCACCACCATCCATGCTCACAGCAAGCTCATCGGTGGAATACGGCAACGCAGCAATGATGTCGCCGCTCTCTGACATGGCAACGTCCGCCCATCTCAACCACCATTGCCACGCAAGGCCGGTACTGGTCTTTTGCCAGGTCGCACCAGCATCGGAGCTCAGCCAAATGCTGCTTATCCCACCCTGAACAGGCTGCGCCACCATCTTTGTGCCATCAGCTGACATGGCAACCCGACGCCATTTCTCAAGCCGACTCTGAGTTGACCTAACACTGGTGTCCTCTTGCCAAGTGGCACCACTGTCGGAGCTCACCCAAATGCTGCCATCCTCGACCAAAGTCACGATCTTGGTGCCATCAGCTGACATGGCAATATCGTGCCACTTTTGACCGCCCGACGCGGCACTGAGAACCTCTTGCCATGTGGCCCCACCATCAGTGCTCAGAGCAAGCTTGCCTCCGTACGCTGCCCATGGCCAAACCTCTCCAAACCTGGGTTTTGTGGTGCTCTGTCCAAGTGGAACCGCCATCGGAGCTCAACCAGATCTTGCTGCCACCGGCGCCCGCAGCCATTTTGCTGCCATCGGCCGAAATTGCACAAGATCTCCAAAATTGCGGGCCTGAGCCTCCTTTGTACTCCACCCAAGTGGCCCCAGCATCGGAACTGGTCCAAAGATTGCCTTTGTTGTTACCATCTGGTGCCAGCCTCGTATTGCCATCCGGTGTCATGCAAATGCTCTCGAGGTGCATGAAGTCTGAGCTTGCCGTCTGCTCCGTCAAAGTCACCTCCAAGGACTCACACTGCAGGGCCAGAAGGAAAGGTGCGAAAAGAACCTGTGCGCGAATCATGGCAACGTTTGGACAATGACTGACTTGCACCTGCGCAAAGTTCTGAGGCCACAAGCAAGTTCTGGCATACTTGAATCTGAACAGGGAGATGGAATCTATACTGGAGGAGAACGAACCCAGTTGTACTTGACAAGTTGGCTTGTGTCCTCACGGAAAACCCGAGAAATGGCCCATTCGCAGGGGAATGTTCCCAGGCACTCCATGCAAGACTCCACAACTTTAAGTATATAAGTGGCAAAAAGATCCGCAACATCTGGGCAAGATTCATGCATTGAGTCTACCACTGTCGGCCAATGGCGCCGTCGCGTCCGTGCACCGACATTCACCAAGGTTTGCCTCGTGTTCTTTTGACAAACCAATGCTGCTTTGAAAGACGTGTGACATAAGACTGTTTGCCAGGCCAACAACATGTCAGCATGACACCTGACAACATGCTGGTGTCACACCGTGCCAGCATATCAGCCAGACAACCTCTTCGTATGCCTAGGCGTCCGCATCACAGCATAATTGTATATAACAAGCCAACATGAAACCATGTGCATATCGGCGGGACCACACCTCAGCATGCCAGCATGACCACATCTTACATATCGGCAACGACATCAGCATGACAGCATGGTTGCAAGTTAGCATGACAGGCTGACAACGAGTGTCGGCAACCTTGCTCCGAGAACCTCCGGAACGGAACTTCCTCCCGAACCAGCGAAGTTACAGGCCCCAAGCCCGACTTGGAATTCGGTCCCCAACAGATTCAGAAAGTAACAAGAAGCTAGTAGGAACAAGTGCATCGCTACTAGTAACAAGAAACTAGTAGGAACAAGTGCGCACCCTCCCGTTCGAAGGACGAAGGGCCCAGCTGTCCAAAGGATCCAGTTTGCAACCTGGGCTGAGAAAGGGACAAAAAACTGCCGGAAGACATTCTGAGAAGGTAGATGTCTGAGAAAACACAGTTGGTTTCACTCTTCTTCATCAACTTTTGGTGAGAAGGTGGGGTTAGATAGGGACCGCACTCGACTTCAAGGCCTATCCTGAAAGATCAAAGAATGGGGTGGGTGATCGATACCCCCAGCAAGGACATGAGCTTCAAGTCTCTTGGGAGGCTGAACCTGTATACCAAAGTCCCTCAGTCTGCTCCTGGGCACAAAGTGAAGCATTCAATGCAAAATCAGCGGCTCACCAGAACCATCGTGTGATTCTGAAAGAAAACTTCACACGGCGTATGGTCTCAACAGCCTGCTTCCATCTTGTGATATTTTTTGGGGGGGGAGTTGCTGGACCATCAAAACCGCAACATGAAGGGTACCTGGATCAACTCCAAGGGTCTCCAATGGACTACCCTACACTACTTGGGGATCTCCCTTGCACACCCAGACAGGAAGTACATAGTGATGAGACAGATGTGCAGCAACATGACACCCTCGGGTGTCTTTGATGACCCGTTGGGAAACAGGTTGTGTTGTGGCTCTTCTCAGACAGACCTCTGCAACTACCTGAGGATGCAAAGGCTTGGTCTGGTCGTTGGAGTGCAAAAACTCAGATCACTGCGTGTAAAAACTCATGTTCAGCACAGATCCACAGATCCTCAGAGTTCTTGTCTTTCTGTCCAAAACTTCTTGCTGGCACCAGCACCAAGCTGCAAAAGCTAAAATGCAAAGGTGAACTGCGAAGTGCAGTAGTCCTTTTGACCTTGAAGACGTCTTGGGTCACTTGAAAAACATGATCAGGGATCGGCCAACAAAATGACGCTGAAGACCCTGCAACGACACCATAGGACTCTGAGGACGCTTCTCCCGTTCACCCGAGTGGCAAGGCTTGCGAGGATGCCAAAGCTGAAGGGCACGAAGAAGAAGGCCGGTTCGCGATGGCAAGGCACCGTCTCCCCTTGCGCAGCACAGGGATTGGTTCTTCCTTTTTGTTTGGGTTCCCCTTTTCGCGAGGGCGGGAAGAGTCGAAGATGAGTGGGGGAAGAAGTGTTGAACATAGAGTTCGATGGTTTCCAGGTGCCAACGCCGAAAAGCATTGCACGGATGATTCCATTTGGAGACCTGTCTTTCGCTCTGGGTGCGACTGCCCTTTCGGTGCAAACTAGATGGAAATCTTTAAATCACCACGGCTTTGTTCTTTGAGGCCTGGGCAAGCACGGAATCCCACTTTCCGGTCTTGCCGACCACCCATGATGCCCAATGTGGCCTCGCTGGCCAGGTGACGCGTGCCATACATGGAACCGTCAGTCTTGAAGATCTCCCATGTCGCCCCCCACACCACCAGGTCTGACCGAGCTCTGCATCTTTCTTTGGGGTCGGTGTTGTTCTCAGTCTCTCACAGTTTCTCAGCTCTTTTCCCCAGTCCCAGCGGCCGAACGGCGGGCCGAACATGCCCAGACCTATCGGTTCCCTTCGCGGATCGCATCTGAACTTTTGGATAGTGTTTTGCTCTGAATCAGGTGGAAGAGGTCTGGGTGGCAGAGGTCTGGGTGGAAGACATCTGGGATGGAGGTGTTCTCTTCGCATCTGCGATCCAATGACGCAAAATGTCTTGGAAGACCAGGAAAAAGAAAAGTGAGATCCCAAATTGATGCTGATGCGGGCCCCAAAGAATGAAAAACAAATTAATCAAGTCACATCCTGATACGATTCCAAGAATGGGATGCTGAATCATCTCAAAGAGTGGCACAGACAAAGAAAAGAAGACTTGCAAGTGCTAGAGTATGCTAGATGTCTAAATCTGTTGGGAGTGGATGATTTGATTATATACACAATCATGAAATACAGTAGATCGTCAGATCCATCTTGCCATCTTGCCGATGTACAGTACTTTCTTCTTCACTGAAGAAATGTCTCTCACCTGACCCTCCTACCTGCCAGTATTACCGTGCCCCTTCTTTGTGTGGCAACCAAAAAAGGAATCCAAAACTCCCGAACCACCGACCCCCAAGCACGACCCAACGACGGCCCAACTCGGCTGAACGTTCTTCCACCGCGCAAGGCCGCGCTTTTCGTCTCGGAGGCACCTGGCCCCACTGCAAGCACCAGCTGGGGCACGTCGCTCAGGACCTCTCGCATCTTTTCAGCCGCCACACCTTCACCTGGCGCGCATCGCGGGGCGAAGACGCGAAGCAGAGAGAAACGTGCGGCGGACGTAGAAGACGCGAGACTCCTGGGCCTTCAGCTTTGCGATGGGGTTGGACCTTTGCCGGGGGGGGGAAACCTCCAAGAGCAAAAGAACCCCCAGTGAAAGCATTGGAAGTCGAACACGCACCCGTCGGATGACCATGAAATCCGCATACAAAACAGGTGGCGTTTTTCCACTCCGGTGTGAGTGTTCTTGGGATTGTCGGGTGCTTTTTAGTGTCTTTTTTCAAACACTTGATCGGGTGAATAAGTCGAAAAGTAGAAGAATACACGCGATGGATGCGATTTGGATTTATATTCAACCCCTTAAGGATGAATCCGCGAAAGAGAAATGAAGGAACCTAATACCACTTGTGCGACCTGTAATTCAATCAGGCACGGATCGCCAAATCTAAAAATGAGTCGAACTCTGCACTGTCTTCGCAGAAGGCCTTTTTCCTCAATCCATCCCAGTCCAAACATGCCTTGTCGTTGCCCAGGGCCCAGGTACAGGAAGAAAAGCACCGCCACCGTCAAGGCCTCCGCAATCGAATATATGATATAATAGAGTGTATGTAATATTTAGTATACTAAACACAAAGTAAACAAAAATATACATAATTATATACATATATATATATAATATGTGTCCTCGAACGAGAAAACCAGCAGATCGCAAAAGGGTGACCAGTGGAACCCTTTGGGGGTTGTTTCCACGAGGCCTTCCCCATTGGGGCGACGGAATCGTCCCCATTGGGTGACCGAAGGTTGATGAGTCACAAGAGGTGATTCAAGCCAAATGGGGTGGTCTATTTATATCATATTTATCAAGAGATATCAAGAGTCGAAAATTTCAAGGGATGATGGTCAGAAAGTGAGTGGTCACACTGGACTCCCTAAGGACCCATTTTCATGGCTGTGGGTCATGGCAGCATGGGTTGCCTATTTCACCCTGATAGGTTGACCGGTGGGTCGTCTATTCTGTGCACACCAAGCACGCTAACGGGTCGCTAAGGTCTCAGAGGCCCCCAAAAAAAACGACGGAGACCTTCCCTTTCGTGTGCCATCCACCACCCCCCCGATCACACTTTGGTCGGTCTGACCGGCCCAGTAGCCAGACATTGGCTGAGAAAATACCCAAAGCTCTTCAAGCCACAGCCATTTTGCCCTTCCTCGGACCGGCCGAAACCCCGCGATGATCGCGGCGAACCCTGCGATCTGCGACACCGCCCGGGCCTTCGGACGAGGTGGACACCGGACGTCTTTTCGGTAAACCGAATGGCGTCCGTGGAAGAGGGCTGTGAAGATCTGTGAAGCAGGTCCTAAAATCGTAAAAAATAGTATAACTTATCATTCAACTTATAAATCCTCCATGAACCGAGTTTTCGCATCCTCCCTCCAGCCTTTCCACACTAAAAGACAGCCTGAAAGCTTTACCCATCTTGCCTGGCCCGCCTCCCATCCTCTCCACTCCTCCTCAAGGCTCTAGGGCGAAGGCCAAATCGATGCGCGTGAAGCTTCCCAAGGACGAAAAGCCGGAGCTCCAACTCTCGTTGCTTCCCTCCGACTCAGAGCTGTTCTCGCTCTCGAGACGGGTGGAGCCGAGGCGGCCTCGGCGAGAAGAGAGACGGCGAGTTGACGACCAACGGCTCTTTGAGACTGAGGAGACAGAGGAGAGGCTCCGAAAAGCGCGACTGTTCAAGATGATGAATTTGTGACATCCTCTTTCAGAATTTGGGATGAATCCTCATGTTTCGAGTGGGAACCAAGGTCCAAGAGTCCCTTGGGAAGTATTCAACTCTCTCAACCCTTTCCGGCTTATGGGAATGAGCCAAAGACGGAAACGCCAAGAGTGGTCTCCAAGTCGTTGCCAAAAGCCTGTCTGGTCCAGTCTCCAGTCCTCATCAACCGCTCTTGACTCTCACTTTGCCAAAGCGCTAAACAGCCGCCGCATCGCCCAATTCCAAGATCGCCGCGCTTCTCGGCATCGGCGGAGAAGAAGCGCTTCTCATGGCGTGTGGAGAAACCACGAAAGCCACGGAGTACAGCACCGTCTTGGAGGAGCGTTTTGTGGGATGGTCGAAGTGGTTATCGGAGTGGTTGGGGTGGTGGCCAAAAGGCAGTGAATGTAACAGAGAGTGGGCTCGTTGAGGTTTCTGCGTTGCCTTTCTGCTCTGTCGCTCTCGAAGATGTGGCTCTCCGGTTTCTGCTTTCTTCCTGATGGATCCGTTGCCATGCTGATGAGAATGAAAGTCCTTGAGAATCTGGCCCTAGATTATTGGCGTTCCGTGGATGCTTTTGGTGTCTTTGTGTGCTTTTTAGCTTCCCAAAGCACCGTCTACTCCACTTCGCGTCCGGCGTCCGGTCTTCACCGGGAGCGCCTGGACAAAGTGGAACTGGAAAGGGGGGTCGTCCAGCTGGCCTTGTGGTTCCTGGGTGGGTTCCTATTGGGTTCCTATTGGGTTTCTATTGGGTTCCTATAGCCCCAAATCCACGTCTTTCCCTTTTCCAAGAAATGGTTGCTCGTTGAAGCTCGGGCTTGGTTCACGTTGCTTCATCCCCTTTCTCCTTGGCTCACCTTTCGTGTCTTTCAGGGAGCATCCCGCCGCAAGGGGTGGCCCAAAGCTCGTTTTTAGCCTATCAGCCACACGGCAGCGGCACACACACGTGTTGGCTGTGGGAGAAGTAAGTGAGCTCACCGACTCCCCGGCTTCGCAAACGAACCGGTGCCCACCGGTCGGGTCGAAAAATGATGAGTAGCTGGATGTCTCAAGTGCCTGTTCTTTCATTCCAAAAGGTCCACTCAAACGTCGTCTGAACAGTCGCCGTGGGGTTTCTCGACCGGGGTACCCGCCCAGATGCAAGGACGATGGAGGCAAATTCAAGAGTTCCAGTCAGAGCGGTCGTAGGTGTGCACTCAAAAAGACAAAAAAAGGCACCTGGAGACACCCCCCCGGGTCTTTTTCGGCGTAGACCGGCGTAGACGATGTCCCGAATGTTTTTTTGGAAGGCATTCCCTATTTGAATGACACACCGTGAAAGATTCGTGGCTTG
Source organism: Durusdinium trenchii (assembly GCA_963970005.1). Lineage (NCBI taxonomy): Eukaryota > Dinophyceae > Suessiales > Symbiodiniaceae > Durusdinium > Durusdinium trenchii. The sequence goes on along the minus strand of CAXAMN010025250.1, from coordinate 925,491 downwards.
GAGATGCCTATCCCATTTTTGGATGCAGAACTGCTTCGACCCCTTAGGCCCTTAGACTGCGACATTTTCTGGGCGAAGGATGACGTTCGACTGTCTTGGCGAACTCGTTTGGCCGTCGGATTCTGGGCGGTGTCATCCTGAAGACATCTAGAATCTAAAAGACATCTAAAGACCACTCGTTGATCACCTCCTGGGTTGGAGAAGGTCCCCATCGGCCCTTCCTCTTCTTCCTTCTCCTTTTCCCGGTTGACTACCCAAACCCCGCTGCTGCACCCCGCCACCGCAACTCGTGAAGCCCGCCGTTGAAGCCCGCCTTCGTCAAAGCGGGACTCGTGCTGCGTGCCGCGCGAGGTCTCACTCTTGGAGTCGTTCTGGCGGATGGAGCGTGGAGGACCGGGCACCGGAGCGCGGAGGACGGGAAAACGGGGTGTGTGAAAGACAGGGTGTGCAAACCAAGTCTAATCCCAAGTACGCTCGAAGTTACGAGGGGAAAAACACGGAACGTGAAGCATGAAACTTCTTTTCAGCGTAGACCTCGATGTGACTCAAGGGCCCTTTTTGGTACCCATTGAGCATGAAGCGAGCGGCGGATCATGAAAGATCAGTTCATGGGCCATGAACTCACACCGGTCGTTCTTTCAAAAAGACACTCAAAAGCTTCTTAAGTGAGCGAGTGCCTTCCACTTCAAACATGGAATTTAGGTCCCACCACTGGACCCGTGCGGTCGCCTGTGAGCCGGAGTGACTCTGTTCACGCACATTGAGCAGTAATCATAGTCCCTGAACTCTGTTGTTTGGGTCAGAGCCGAGCACTGGGGATCGATGTGGAACTTCCGTCCGTGCCTTGTGACGTACACGGTTTGTGGTATTCCACCAAGGTGGTTGTTGAGGTATGCTGCTTGCTGTGCGATATCTGCCAAGTCTCGTTCCAGCTGTGTGATCATGCGCTGCTGCTCATCAAGTCTCTCATCTGTCAGGTTCTGCCTGACATCTCTTGCTTGAATTTCTATCTCGAGCTCTCTGCATCGGGCCTCAAGCTCTTTGCATTGATCTTCTAGCCTCTCATTCTCTTTTCTCACTCTGTCCATGGTCTCATTGCCTCTTCTGATGAAGTCTTTGTATTGTGTGATTCTGGCTTCAAGCCTGTCGCTTGTCTCTCTTCTTTGTGGTGCTGGTTGCTGTTGTTGCTCATCTTGGTCTGTTTGACTCTGGGCTTCTGCTGTGGGGTTGTTTCGTTGGGCTCGCTGCCGCCAACATGCAATCAACCAACCAACAACTTGGAAAGCACCAATGCACAACAATGTACCAATCACCAACAATGTCAAGTCCCAACCTGTTTCATCATCTTCTCCCTGAGCTCTTGTCGGTGTCAGCTCATTTGCGATGATCATCATGGTCAGACTCTTTTTCACACTGATCGCGTTCCTCCGGGCATTGTCTCTTCTCTCCTGCATGGTCTTGCGCTTTGCCGCCTGAAACGTGCTGTCAGCCATCAGCGAAATTCTATGTGTCCTCAACCTGTCGGCCAGTAGCTGTCTTGCTTGGATCTTCGTCAAACCATCTGACAGCTGAACTTCTGACGACACCCAGCGTAGCTGAGTTTTGAGGTTTTGCATCTTCTGCTTCACTATCACGCATTCAATCTGGGTCCTCTTGTCACCATTGATTTGAGGAACTTCAGCCTTGATGGCATCGTATAGTGCTTTTGCATCTATGATCAAGGCGCTGGGCAGGAAGTGGTCTCGATCTCGTTGGTTGTCTTTCACCTGTTCCAGCTTGAAGTTTTCCTGATGACATGCTTGCCAGAAGATGTGCACGAACTCTAGTGAATCGACTGCAGCTGAACATGACTGTGCTTCGGCATTCAATGAACTGCGGGATACTCTTGGAAGCTTGAATGACCTCCAGTCAATGATGACATAGGGTTGATCAGGTTCACCTTCAAGTGCTTTCTTGTGGGTCAGGAGGACGAAGTACCCTCCTTGGCTCAAATGATCTGATCGAACACCCCAAGCAGCATCCGAAATGGACAAAAGACACAAATCTTCCAATGGTCCCAACCGTTGAAATGTTAGGCCAATGTCTGCATTGCTCTTGCCAAAACGAAGTGCCTTGTTTGCTGCCTCTGCCACTGACTGTGTCGCTCCACTCACGTTTCCACATAATATTGAAATGCTTGCTGACATGTGAGGGGACGTCTGTGTGGATGCCCACTGCAATGCTCCTAACAACCCTCGCAAAGAACTGACTTCGCCTGGACGTAGTTCATCATCTTGCTTCTTTGCTGTTGTTGTCATTGGTTTGATCTTTTTCATGTATTCTTCTTGTTGCAGTTTCCATGCACCATTCTCACATGCAGTCAACTTGTTGCCGCAGAATTCCAACTCACCTTTTTCTTCTGTCGTCCAATGTTTGAAATTGAACTCCTTCTTGAGAGACTCCCGTGCCTTGAGGTACACTTCATCTGTTTCATCACCTGCACCAATCATATCATCAACATGCAATCCAATCAAGGATACCAAGCGACCCGATTGGTTGTGCAGCCGGAACAGACAATGGTCCAATGCATGAACGGTGTACCCAACACTGCAAAGTCTTCTCTTTGCCACCTGGAACCATGCACGGGGTGCGTCTGCTTGACCGTACAACGGTTTCAACAGCTTCATGTGTGTGCCTGCTGGACAGCCCATCAACTTGCATGCATCTGCTGGGATCCTACACCACAAAAGCCTTGCTTGCTTATCTCCCTGCAAAAATGCTGTGCTGACATCTGCCGTGAACTTTGACCAATGCTCATTGCATGCTATGGCCAACAAGGTCTGCCTGCTGGTTCTTGACAACGTGGGACTGCTTGTCTCCAATGCACCCTGTAGCAAATCCGGATCTGCAAAGCCTTGTAGTACAAGTCTTGCCTTTGCTTTTGGATTGCCTGCATTGTCAGTCACCCACTTCAGCACAAATCTTGCTTTCATGACACGGCTGTGGTCAATGTTCTCGGGGCTGGTCTCAATCTCCCACACACCATTCTCAAAGATGGATGACAGTTCAGCTTTCTTTCCGTGAATGAATGCCAATCTGTCTTCTAGTGTCATTTTGCTTTCTCTCAAATCATCTTTTGCTCTTCGAGTCTTTGATACTCCGACGGCGGTCCAGATGTGACCTCGGCCTCTGATTGACCATTTGCCTTTCGTCTTTTCCGCCAAGTCACCTGCAAACGGCATCCTTCTCATCTCAACTGCTTGTCTTGTCAGTGGGAACAATGTCTTGCCAAACCATGGTGTCTTGTCAACAATGTAGGGCTCGTTCTGGTTGACATAAATCTTCCGTTGCCCTTGTATCATTGTCAACCCTTGTGAGGTTTGCAATTCTGACATGTGGATCCCTTCTGGCAAACTAGCTTCTGACAAATGGAATGTTTGCTCCCGTGCCCAGCAGTGATGTCTCACCAAAAAGCCGTCCTCATAGTTCCAAAAATCTGTTGTGGGGCCAAGAGTGAACTCCTGTGTCTTGCTGTCATAGGTCCATCCTTCTGCCAGGTCATTGAGACTTTCAACACACTTCTTGTCTTCGGTGGTTGAGGTCAGCTCGACATGGAATGCTTCCTCTAGGAAATCGTCTGTCCGCTGCCGCTTGTCTAGGTGTTGTGTGTCTCCCTCTCCTGGTGTTGGTGGTTCATGAGGAATTCTTGGTTCACCACTTGGCTCATTTGAACCTCGAGCTTGGCTGGTTGATGGAGGTCGTCTCGTCCACAAGGTTTCCTGCTTATTCAACCGTGCCCTCTTCTGCTCAAAGGTTTCTGTGCCAACTGGTGTCTTGAAAATTGGATCTATCTCGAGATCTGGCTCTGGTTCTGTTGGTGCGACTGAGGCTGCTGGTACTGTTGGTGACATTAGGTCATCATCATCTGGAACGGGTGGTAATGCCTCTGGGTTCATCATGACGTCTGTCTCGATGGGTGATGGTGTTGGACGTGCTGCAGCTGAGGTCGGAAACTGTCTCATCAATGCCTCATTGTGAACTGCGCGCTCTCGAGCGAGCTGATCATCACTGTCCGCTTGACCATCTGCTTGGACAGTGTCATCTCCAACTTCATTTGCTGCTGGCTGTGGCTGCTGTCTGTTCGTTTCATCTGGTGGCGGTGGTAGGGCCAAGATTCCTCCACCTGGTGCGCCACTGGCTGCGTGAGGTTCTGGTGGTTCCTCATGCTGTTGTCTGAGGATGGGGTCCAACAACTCCTCATCATCTGTGTTCTCTGGGTCAATCTCGTTGAGCGAGCGGCGGTTGAGCTTGTTCAAATCTAAGATCCTCACAACCCTCAGCTGTCGAAGCTCTGCGAGTGATTGATGTACTCGCTTTTCTCCGTCTAACATGCCTTCTTCTCGAGGCATCTTCCTCACGTGTTGACGGCCAGCTCGAAGCAAGGAGGTGCCGTGTGCAAGCCAGTAAACTGCGACTGTCCCGCTGTCTGGGTTGCGTTCCACTGCCAACACGATTGCAGGTCCTCTCCACTGAATTGTATGTTGCTTGTCCGGTGCCTCTCTCCAGTACAAACAGCGCTCACCAGGGTGTAATTCTTCATCTTTGCCGGTGAACTTCCTCAGTAGAGCCCTCCTGAGTTTCACATCAACTTCGGCTTTGGCGCATGCCGCCTGAGCCGAGAACTTCAGTTGGAGTCGCCGATGAAGCCGTTCTTGCTCTCCCATCTGAAGTTGATTGACTGTAGTCTTCTCATCTGACAGCAATCCTGGCAAGTTTGGCTGACGACCCAATGCCAACTGTGTTGGTGTGAACCCATTGACAAACGTGTGGTCATTGAGGGATGGTACCACCCAATTCAGAGCATCGTGTAGACCTGCTAGATCACGAAGTCCATGCTCCTTCATGAACACTTGAACACTCTTTCTCAAGAGCTGATGCCGCCTCTCCACCAAGCTTGTTCTGGTGTGCGATTGTCCTGGACTGATGCGCAACTCAATGCCGTGCTCTTCTGCCCATCTCATAGTGCTGTCGGAACCAAAGGCTGGATGCTCATCAACAAACAACTTGCCTGGAGGTCCGTGAAGTCTCACCCAACTCCTCTCGAAGGCTTTCTGCAGGCTCTGTGACTGTTCATCTGGTATGGTGCGGGCCATCATATATCGGGATGCCTCATCCACCATCACTAGGATTCCAATCTTCTTGTTTTTCTTCTTTTTGTCCTGGAAATCCTCTAGGGTGTCCAAATCCAGCCACAACACGTCAGCCTGTACATGAAGATTGAACTCCTTTGCCCTGTCAAGATGGGCTGGTGCCGATGACTTCTTCACAGCAAATGTATTACAGTAGGGGCATTCCAAGTCACGGATGGCATCGAGTACCTTGGCGTCGACTGGCTTGTCCTTCAGCAACTCTAGGAGGATGTCTGGACGTGGGTGTCCAAGGTTCCGATGCAAACGATATGCAATTCGCACCGCCTCACTTCCATGCTTTGTGCCAAGTTTCCTCAACACTCCAGTCAACTGCTGCTCTTGTCCCACTGCATAGGCCTGTTCGTGAAGCCCTTCATCTGTCATTGCTGCTTCTGCCAAGTGCTGTGCCAAGATCTCTGGATAGTCTTCTGCATGCTTGCACCGATGGCCACCTTCAAGTGGTTGGTGTTGATGATCTTGACTGCACCTGCGGGACATGTGCCACACCATTGCTTGTTTGGTGGTCTGGATGGATGTTGTTTTGCGAATAGGTGCCCATGTGCCTGTGTCTGTCCATGTGACTGCTCCATAAGCACATTGATCAAATGTCACTCGCATGCCTGGTAGATTTTGGAAAGCTGGTGTTTGCCATGCTTTGGACTTGCTGGGATGCTCGATGTGTGCATGTCGTCCACCTCTCACTTGGCTTATGTAGAGTTTCCTGCAGAACTTCAAATGCACTTCATGATCAAGCCAACGTTTCTCTTGCAGCTCGACACAATCCTCTTCCGTCTTCATGTTGATGCTCTGCATTGTTGACCATAGGGTGCACTTTGGTGACATGAAGATCTCGTCAGGCTCCTCTTCTGCTTGCAACTCCAACAATGCTCTGCGATGCTTTGCCTTGCTGAAATCCCAACCATCTGCCAGTCCGAAGCGCCTCACTGTTGCACCTCTCCGATGACATTCTTCCGTGAAGCGTCCCTTTCCAGCATAGACTTCCCAGACGATCTTCTGACGCCTGGCTGATGGTCGAGCCTCATTGAGCATTTGTCTCTGCTTCTTCTTGAGATCCTGGAGCTGCAATTCACAAGCCACAAAGAGCTTCTCCAGACTCTGAACGGTCTTTTCGATTCCTTCTTCCTTTCTCTCATGCTCGGTCTCCTCCACCAAGCAATCAATCTCGGAAGCCATTTCCTCATAGCGATCATGTGCTCTCATGTCTTCCAGAAAGTCCTGGAATGTCTCATTCTGGTCGTGGTCATCTTCACTGCGAAGGTCGAAGGAGGGATTGCTCAACTGCCATGGATCATGCATCTGTTGACACAACTGCAACAACATGCTTCCTTGCTTGCCTCTGTCAATGTCTTTCCACGGCCCCCCCATGGTCTTCATGCGATTGCCGCCGAAATCAACAATGGCCTGAAGCTTCTCCAGAATCGGTCGACCGAGCAGCATGGGGGTTGCACCGAAGATGACATAGGCCTGGATGCGTCCGGCCACTCCCTCAATCAGGACTGGCAAGTTCACCATCCAGCGAGCACATCCTTCTGCATCTCCTCCAAACCTGAACATTTTGTTACACTTCTTGAACTCTAAGCTGCTGAGGTCAAATCCTTTGCTGTGCAACCAACGAACATACCTGAGGAGGTATTCAGTGCCAAGAAGAAAACTCGAAGCACCTTGGTCCTGGATCGCAACGTCAGGCCGTTCAGTCAGCCAGCCTCCGGCTCTCACCAACTGATCACCCTGGGCATATGCCTCCTCAACATCATGGAACTCGTCCTCCTCTGTGTCATGGTATTGCACCTCGGATGTCATGACCATACCAGCCAAAAGTGGGTCTCCATCTTCCTGCACTCTCTTCTTTGCCGGGGATGTCGACTTGCTGCTGCAGTTCGCTGCCAAGTGCCCAACCTTTCCACACCTCAAACATGTTCTTGTCTCCATTGCTGGAAGTGCGTCTCGAGCTCTTGCCTTGCCGGTTGGACCTTTTCCACTTGTGGATGCCGATGAACTGCTTTTTCCGCTCTTTCCTTTTCCTTTTCTATTCTTGCCCTTCTTGCCTCCGCCATGGGGTGGTGAGGACGGAGACTGTGACGAGGGACTGTATGGCATCTGCCGTTGATCAACCATTGCAACAACTGGATAGAATCCTCTGGATTGTCGTAGCTGCTGCATCCTCTGCTTGGCGTCAGTGTATGCTGCATAAATCTGGTCAAACTCCTCCGTGTCAAACAGCGACTCATCTGCCTCTGCTGCCTCATAAAACACGGGATCTTCTTCCTCCTGCCAGTATGTATCATAGGGGCTTTCATCTTCATCAGGCCAGGCCTCAGTGCCGTCTTCATCATAATATGCCTGATCATACTCCCAGTCACCTTCAGCTTCGGCTTCCTCTGTCACTGCATGAACGAGTCGGGGGTTTTTCCATCGTCCTTGCTGCAACGGGATCCGGCGTTGAGCGACGTGTGCATGTCGATGATCCTGCCCAAACAACAGATACAATGCTGGTTCAACTGCCGTCAATGTCAATGTAGTGCCGATGTGGGTCTGAACCATTGTTTGTTGTTCTCTTGTCAATGCGGCCCGTCTCAACATCAGCCATCCTGTCACTTCTGGTGGTAATGCAATCTTAAACTTCATCAACTCTCGAAGCGACTGGTTGAACTCTGTGCAGTATTCCAGGAGGGATTGCCCTTGCTTTCTGACCATCTTGAAGAAGAACTTCTCGAATGCTTCTGGCATCTCTACCTTCTCGTCGTACTGCCACTGTGCATCCAATCGTTTCAAAATAGCCAGGATGCCTTCTTCTTTGGCCAGTTCGCTGATCTCCAAATCTTCACACTGGCGCCACGAAGCGCCATCCAAGACAGCGAGAACATTCAGGGCAGTCTCTTTTTCTCTTCCTTGCAACTTTTGACGGTGGGCATACAGCTGAACTCTCTTGCGCCACTCCTTGTATCCAACAGTTGTATTGTCAAACTTCGGTACGAAAAACTTGTCAGATGCGGAATCCGGTTGCCTCACTGGAGAGGCCTCCTGGGACATGGCTCCTAGGGCGCGCCGCTATTGGAGCCGACGTGTTGTCGGCTCCGCTACCAATGTGAAAGACAGGGTGTGCAAACCAAGTCTAATCCCAAGTACGCTCGAAGTTACGAGGGGAAAAACACGGAACGTGAAGCATGAAACTTCTTTTCAGCGTAGACCTCGATGTGACTCAAGGGCCCTTTTTGGTACCCATTGAGCATGAAGCGAGCGGCGGATCATGAAAGATCAGTTCATGGGCCATGAACTCACAGGGTGAGAATGAGAGAATGAGTGGAACAAAGGAGGTGGAGCTGCGGCCCGTGGCCTTGGTGTGTTTGGAGAGGTGGTTCAAGGGCACCCCCTACCTGAACCCGGTGCCGTTTCTTGTATGGATGAGTAGAACTGAGTAGGATGAAAAGACCTGGTTCCTACCCCTACCAGGCACGCTGTTGGCGAGCGGGCGCTCGCATCCGGGAATTTGTCAATTGAATGGAATTCAAGGTGAACGAGGCATAAAGACCCATGTCTTTGAGCTTTACAGTAGGTGAATATGATCCCGATGCATTGTCAATTGTTCAAGAGTCCAAGGAAAGCAGTTGGCGTCACCTGCACCATCTACACTCAAGAAAGTGCTTGATAGGTGCAGCTTAGGGCAGCTTAGTCGCCTCAGAGAACATCACCTACTCAACTCAATTGCAACTCTGGCCCTGTGAAATTGAAAGACCTGACAGTGACTGCCATCATTAAGACTGTTGGCTGCCTCCCTGGACTGCCCCCCTCAGCAAGATAGGGGTGAAAACAGGTGCTCGTGTGATTGTCAGACAAGAAACAACAATGTCTCCCAGAATTTACACCCGGAAGATCAACATGGAACCTGAAAATGGGCCTTTGGAACTCTTTTCCTTTACAATCCGGGCGTGGTTTTCAGCTTCTATGTCCATCTTCGAGGCATTGGGTCGGCACACCATTCGTCTGCTCCATGCACTTCACTTCACTAACAATCAAGGGTGTTAGCCTACAATCAAGTCAAGGGGGTGTTGCAAACTGAGCTATCACCTACCACCTGGTATCAACAGTATCAATCCCTTCTGCTGGGTCGTTGGGTCAGCAGCTCCGCCGCGGACGCGGAGGCGCGCCATCTTCCCCATAGGCAGCGTGGTCTTGCGATCGTCGTCCAGCTCCAGCCAAGGAAAGGTACGGCTCCAGGAGCCTGCCAAAGAGTGTTGAAGTTCGTAGATCTCCACCTTTCAAATGTAGAGACCAACCGTGCCACGGTCATCTATTTGGAGATCACTTTTTGGGCCGTATGGAGTTGAGGAATGGTTTGGGGAGGTGGTTGAGTGCCACGTCCAAGGACGCACTCGAGGCTATGCAATGATTGAGTGAAACTGCTGGTTGATGACTGGAACCCCAAGAAGAAGCCAATACGATCAAAGATTACAACATGAAAAAGACACATATTCCATTCAGAGTCGAAGATGCCCATTCTACATGGTGGAGTCAAAAAGGCCCCCCAATTGGATACGTGCGGATACGTGCTGCCTTTCTTCGACGCTACGAACTTCTGGTCCGGAGGCTGCATCTCTTCTCTTCTCGTTCGACTCCGGACGCTAATTTCACCTGCTCGGCTCCCCCCTAGACCATCGTCTGGAAGAGTTACCTACGGCGTCATAGACTCGTGTTTCTTTACGTATGTCGCTAGCTAGTCCAGTCCCATTCGTCTGGGGTCCAGGTTCATGTGGTTCATGTTGTCGATTTTTCGCTACAAACCCACGGGGGTAAAAACATCCACATCAACAGCCGGTTCCTGCCCTGTTGGGCGCCTGTGTCGGCCGAGGCCAAGATCAACAGCTTTAAGAGGCGATCGACCTGGTTGGGCACACGCCACGTGCGGGATCAGCGCGCAGCGCGGGACAACCCAAAATCCGGCGCCACGGCCCGGGTCGGGGGCTGCGGATGGTCCTTTGGAATTGAAGCATGCCTCCAATGGGTGTCCTTTCGCTGAAGAAACACAAGGATCTATGTCATGTGAGAAAGACTCTGCAGTTGGGTCTGATTAAGGATGGCTTGTCAAATGCCCGGACAGAGTCCGGCGGGCCTGGCGCCAGGTGCGTTTAGCCAGCTTGCGGCTTCCAAAGCAGCTTGCAAACGAATACATGCAAACTTAGTTTGTTGTGAGAATTCCAAAAAAAATGCAACACAAAAAAAACAAACAAACATATACTGTCAGCAAAAGCATGGTCAACACCCCTCGATTAAAAGTCAACCCATCAACTCATGCACACAAAAATGCCAAGGAATAGTCTTCGCATCAAACACACAACAGCGACACGCCACGAGAACCCATCGAAAACCCTCTGCAAAACCCATAGAAAACCCCAGGCCGGCTATACTACGCCATAGCACATCCACATGTATAGTCTGTATAGTCACTGTATAGCATCTGTTTTGACCCCGCAAGGAAAAAAAAAAAGGCGAGGCGTCCAAGCAGGGGCAGCCAGCACAGCAGGTGACTCAAGCCACAACCCAAATCCCGCATCCCGCTCCGGCCTCCTTTCTCTGCGGAGTGGTGAGCGTCCGACAGAAGATCACCGCGGTCAGCAAGGAACAAAGCCATCCTTGGTGCTGCGAAGCGCGTGGGAGCGTTTGCGGGTTTGGGACGCAGCAGCTGCCTGTTGTGGAACAGGATCGGATGATCGTGAACCCCAAAATGCCATAGAAAGGTAAGTCCCCACCACACAGGTGCCGGAAAACCGGGCAACTATCGATATTGGTTGACCATTGTATGGGTTGGAAGCAAAAGCTCTATAGTTTTTGAGTGTGTGTGTGTACCCCTTGGAGTCACAGGGATCCTTTTGGATTAGAGATTTCTTTACGTTTTTCTTGCTTCAGCAGGGGGCCGCCGCGGCCGCTGTGCGAGAGAGAGAGAGAGAGAGAGCGTGGAACCCGTCGGTCGGAGTGGGGAACTGAGAAAGCATTTGCTTGAGGGAGCTTGACCGAACGAGTCAAAGGGAAGTCGCTGCCTGTGTCTCAGCAAAAAGTGATTCTGCATTGACCATTTACCGCCTGGGTTTAGAGAAGCATTCAACTTGTTTTTTACAGCAGGGGCGTGTGGCACTCTCACCCTACCACACGCAACAAAGCTGTGGGTGAGAGTGGGAAGCAGGGCCTGATCAGCCCTGTGTACCTGCGAGTGACAACACTCTCCTCTTCTCGGCTGTTCTTTGTTTTCATGGTGAGTCATGATATTCCCCAAAACCCTTCCCCAAAGATTGCAGCCGCTCGTTCTTCATATTGAAATCCGCAGTCACGCACGACCGCCGTCACACGGTCATATCGTCGATTCGGGCTTTTGCGCTTTTGGCCTCCTCTTCGTTGAAGACCTCCAGGATTCACAGGTTTCGATGTTCCTCTCAGGAATCTGGTCCCTTAGGTTGCCGTGTGGCGAGTGGCATTCACATCCGTACGCAATTCATCAAGTGCGTCTCTCCTCATGAGAGCCCAGGGTGAGCCCGAAGAGTGCCCCCTGTGGACCCGTCTTTGTCTCCCTTGCCTGGAGATGTACGTGTCCAGAGCTGACAGCAGGAGGCTTATGCCAAAGTTACTTGCCAAGACCTGACGGATTATTGAATTCCGAGTAGGCAGTCTTTGGACAAGCCATTAGGTGACCACAGCGGTCAGAGCAGCCAGCCAATTTGGCACGGCGTACGTGGCCGCAGCGGCCGAAGCCACTTAAGGTTCATTGGAACCTGTCAGGGGCCTTAATCCTCTTTCCACCCCTTTCCCTCTCCCCTCTTCCTTCTTTGCCTTTTCGGGTGTTCCTGGGCGCAACACTCAGGTACACCCCCTCTCTCCCTGGTGTGTCCTTGGACCCTTATCGTCCCGTTCCTTTTCTTGTTTGGTGTGTCCTTGGACGCTGGAGTCGTACCTGGGAGCACCTCTCTCTCTGTCTCTCTCTTCTTTTATGCACCATCGTCTCGCTCCTTCCCTCTCTCTCTCTCTCTCATCTTTCATAAAATGCTAAGTGTTGTACACGCGCCTCTTTTGTACTGTTGGGACTTGAGCTCAAGGGCCCTGTTGGTGTCAACTATCTCATTGGTAGTGTTGAGACTGTTGTTTGACACCGTCCCTCAGTCTTTACACTGCCAAACAAAGTGTTGGACTCTATACAACTGTTGGACGCACCAACGAAACCTTAAGAGCTTAAACACGCAGTCCGCTTCTGTTGGTTTCATCTTTCAGTGTTGCCCACTTTGTTGGCATTGTCGCAAAAGGATTGGATGCCTCAGCCCGCGATGCGCCAGTCTGTTGGCCAAGTCTCTTCGTCCATGTTGTCGTTCTCACAAGTGATCTCCTGCTCACACTCGTCACCTAGTGTAGCTGTGTGCCAGGCTGATCTCATAGCGGTCTCCTCTGTGTGTGATGCTTCTGCCGAGGAATGGTGATGGTTTGACCCATGGTGGGAGTTCCTGTTGGACGCAGTAAAAATTGTTTTTGTATAGCGCGCAACGTGTCTTGTTCCTGTTGTATAGCGTGCAACGTGTTTTTGTTGTGGTTCTCCTACAAAAAGGAGATCGTCTACATACGCCATGATGTAGACTGTTCCGGCACTGTTGCAGTAGACATTGGGCTCTGTTTTCAGCCTACGCATGTTGAGCTGCTGCAGTGTTTGTGCCAAGTGGTCCTGCCAGGCCTTTGGCAAAGAGCTGAGGTCATAAATCGCCTTGTTGAGCTTCCAAACGCTCCGATCTGCTGCGTTGTAGAATTCTGCTGGTGGCCACGTGTAGAGGTTTCATGTTGCTGCGGCAGCGTGAAGAAATGCTGTTGTTGTGTCTCCTGTTGCTGCAACCTAGGATCGTGCCAGTGCCACTGTGAGGAGGATCCTGAGAATGCAGAACATGGGTGTTGAGGCGTAAACGCTGTCAAGGCTGTTGATTACTTCTGCGAACCCTTTTGCAACAATTCGCGCTCTGACTTCAGTGGTTTTGCCTCGAAAGACCCATTTGGACTCTATGATGTTGCTTTGTTCCTCTGGTGTGAGATCGTCATATTTGACCGTGTATACTTGTTGTGTCTTCATTTGTCCAACCTCGTGCTTCATACCTTTGATGGTCTTTTGTTCGTCAAACCCTTCTGTGTTAGTGACAAAGGGTTCCAGGAGAATTCGCTCTGTTGCTGCTTCGTCTGTGGTAGTTGTGATCTCTGTGCCTTTCTTTGTGGTCACTGTTACGCTCTGTATTCGTGTTCGTGTTGTCGGTGGTTCCACGCTTGGTCTCTCCAGTGGCGCTGGTGCTTCCGCGGTCTGCTGTTGCTTCGCCGTGCTTCCTTCCGTGACTTCTTCGGCCATCTCCCGTTTGGGAGATGGGAGTGGAAGTGCTGGGCTCGAGTGCTGTGATGTGGGAGATGTTGCCATTGGAGAACCCAAGAGAGCTCTCGGCTTTGCGTCTGGTGTTGTTTGTACTGGACAGTGTTTGATCTCTGTTCCTGTAGTGTGCTGTGGCTCGCGCGTCGTTTGCGCTCCTGTGGTTGTCGCGCTTGCTTCGGCGTTGTTGTGGTGGAAGTGGTATGACCTGCGGCGCCGTCTGAAGCGATGTTGTTGGAGTCCATGGTCTGTTCCCAATACAATCCAGTAGTTGCTGGTTGTGCTTCTCAGGCTCGACCTGTCGTCGAATTGTTCGTGCTCTAACAGTCTTGTAGGGTATGCCGATGATGGAGTCGTTTGTTGATGTGTCTTTACCGGGCCAAATGCCTTCAAAGAACCTTGGCTCCAGTTTGGGGATTCCCTTTACTGTTGGGACCATGTACTGCACTGTTTCCCCAAACTCACAGAGTGGTGCTTTGTGTTCCCGCTGCCGTCCGCGGAAGTAACTTGTGTTGCCGTCGCTGCGGACGGCGTACCTTGTGAGCAGGTACGCTGCGTGGCGGACAAGCCATGGCATGATTGGGCGTTGGCTTGTCAGGTGCGTGCGGTGGTTGTTCTGCAACCGTGTTTTGCGTGTTCTCACTTGTCCCATAAGTGTTCTGTGAAAGCGTTCCACGCTGCCTTGTGATTGCGAGCTGTATGCTGATGCTTGTCGAACCGAGATGTTGCTTCCAAGTGAAACGGCTGTTGCTTTAAGTAGTGCCATCAGGACGTCTTCCTGATCTGACTGGGGTACGGTGTTGGCTAGGATAGCGTGTGTTCTGCCACATTCCAAGAGGAAATTGTGTAGGCAGTGTGTCAGGTACTTGAACTGTTGCTGTTTGTCCGTGAACAGGACTGCCATGCTCATGCCTGTTTCCACGTCTATTGCAGTAAGTATTGGTGTTGCTGTCTTTTCGGCGCTGGCTTTCATGTATGTAAAGTCCACTTGTATAACAGGAACCTTGCTGGTATGTTTTGCTGTTGTGTGACTGTCTGCTTTGCCTTTGCTGGCAACGCACGTCGGACACCAGGTGCGGTATGGAAGGTGTGTGAGATTGTGCTCTGCTCGCTCTTGTGGTGTTGTTTGTTTGGGAGCCGTCACTCCTCTCGCTGGTTTTGCTGCCGGCGGGTCTTCGTTGTCTGTGTCTAGATGCTCCTTGTATTCTGCTTGTTCTTCGAAGTTTGTCGAGCCGGTCCATGGTGTGTCAAGCGCTTTGTCTTGTCCATGTTGCCACTTGTCATTAATGCAGTATTCTCTGTGGCTCTGCGTTGGTTTCACAAAGGTCTGTCTCCACGATGTCAATCTCGATGTGTCTGGACCATCTGGCATTTGCTGTGGAGTATACATGTTGGTTCTGGGCTGAACATGGACGCGCTTCCAGTAACATCCTTCTTTGATCCAATAGTCTGTTGTAATTGGATTCTTGGATGGGTGTGGAAGAGAGGTTGTTGTAGGAGGTGTCTTCTCAAGGTGCCGGCGCGTTGGCTTGAATGGCGTTGACGCCTTCATTGCTGGCGCTGGTTTCGACATGTCTGGAATCGGTGGTCGTGGTTGTGTGGATGCTGTTGCTCCGGGCTTTGGCTTGAACCATGTCTCGCCAGTCCACGCCATGCCTTTGAGTACTCTGCGCTGCTGATGCTTGTTGAGGCTCTTGTATTCTTCTGTGAGGTCTTCATCGTTGTTGTCATCTCTGTGTAGTATTGTTCGTCTGAAGCCCTCCAAGTTGTCCAGGGGTACCGGACAGGTGTTGGCATCTGGTGTGAAAAGTACTTTGCGTGCGCGTTTGTGTATTCTTACCAAATACCCGTCGTTGTTGTATGTCCAGAGATCTGTGTTGCCTCCGCGCATTGTTTCCGCGCCGGTGGGGGTGAGTGTCACCGGCAAGATAGTTGCTTTCGCGCCGTCGCTCGTCTGTTGTATGCTCAGGACCATGTTGTCGGGTAGCGGCACGAGTGATGAGGCGGCGAAGCCTTTGCTGTGCGTGATGGTTGGGTTGTCGTTGAAGTTGATGTGAAAGCCTTGTTCTGCCAGTCGTGTTACCGACAGAATGGGCTGTTGAACGTCACACACGTAGAAAGGTATGACGATCAGGTGCCCGTGGATGTTGTGCATGTAGATCCATCTGTACCCATGAAGTTGGATGTTGTCATCCGTCACTGTTCTGAGTTGAGGACCTTCTCCACGTTGAAGTCGATGTAGTGGGAAGCTGTTGCCAAACCAGAGTGGACACACATGTGTTGCTGCTCCACTGTCAACCATCAGGTTGTCGTGTTGTTCGTGCCGGTGTGTCTGCTGGTGTTGACTGTTGTCGTTTGCTTCTTGTTCGTTTACTGCCACCACGACGAGCTCCACGCCAGAAACCACGTGAATGGTTGGTGTGCTGTCCATCTGCTGCGCCGTTGGTGCTGGTAGTGCCAGTTGTGAGGCTTGTGATGCTGTTGCTCCTGCTGACGCATCATAGTGCCACCAAGTCGGGTCATAGTGCTGCTGCTGTTGGTACCAGTAGTTTGTCGCATCTGCCTGCTGCTCGTGCGCTGTCTCATGGGTGTTGAGATTGTAGACTGGAACCCTGCAATCTCGTGCCATGTGTCCTTGTTGTCCCCATCTGTAACAACCTTGTGTTGTCTTACCTTTGCCTTTTCCTTTGCCACCTTTTCCTTTTCCTTTGTGGCGCTGATTAGTTGCCTTTGCCAGAGAACGGGTTGCCATACCCGATAGGTGTTGTGTATTTTCCTTTGCCTTTGCCTATGCCGTAGCCATAGCCAGTGCTGTAGTTGTTGTACCCTTTGTTGCCGTAGCCCTGTCCTTGTTTTCCTCTACCTTTTCTTTTGTTGTATTTACCTTTGTATTTGCCTTTGCCCTTGTTGATGGCTCCGATGTCCATTGGCGCTTGTCCTCCGCCATAGTTTGTTGCTACGCTAGAGGAGCCTGGTTGCAGCGCCAACTTTGTGAAGGCTGTTGTTGCTCTGTAGTATTCCATGATTGTTGTTCTGATTTGTGCATAGGTTGTAATTGTGCCGGCCAGGAGTTGGAGATGTTGTTGTAGAGGTCCTGTGGTTTCGTTCAGGAGTACTGCTATCTTGACTGTGTCTGGTAGTGTTGAGCCATTGTCTCGTTCAAACCTTGCTAGTTCGAACTCCCATGTTGCGAAAGACTCCTCGAAGTTGTTGTTGTCGAATTTCGGCTTGAGAAGTTTGGTGAGGCAGCCGATGCCGCGTGTTCCCAATGGTATTGAGAATCGTTGACAGAGCTGTCGAAAGATCTCCAGCCCCATCTCGTGTTGGTGTTGTCTGCAAACTGTTGCTGCTGATCCGGTGGTTGTGCTGATGAGTATGTATTTCAAGTCTGAAACTAGCTGTTGCCATCGTTCGCCTTCCTGCTGTGTTGCTGCTGCTGCCATGAGCTCTGTGTCAGTGAGATGGCGTCCATCAAACCCATGTATGCCGTGAATTTGTACTTCCACTCCTCGAATGTTGCATAGTTGCCATCGAATGTTGGTGGTCGAAGTTTGAACCGGTGAGCTGTTGCTAAGGCTGTGGTGTCTTGTTCTAGGTCAGGTCCTGTTGTTGATGCTGCGTCTTGCTGCATGTGTTGCTTTGCCTGTTGAGCTCCCCCAGTGTTCTGGGATCAAGGCTCTGCCTGTTGTGCTTGTTGTTTGTTGTTGGAGCTCCCCTGGATGTTTCCAGGATCACTTCTCCGCTACCATGATAAAATGCTAAGTGTTGTACACGCGCCTCTTTTGTACTGTTGGGACTTGAGCTCAAGGGCCCTGTTGGTGTCAACTATCTCATTGGTTTTGTTGAGACTGTTGTTTGACAATCTGTCCATGTTTTCGTACCGCAAGGGAAGGTCCGTAGCTGGGAGCACCTCTCTCTCTGTAGCTGGGAGCGCCTCTCTCTCTCTCTCACTCTCTCGCTCTGTCTCTTCTTATCTTGTCGGGTGTGTCCTTGGACGCTTGAGTCGTAGCTGGGAACACCATCGTCTCGTTCCTTTCCTTGTCATCACCCTTCATGTGCCGCCGCGGCTGCCGTGCGAGAGAGCGAGAGAACGGAACCCGCCGGAGTGGGAAACCGGCAAGTCATTGCTTTAGGGAGCTTGACCGAACGAGTCGAAAGGAAGTCACTGTGTTACTAAAAGCCATTCTGCGCTGACCATTTATACACCCTGCATTTACGGAAACATTCAACTTGTTTTTACTGATACTGCAGGGGATGATCAACTGGATATGTCTCCGTGCGCCTCCCCTTGGGGAGGCGTTACTGAAATCCGCAGTCACGCACGACCGCCGTCAAACGGTCGTTTCGTCGATTCGGGCTTTTGCGCTTTTGGCCTCTTCGTTTGAAGACCTCCAGGATTCACAGGTTTCGATGTTCCTCTCAGGAATCTGGTCCCTTAGGTTGCCGTGTGGCGAGTGGCATTCACATCCGTACGCAATTCAATAAGTGTGTGACGGCTGTCGGATGCGTTCCAAACACCTGAATGTATCTGCTGTCCCTGCGCTTGTGCGAGACCCCCGCCTGAGAGTATACCACCTCACCCCTGCCTATAGCTCAGGGTAGAACGCACATCCTGGATGTTTGATAGAAGTCAACACGGATGACAGGTTCAGCACCTGTCAAGCTGAATAAGTCATGCGACTTCCCTTGGCGCCTGTGCATCATTTCACGACGCCCACGAGAGGATTCACCCGCCCAGCTTCTTTGACAAACCACTCCAAGAGTTCACCACTGGAAGGGTTCACTTCACACAACGCCACCATCCTACAGTTCCTGTTTGCTTTTGGTGTGGATGGTTCGCCAGCTGCTTCCTACCAGCCCTTGTAGGTTTCACCCACCGACTTAGAACAGGAACTCCTTCCCTCTTGCCCCAGCGTCGGTGACGCTTGCCCGTCTCATCGGCCTAACGGCGCAGAAGGAAGGTCACAGCGGTCACCGCGGTGTTCGACAGGCAAGGTGCAGAAGGAAGGGGTCTCAAAAAAAGAGAAGGGTCGTTCTCTGCCTACACTTCTGTCCCAAACCAAGATCCTGGGCCATGAATCCTTGTTCCTTGGCACCCTGGATGGGAAGGTCACTAGGAGAACTTGTCCCGCAGGGTTGTTCCAATAACATATGGCTCTAGTAGAGCCTATGTCTTCATACTCTTAGTGGAGCCTCGATGAGTACACCAGCCAGCACTTTGCAGTTCTCGCAAAGTGCTTGGACCATTGCTTCATCAAGGCCATTGCATCATCTCCACCTTCGAGTCAAACAAACCCTTCGTCAATCATGAAGCGATGAATCGGGGCTCCATTGACTGGGTCCAGCTGTACGGGCCGTGTTGCTCAGGAAACTGATCCAGTTGGACTCCTTCCACAACCGCCGCGGTTTCGGAGGCGCCTTCTCCCCCAGCTGCTTCATAATCAAGAAACCTCAGATGAGCAGCGGAGTGAAATCAAGGTCTGTTTACCTTGATGTCATCATTCCAAATTGTGCTGATTGCTTCGGCGCCGAATTGTGCTGATCTGCGTCATATCGGCCCACAAGTCTCCAAATGGATCTGTCTCCAAATCCGAAGATGCCAAGCAAACAAAGGTTCCAACCCACCCCGCATGGTAGGATGTTTCTTTCAAAGACTTCCAAACATCCCTTTGAGCACACAATCTGCAATCTGTAAAAATTTGATCTTTCAGATTCCTTCCACTTTGAGAAAGCTCCGTCTGTTCTTCTTTAAAAGACGGCAGGTCTTCCCGCCTGCCGCCCCTGTGCTGCACTGCGGCCCGAGGGACACAGCAGCGACTGCGCCAAGCGGTCGATGGATGCGGCGTGCAGGTGCAGGTGGATCGGCTTCGGCCTCGGTGGAGGGCGACGACAGAGGCGGATGGTTTCGGTGGCGGTGGTGGTGGTGTGGTGGTGTGGTGGTCATCCCGGATCGGAAAAAAAATGAAACAAAGGACCTTTCCTTTATTTGAAGACCTGACTTTTGAAGTGGATAAACTGGTGGTTGTGTATAAAACTGCACCCTTTGTCAAAGAAGCCTTCTCCAAGTACTTAGTACTTCGAACCTTGATCCTGCTTCCTGTCCAGTAAATCAACCCTTCCAAAAAAGTAATCTTCCCACCAACCTCCTTCTGCTCCGGCTTGGCCGTGCAGAACGGCCTCGGGGGATAACGCCATCACCGCCTCGCCGGCGTCCCCCTTCCGAACCGCGCCTGTACTTCCAGTGCAGGCATTCGGGATAGGCCGTGGCGAAGGCTGTGGCACGGAGCGCCAGGTTGGACAAGGTCGCCATGATGTCTAGGACCTCAACGCCACACTCTGTCACGGGCGTTCTTTCTTCGTTCGTTCAGTCGATGGCTGGAAGGCGCCACGGTCTGCATATGGCACAGCATTGCCGGTCTCAAAGAAAGAAAATAGACCAGGACCTTCCCAGTGACCTTTTTGAAGTGCCCAAGTGACCGAATAAACCCCAAGCAGAAGATCAAATTTGGTCACTTAAAGGAGGCCCAAAAAGAAGATGCATGGAGAAGAAACCCAATAGGAAATCCCCCCAACTCCTGGAACAAAAGCGAAGCGTTTCTGCGCGCCTGCCGCGCTAAGCAGGGCCAAAAACGCTGCTAAGGAGGCTCACCTTCCGCGTTCCTTCCGCGCTGCGCTGAGCTTCCGGACGCCTTCACAGCCCAGAAAGAGGAGCTCCATCAAACGCTGAGTCCTCCGGAGGATCCAAGACCAAGCACTGCACCCCAGACTGGCAAGGCAGTGGTCTGTGATTCACCGATGACACGTCCACCACTACATAACACCAATTTCCAGAGAACACACAAGGTGGTGGTCTGGTGGATCAGGTGGCGATCTGATGGTGATCCGGTGGCGATCAGGTGATGATCTGGTGGTGATCAGGTGGTGATCTGGTGATGATCTGATGGTGGTCAGCTGGTGATCTGGTGCTAAGTTGTGGAATGTTTCCAACATCTTCCTCCACCCCCCCCTTCGCCAAGGCTCTGTGATGAGCCGATCGTTGGGGTTCGGCTGAAGATGGCGCAGTCAGGGACTCCCGCCGCCAGGTCCTCAGAAAAAGGCTTCAATACAGCGGCCAAAGCATCAAGAGAGTGTCCAAGCCTTGAAGAGTTTGGAGAATGCTCAAGAGGACCCAAAAGTTTGGAAAAAAGTCTTCCAAAGAGTTCTTTCACCGGGAAAACGGGTATGTTGGCCTGTTCTTTTGTTGACCACGAGAGGTGAATCCATGATTTTGGGCCACTCGGAATATCTTCTCCTTTGGGCATCAGCGCTATCAACGATACGCCTTGGCCCTTGGTCGAAGTGCTCGAAAGATTGTAGACGATGGATGAGATTTCATAAATTTCAAACTCCCCCCCACAAGCCTTTCCAGAGGTTCTACAATCCCAGCTGTCGGGGCTTCCTTCATCCAGAGTCTACATTAAAGGTGTATCGACTGTATGGGGGGTATCTATATATGATGCATACCAGCTTCTTCAAAGCGTCCTCTTTGGGATCCGCGTTCGTGACCTGTTCCAGGCCTAGGGCCGTGACGGGCCTAGAACCAGGATTTGGGCCGTGACCCGTCACTTTTTTCAGAAGCAGGTGTTTGTTTGTTGGTTGTTCAAGGATATCTAATATAGACTCTTGATTATAATAAACCCGTCCATTTGAATTGAACATCCTCTTTAAAAAGGGGGGTGTATTAATCAAGAGTCTACATGATACTCGTTTCAGGGGCTGTTCGGTGTTTGTTTCAGTGGGTGTTCAATGGAGATCCTTCATGCCAGAAAGGCGCCAAGGGCCAGGAGACGGCATAGGCGTCCGCACCAGTGGTCTCCTCAGGGCCTCAAGCACCCGGGTGGGTGGTGGGAGACCAAAGCAATTCAGGACCAAACTCAATGCAAATCACCAAAGGAACAAAGGGTAATACATGTTTGCTAAAGCAAAGAGAACTCAGGTAGCTCAAGCTACCTTTCGTGATTACACCAGCATAGACCCCACACAGTTTCAGCAGGATTTGTTTGGGTCTTCATGTGAGAAATATAATCAATACTACTCATTCCAAACAAAGTGGTTGATCTGGATGTCTGACAAGACTGATAAGTTTACCAAGCCTAGTTGAGCTTGGCGGAGAACATTCTTTCAATGGGCAAGGCAGGGTTCTAGCTACAGACATGATCCCCTTTGTCTCATTGCAGTGGTGTTGCCAGGGCTGCCAGATGGACACTTGTGGTGAAAACAAACATTGAAGGTCTCTGATTGCCAGAAGAGGTGCACAGTGCAAATGGACATGATGCAAGTGGATGGAGGAGAGGGAATGTTCTTCTCCAACAGTACCAACAAATGAGATGGGTGAGCCCCCAATCATGGTGGCTATGAGTTTCTGATGGAGGTCATACCGACACTCGGGGTCGATTAGGGATGACATCACTTTGGCTCCAAAAACCACCCAAGGTCAAAAGCCTTTTGCAAACCCTGGATGAGAGGTGCGTGTATGGTAAGCGCCCTCTGGACGTTCCCCAAGAAGAACTGTGGATGGGAAAAGAAAATCCACCTGCAGCGAAGGTGCTGAGGCGTTAAAGTGTAACTATATATGTATTCATTGCTATATAATGTAGTCCTCTGATTAATAAACGCCCCTAGAATAATGTCCTTTTTTCCTGCACTGATTAATAAAGGCCCCCAGAATAATGTCTTTTCTTTTTGGGCAGGGATAGTTGTAGGCTTTTGGATGGAGATTTATATTAAAAATAGCTTTGAAGACTAGTATGACATTATTTAGGGGGGGCCCTAGAATAGTGTCTAGAGATTTTAGGCTTTAACAAATATTTTGCTTCCAGTAAACTTGTATTAATTCCCTTTTTTTTCCGTTTGATTTGCTTTACTTACCTAAGCTCTTTAGTCTTTAAGCTTTCCAAAAGTTTCCAAAAGTCAGTGCACACTTTCTTTGCAAAATCCCTTATTCAAAAGTATTGAAAAAAAATCATTCAAGCAAAGGGGGTGCTCCAGCAAGCAGCTTTCTGACATTATTTAGGGGGGGCCCTAGAATAATGTCTAGAGATTTCAGGCATAAAAAATATGTTGTTTTTGATGGAGATGTCAATTCAAAATTTGGAGCTTTCCATTGGGATTGGATGCGTTTGAAGGTCTTTGGATTCAGATGTCCATTGAAATTTTGTAGATTTCCATTGAGATTGTATTGATTTCCTTTTATTTTAGTATTCCAAATGTCTTCAATTTGAGATTTCATTGATTCCCTTTCATGTTTAATATTGCCAAAGAAGGCCAAGAAGATTTTAATAAGGAGTCTAATTGTTTTTGTCCTTTGATGAGTTTTCTTATATATTATATTGGAGGCCCCAGTTGTTGAGGGGGGGGCCAGGGGGGGTTGATTAATCAAGGGACTACATTAGTTTTAGCTAGGGGATAAGTTTTGTTTTGGGAGAAAACATGGAAAACATACATAGTTTTTCTATATAAGTCAGACATACCTTCGTCATCGTATCATTTGCATCACTAGGTGCATAAAAAAGAAACATGTGTTTCCCGACTGTTTATGTCTCAATACATGTTTCATGATTGCATCATTTGCAATAGTTCATTGTAATGGCATAGTTCATTGTAGAAAATCATTATGTGTTGGACGCATATTCTATTTTGCAACTGTTTGCAAAGTAGAAAATATTGTTTTGGGTTACAAATTATGTCCATATGGAGGTGTTGTTGAATACGAATCTACTGTCTGAAAAATGTAAAAAACAGACTTTATGTGGCGTGACCTGGGCCACCCCGCGCACCCCGGCGATCAGGGGCGCATCTAAGAACCTCGGTTAGGCGATCGTCGGGAAGGACCCCCGATCGATTCGCAATCACGGGACGATCGTCGGAGCCGCGACCACACAACCAAAACCAAACCGCGCAGGGCAAGAAAGAAATGCCAAGAAAAAAGGAGGTCGAAGGTTGTTCTGATTTTTGTCCGAAAACACCTGCGAAGGGTTCTCCTTCAAGAACGGCCATCATCATCATCATCATCATCATCATCATCACAGCAGCAGCAGCAGCAGCAGCATCATCATCATCATCACTGTCATCGTCATCATCATATGAAGTTGCACAAATGCAGGTGATTCATGTGATTGTCCAGGGTCATCATCATCATCATCATCATCATCATATATGCAGGGGCGACACCTGGTATATCACATCTACATGGATACAAATGTCTTGATACAGTTATTGGGACATAGGTGTGGAGGCATGCTGGTGTTGAGATACAGGTGATTTTGTGGTGATACAGGTGTTAACATCGTGTAACTGTCGTCCAAAACGAAGGTGGAGGTGGCCAATGTGTAACAGGCGTCAAAAACGAAGGTGAAGGTGTGTAACTATATACGCAGGTGGAGGGTCCCAAAGTGTCTAACTGTCGTCGAAATGGGAACTTGGTAGCTACATACAGTGCGGGAAGAAGCTTTCAAACCTGGCATTAGTAATTAATGCAAATGTAGTACAGGAAGCAGCCCCTGCACGGGAAGCAGCCACCGGGAGCTCTGGCCTGAGAACTGGCCACTTGGTAGTGCAAGTGTCAGCTGAACTGGCGACTTGGTAGTACAAGTGCGTGCCGAGGGAGAAGAAAATTCTGCCTCCGAAGTGGCAACTTTGTAGTGCAAATGCAGTGCGGGATGTGTCCAAAATCACGTCTGTGATACGGCTGCGCCATGCGGTTTTGCGCGGATGCGATGGAAAGCGCGTTGGCGTGAGTCCGTGCCATTGAAAGGAAAACATGCTGGTGTAAATTCGGCGTGTCGCTGGGGAGCGGGATGATTGGCGGCGCCCACGATGCTTAATGTTACATTCTTGTATAATCACCTTGGCTTTGTGGCGCCCCCCTGTGCAGCGACCTGGCCAGGGCTGATCCGGAGGATCACCAAGTCATAGCTCTGCATTACTAACATGGCCCTGTGCGCTGACCTTCGTCCGCGCGCCTCCGTCACGATTGCAACTACACTGTGCTCCTGGCTGTTTAGTTCACTCTGCACCTCGTAGATTTGCAACTTGTCGTCTGCTCTCCCTAGTTTTGCCTACCGTGATGCGCTGTACGCTGACCTTCGTCCAAGTCTCAGTCCTGCTCGTTAGGCAAATCTGGGGTGATGCAGACTCGCACGACTTCGTCCAATACTGTAATGGTCACCTGTCACAGGTCCTTTGCGCCTCAAGCCAGGCCCGAGGGCAACAATTCCTCTCGGCCATTGGCACATCAACACAGCACCTAGCTTGCAGAAATCAAAAACGTGCTGAACGCACTCGCATCGACAACAACATCAGAAAGACATACCGCGGCCATGGCTTAAACCATCTTAAACCTGTCTAGTCTAACTGCTTTCATTGGTTGTTCCCAATCTGTAGCGAAGAGTTCTCGTTTACCGTTCGGGGTCTCGGGGTATAGAGTCTTGTTCGCGATGCGTTGTCGTAGTGCTTGCAACCGTTTGCAGCCGTCCGCAACCGCTTGCAACCGTTGGGTGGCACGTCGTGTGGCCAATACGTCTGTCATGTCACTGTGCCATGCGGCTTTGCACAGCCTCGGTGGAAAGTGCGTTTGTGTGAGTGCGTGCCACTGGGGGAAGAAACACATGCTGGTGTACATTCGGCGTGTTGCTGGGGAGCGGGACGATTGGCGGTGTCCGCGGTGCTTAATGTTACATTGTTGTATCTAGTGGCACACCTTGTGGCCAAATCAGTCTGTGATGTTGCTGTGCCATGCGGTTTTGCGCGGCCTTCGTGGAAAGCGTGTTTGTGTGAGTCCGTGCCATTGAGGGAAGGAAAGTATGCTGGTGCAAATTCGGCGGGAGTGGGATGATTCGCGGTGTCCACAAGACTTGGTATTAGCACCGTTGTGATCCTGTATCGCCACCGCCACCACCACCACCACCACCACCATCATCATCATCATCATCATCATCGACACATCTTCAATCCTCATCCTCATCTTTACCTTCTGTCATCTCCTGCTGTGCTTTCGGGCCACCCTGTCGTCTAGTTTCGGTGTTGTGGTCCCATCAAAAGTAAAGTTGTTGGATGGGAAGTCTCACCAAAAGAATACGATGCCCTCACCAAAAAGTTCGACCGCCCCCCTAGCAAACCCAAACCAGCTTGACGTCAAGTCTTGACCCGTGGGTCTTTTGTTCCGTGCAAGCGCCTTCTTCAGGTTTTGAACAAATGGTGAAGACTGTGCCGCTGAAGCAGCGCGCACATCAAAATCATCAAACCCCTAGCTGGTTGGAACTTCAACCCAAAAAGAACTCTTCTGAAGATCAGGATCTCTTCAATCTCCCCAAAAATGCCCACCAATTCGATCTCACTCCGAATTCTCTTGGGGTTTGTTCTTCAGCTCCTTCTTCCCCGGCCGCGCCCAGGGTGTGTTTCATCGCTTTCCCAGCGGCTCCACGGCGCTGCGCCGCGCCGAGCGTAGGGTCTGAGGCGCAGAGCGTAGGGTCGGAGGCGACCCGAAGTGTGTGAGGGGGGGTCTTGGTCTCGCTGGAAGGAGACCTGAGACCAAGGTTTGGAGGACAAATCGCAAACAGGGCATAGATAGGGGTATATGTTTTGGGTCTATCCTACTACCAGTAACAGTGGGTGATGATGGTTACGTCGCAGGCCTTGTTTGAAAAGGATGATTTGCTTGTTGACTGACTGTTACAGGTAAGAACGGACAGACCCTGTATGTATATGTTACATGATGTTACCCAGGTCTTTTGGAATGGATGGTCGACAGATTTCTCAGACACGAGGGTAGATGTTTACCAAACATCGAACCAGTGTCGAGTCTCATGTCGAGTCTCATGTCTTTCGTCTCTTTCGCTGAAAAACGTGGGTTGCAAAAGTATCACGTGACCCGGCTTTAAAAGAAGGTGAATTTCGGCGAGACCTGGTCTCACTAACCTGGGAAACTGCATGCACCTAAAAGTGTTCTTTGGATGTGCAGGAAAAAAATGCATGAAAGACATGAAACCTGGCAAATCAAAAGAACCCCAAAGCTTCTTTTATGCAGCTAAAGCTTGAAAATCGTTAGACTTAGACACCTGGGCTTCTCCCGAAGCTTCTCCCAGGTCCATCGTCCGCACCTCCAATCGCTGCAGCAAATGCTGCGAGGACGCGTGGCTCAAACCCATCCTGGCGCGTGAGAATCACGTCGTGACGGACCGATCGGTGGTGCACCGACGGTCCCGACGGTACCGACGGTCCCCGGTCCGCGTCGCGGTCGCGGTCGCGCGTCTGAGAGAGCATGGCTGTGAGAGTGCCGATCAAGCGCCTTCAGAAAGGAGCCCCCAGCCGCGCAAGCTCCTGTTTTTTTCTCGGAAAGGACGGAGGAACTTTCTCAGGATCTTCCAGGAATCCTCCATCCGACGCACGTGTCAAACGGGGAAACGACGCACGTGTCAAACGTCCTTTCCGGCGAGGGAAACGAAAGCCCCGGTGTCGACTCGCGTCGACCCACGACGGCCAACGAGTCACTTCTTGGCGCGTCGCGATGGTTGTTTCTGGCGCGGTGCGGGGTCTCAAACAGCCGCGCTGGGGGTCGTTTTTTGCGAGATGTGGGAGATGTGTAGAGAGTTGACCGTGACTCATGAAAATTCAGAGAGAGAGGAAGAGGAAGAGAAGCATCACCTCATTGACAAATCATGGACAACGATACAAGCTTTCTTTGTCTGGCAAGTCAGAAGAATGTAGCAGAGTTTCTCACATCACCCAAGATCAGCTCTTGGTGGTAAATCGGATTGCATCATGCCAAGTTGCCAAGCCATGCAACAGCCTTTCAATACTCTCCTCAAAGAATTCAGATTTTCTCCAAATCGCTCCTTCCCTCTTCACTGGACCAGAGTGTACCGAGCACAGTGTTCCACCCTCATCAACAGAGAATTCGGCTCGACACTAATGGGGGGTCATCTGGGCTGTCAAAAGTTCCAGGATTCAATCTTGAGTCTTGAACTGGCTTTCTTCTCCCAAAAAGAGCGACCCTTCGCCCCCTTTTGCCCCCCTCCCGCCTCTCCAAACATCACTCCCACCAAGAACACACCACGACCATCGTGGTGATCTGCGCGCCTGCCACCATCGTAGCGGATCGCCAAGTTCACGCTGATCTGCCACCGCGACCATCGACCGAGGCAGCGTGCCCGCGGGAAGGAAGTGCGGAAGTGACCGGGAGGGACGCTCCGGGGACAGGGGAATGAAGCCCCTAAAAGGTCAGAGCCTCCAACCTACTAGCCATGCCCTCCAACCTAATAGAGATGGCCTCCAACCTAATAGAGACCTACAAC